>JAZHPH010000145.1:137283-230557 GCA_037356405.1 Nasonia oneida
CTCTCTCTCTCTCTCTCTCTCTCTCTCTCTCTCTCTCGAGTAGCGTGTGTGCGCCCGTGCATCGACGCGCTGAGCACGTGCGTTTATGTAAATTCGTTCACGCGCATCATGCTAGCCTTTTCTACGCTCCCGTCTCTACGGCTCGCTCGCGGCACGAGTTCTCCTGCGCGAACAGTCCGACTCAATCCTTCCAAACAGTAAAATCACTCTAAGCAACCGTCAGTTAATACGCCACGCGTTGTGAGTGATACGAAGGAAGGCCCCGTTCGTGCACACTTGCTGATGCGCAAGAAGCCTCGCCGAACGTCTCCTTTTTAATGTATAACATTTTATAGTAAAATTTTATTAACATTGTGCACTCGGGGATATTCCCTGTGAACTAATCCGGGGAGTTTTTACCAAATACTGGCGAAAACTCAGCACATAATATTAACACATTAACTCTGCCTCCGACGGGTTGTAAAAGTACAACCGAGCACTGTTCGACTGGGCTGGCTACGTCGACCCCCAGTCGGTTTTCTCATGGACGCATTTTCTGATTATTTCTGATACTAAACCCGCATACTAACCAGTGTGTAACATAATCGTCAAAGCCACGCGAGCATTCATTCTATTTCACTTTGGGTTATCACGCTTTTCCATCACGTTCTTCTATTCGATTGATACATTTTCAACGCCGGATCTTATTCAAATATTTTCTCTACACAATAAACAATAGTTGCTACTTTGTTTGACCTAGAAGACCTGTATGTTATTGAAATTTCTCGCGTAATTCGTTCAATTGTAACAAAATTTTGTAAATCACAATATAACTCAACGCGAACTTTGATCTTCTTATTCAAAATTTCCTTGCTTAACTTTATGTATTTAATCATATCATTCAAATTAAATTTTACTATTTTACTAAATGTCGTTTCCGATGTATTCAATAAAATTTGCAGCTTAATACCTTTTCACTAATACAGTTATTCCTACAGCCGTTTTATCGAATATATTGTTCATTTTAACATAGTGAGTTGTGTTACTTCGCTTCGACAGTATTCTACTCGTTGTGTGAGAATTAAATAAAGTGATTAAAGGCTTCAGGCCACGAATTTATTATAACATAAATATACGATCTACATTATTTCAACCTATCCTGCTACGACCGCTCAGTACCTTATCAACCCAAAATTCATTTCTTAATACTAAGTTATTTCGGATCAATTTTATTTATATATTCAAAGTTTGTAATTAATTGTTGATTCTGATAAATAAACGATTTATAAAATAAAGACGCATGCTGTAACTATAAACTAGTAGTCTCTTCTATTGTAATTAATTTTATTAAAAGGCAAACTATTGAAAAAACAACATTTCATGAAGTAGTTGTAGCTAGAAAGTTAATAACCACCGATGAAGGATGGGATAAATGCTTAGAAGAAGCCATAAACAGTGATTTTCCTAAAGCTCTGTGCAACCTGTTTGATTTTATATGTGTTTTTCATCACCCAGTGAATGTTAAAGAATTGTTTGAAAAACATAAATCATATTTTTACAGTCCATTCTTAACTAAAGAAATAGGTGAAAATATCTCACTGAAAAATATCGATTCTATTTTAACATGTCAAAGGTATACACTGACTGATTTCAATTTATCTAATTTTAGTAAGGATGTTGAGGAAACCAATTATGAAGAATTTTATGCAACAAATGAAATTGAAAATGTTTTATTATACAATATAAGCTCTATAACGAATAAACAAGGTGAAATTTTTGATACTGTAATAAATAGTGTAATTAATAAAGCTAATCAAGTAAAGTATTTCTTTATTGATGGACCTGGAGGGAGTGGAAAAAGCTATTTACTAAATACAATTATCACTCATTTGAATAAAGAAAAAATAAGTGTTTTACCTGCAGCATGCACTGGTAATAGCAGCAAATTTATTAATAAATGGAAAAACTTCGCATGTAATTTTTAAATTACCATTAAATATAAATGAAGATAAATGAAGATCAACGTGCAACATTACTCCCAATTCAATACATGGAAAAATATGAAACTAAAAATAATGATGATTCAAATAAGATGATATACAATATTTTTTGTATATATCTATATACAAAAAATATTGTATATCATGAAATATTAAATAATTAATAAACAAATAAAATATGTCGGTTATTGAGAAAAGAGGTGAATGGCTTTAAAACACACAGGTACATTAAGTTTACTTTTATATAATAGTAGAAGTAGATATATATAGAAATAAGAATTGAATAAATAAATTATCTCCTATTTTAGATATATATGGGCAACATGTAATCAGTGCGCAATGCATTATTAATAATAACAAACAATAAAAATATGTCAGTTGTTGAGAAAAGAGGTGAATGGCTTCAGAGCACACAGGTACATTACGTTTACTTTTATATAATAATAGATGTAGATATATATATACATTAATTATAAACAAATAAAATATCTCTAATTATAGATATATATGGGCAACATGTAAATAGTGTGTAACACCTCGTACAAGCTCCACAAAAAAATTATGAAAAATAAAAACTAAAATTTACTGAATATTTTTTTAGATTATACGCGCATATAATTCTGCGCCACAGCAAACAGCTTAGCGCAACACCAGCAGCGCCACGAGCGAGCCAGCGGCAGCAGCAGGAAGCAGCAGAAAGCGGGGAGAGCGCGCAACACGCGCGTACATCTATATAGAGCGAGCGGCGAGCGCCGCGGCGCAATTGTAATAAGAGTAGGAGTAGCGAGCGAGCAGCGGCGCGGCGCGCGTATTGAATTATACATGTATGAATGATTTTTGTATATAGATGTGTATGTATGTGTGCAAGTATGAATGTGAGAGTTTTTCCGGCGGCTCGATCCCCGCTCTCTCCGTGGCCTATAAAAGAACCTGCAAAGCCCGTACTAGCTCACTAGCTCCAGCGCAACTTATGCGACTAGTCTCTTCTCACGAGCAACTTACGTCTTGAGAAGATAAAAGACTTAGAATTATTTCGAATATTTCTCAAACTTGTAAAAGTTTTCTATTTTCAAAAGACTTATAAATTTAGCCTGTCAAACCTGATACGCAATTTACACGTATCAGAAAGAAAAACTTAGAATTATTCCGAATCGTTTATATACTTATAAAATTTCGAGTTAGGCACGATATCGCATCTTAAAGCGTATCAGTCCTATACATTTAATAAAATCAAAGACTTGTCAAATACTTGTAAAATTCTCGAACTAAAAGAGATAACGCAAATTTAAGCGTATCTATTCAAAATTTTATTTGTAAAAATCAAAGCGGATTTATTTATTCATATTGTGACATAGAATATATGCAATAATTAATGCAATATTCTTATCCTAAAATATAATTTGAATATATTTATTTTGTTATACAAACTTTTATTATTAAAATGACTTTCCACTACCTGGTATCCTGGACCTCTCTCATACTATAAGAATACATTAATATATAAAAACAAATCTTTATTTGTGATCTGCTGTCAAAATACAGACGCAGATCTGTAAATGATCATCGCTCTTCTTAAAAACTAAAATCAAATACGCGCACAAATCCGAGAAGAGTCGTGACCGTTTCAATTGATCTATGAATTATAGATAATAATAAGCAGATAAAATATGTAAGTTATTGAGAACAGATGTAAATGGCTTCACGACACATAGGTACATTAAGTATACTTTAATAGAATAGTAAAAGTAGACATATATAAATCAATAAAAAACAAATTAATTATCTCATATTTAAGATATGTATAAGCAACATGTAAACAATGCCCTATGCATTAACAATAATAATAAACAAAAGGAATATGTTAGTCATTGTGTAAAGATGTGAATGGCTTCATGGCACACATATACATTAAGTATACTCTTATATAATAGTTTAAGTAGATATATTTTAATTAATAATAAAAATCACCTTAATATAAAAATAAAATATCATCTATTTTAGATATATATGGAAAACATGTAAACAATGCGCTATGCATTATCAATAATAACAAACAAATAAAATATGTCAGTTGTTGAGACTTTAGAGCACACAGGTACATTAAGTTTACTTTTATATATTGTACAAATATTTTATAGGATAATATTTGTAGATTTTTCTAGTCTTTGCGACAATATGTGTGTATATATATATATATAGTCGTAAATTTTAAGATCCAAAACTGTAAAGGCCTAAAAATTTTGAGGCCCAAAATGTTTAAGCCTAAAAATGTTAGGACTCAAAAAGTTTAAGGCCTAAAAATTGTAAGGCCCAAAATTATATCCTAGATGTTAAGTTATTGGGAACAGATGTGAAAGGCTTCACGGCACACGGGGACATCAAGCACTTTAATATAATAGTAGATAATTTATTAAATAAATCATAACTAAATAAATATATTTGTTAGAACGCATGCGCGTCACATCGAATCATTATTATTTAAACGATTTTTAAACATTTTTACCCTCAGTCGCATTTTTACTCGAGATGAAAAAAACGTCAGAGCAATAACAATCCGAAAAACGAGGGCTATGTCCGTTTCGATCAACCGAAAAAAGACGGTGAAAATATATCCACAAAGTCTTTCCATCAAAACAAAAATTATAAGAGATTTTAAATAAATAAAGTATTTATGTGTATCTAAATTATCATCGTTTCACATTTTATTAACTTATTCCTCCCCTCATAGTCTACGAGTGAGTTTTGAAAAAAGGATGAATGTGGTGATAGGTTTTTTAGAAAATTCAACTCACATGTATATTTACATTCATTTATTTAATACTGATATAGGCGAGATATGTACATTATTATTTTTTACAGTTTATATATGGAATACATGTTTATGATGAGTATGCGTTCTCGGTTTACATGATTGTTTGCATTGAGTACATATACTTTTCTTATTTTTACCAATCTTATTATTCATGACTATACGCTTGTACATAGTTACACTGATCTCGTCGTTTTTTACGGTGTTAGAGGAAAAAAGAGTACAAAAGTGCTCAATAGAATAACCATTAGTAGATACTCTAAAATTGTTGTATGTTCCAGTCGTAGATGTTACAGTCTCTTCGCAGTCTGTCAACAAAATACAGAATGGCTAGGGAGAGTCCGTAACTATCAACACATATTCCTGCACCATCTATGTCGATGTATACGGCTACCCAGTGTGAGCAATGCTTGCTGCTCTCGTCGGTGTTAAATACAAGTGCACACGGCTTCTCCCATACAACCGGAATCTGATCCGCTGGATATACCCCCACTGTTCGAACTGGTAGCCTGCTGAGTGCTTTAAGGAGCTCGAGAAAGTTTATTATCTTGTATATTGTCTTAAAGATGCTTTGACATCTCTGTACTGCTTGATTTTACAATGCATTTAGTACTGAGCTTAGATGACGGCGACGATGACGACGACGACGACGACGACGAGAATGACAATGCCGACGAGAGCGTCCTCGAGCGTTTTGCTGTAGAAATGTCGAGTTTTTAAAATTTGTACAGGTTTTATGACCTGGAGACGTTTCTTGCACCGAAGGCTTTATTTTCAGTTTATGATCGACAACGTCTGGCGTATTTGAAAATTTTGAAAATTTTGGAAATTGTTTCAAAAGTTTTTAACGATTTAAAGCTTTAGTAAGGAGATGGAAAAAAATAGATCGAGAGGAGCGAAAATGGTCGTTTTCGCCCCTAGGGGCCCCCTACATATAATTACTTTCCTATTTATGATCTGTTGTCAAAATTCGGACGTAGATCAGTAAATGATTACTCTGGTCTTTTCTAAAATTTAAAATCGCATACGCGCTACGGACCGAGAAGAGACGTGGCCGTTTCAAGCACATGTGTGAGCGAGAGCGCCAGGCAGGCGCGCGCTGGCGACCCTGTCCGTTAGCGGTCGATGGTGAGGGCCGTTTAGGAGTTGAAGTCTACGACTACTTGACGACTGGAGCCTATTTCGAGCACATTATCGAATTCCGAGTATAATATATCCCTTGACAGATAATGGTTTTTGCTAGCGGTTTATCGAAACGAACTTCTATTCTGACCGAGCCGTTTTTAATAAGATTCCAATGTCCTGCAAAATGAGCTAACAAGTCGGCTGTTAAGTCGAAGGCGAATAGACAATAGCCGTCTGGATAGTCATCTCGATCGATCTCGAGACCCTCGTTCATGTAGTGTATACCTGTGCCAGAGAATAGCGTATGAAAGCACTCTATATATTGAGGCGACGCACCTACATACTATTTATACTATAATTTTGAAAGTTAAATGGGCTTAGTTTTCTGTCGCCGTTAAAGGCTTTTTTATCCTAGAATGATTCTTTTAGGTACGTGAAATGCTCACCTTCTTTCGCATTTTTGATACATTAAAAACAAGTAGGGTTTGTTATTATAAAAATAAATCAATAGATACCCTTCCCACTAGAATGCAGTGTATAATAAGATATAGAAAACTCGACAAATTCAATAATTAATTAAATTAATAAGAATAAGGAACAACAACGTAAGGCAAAGTAAATATGAAAATATAATTGAACTCGAAATAAAATCAGTAAGGAAAATCAATAATAATAGTAAATTCACGTAGAACAATCAGGATAAAATAAAACACCGATACGCACGCACACATTGCGGCTCCATGGCGGAGGCATAAGACCAAGTGAAGAACACCGATACGCACGCACACATTGCGGCTCTACAGCGGAGGCATAAGACGAAGCGAAGCACACCGATATGCACGCACACATTATGCACGCACACATCACGACTCCATGGCGGGAACACAGCAGACGCAAGTAGAAAAAACAAGAAGCCTACTGTATATTATGGACGCGCAATTTTCGCGCATACCCGAAAGCGATGCACGTGCAATGAACGGGAAACCCACGGAGCGCGCAGCGCTATCGGCAAGTGATACATAAGTCACGCGCGCTGGAAGCTCGAAGAGCCGCCAAAGAGGACACCGCGTAAGTCGGCTCAAAATGCATAGAAGAAGCTTCTATGAGCCTGCAAATAAGGAAGGTAAATCAGAGGCGAGTTTGGCAGGAGAAGAGCACAAGGGGACTCGAGGAGAGGATTTTTACTCTGGTTTTCTGATTGGCCCTCTGCAACGTCACATGCATTAAAAGCTCCAAATAAGGCAAGGAGCTGCATCTAGGCCTTCTAATTGGCTTAACACCCACCCCGCCGAGGAGACGAAAAATCAGAGATCGCCTCTGCTACGAGAGCATATAAGAGCCCAGCAACAGGTCCTCACGTTCTCAGTCTGCTTCGAAAATCATCGCCACGCGGAAGCTCTGCCCAAATTTGGTCCGGCATATTTTAACAGTGTGTGGACGAGAATATTTTTGATCGCGCCGGGACTTAGAAATTTGTACCTCTACGCCGTTTAGAAGAAATCTATCTTGATTAGCTATATCGCAATGTAGATAACCTATGAGGTCCAGGGTTTTTCCACCGGCTATATATTTCATTCTCCTGACTAGCGCTTTATTATTAGTGATCCCAGACTGACCGTTCATAGTACCTGCGGTGACAACATCCCAAAACGCTGTCGTAAGATGTGAGCTTTTAGCTGCAGGGCCGTAATTTAGTAAAGTTTCGAGATATGCTCTGTAAGGATACGCGTTATTCGGAGGTGATACTAGTTTCTGGTTAAAATATAAGTCGAATTGATTAAACATTAAGTGTAGAAAGCTGTTGACTGTGCTCAGCATTGTATGTGCAAGGTCTAAGTAATCTTCGTTCTGCGAATTTATGCAGAACACTATCGGACTTTCGTCGCTCAACGACGATACGGGTTTGTAGGATACCCATCTGCTCGAATCTATAGCAGTCTGTATATGACGTAAAGCGAATAAGTTAAGCTCTGCCTTGAGACAAGATTCGGAATGACTGTGCAGAAAAGACATTCTACACTTAGTTAAATACAACGGTCAAGCGAGATTTTCTAGTTTTCTTCTTGCCATTGTTCTTCCGCTTCACTTTTCGGGCACCCTTCTTAATTTTTCTTGTGGTCTTCCTCTTTCTTCTTGACCAGCTGGTAGTATTCTTGGGCTTTCTGGATTTCGGCGCCTTCGAGTCTTAGCCGCAGCGCTCCGTCCGACCTGAAGCTCAAGAGGGAACTGTGCTATAATCTTACGTGGCATAGTTTTCTATCCTGAGCCTTCCATGATGTTATGAACTTTATCTGTAGCTTTACGTTTTAGGTTGTGGCCCGACTCGTTGAGGCGGTTATGAATGGATTCCTTGAAGGACATGTGATTATCACTTACATCGTCGAGAATGTTGACACCAGCCCTCAAAGCTTCCTTACCGATATCTCGAGCGCCTTTGGTGATGTAGGGAAGGGCACTACGAAATATACCAGAGAATCACGAGCTAAGTCTGTGGCCACGCATGCAGTAAAAACCTACGTACACGGTGCATACTCCGTGACCTCCGCTGCCACTCTGATAATATACGTCGTGAGGGTGCGCTTGCTAGAACTAGAACGTCTTCTGCTTCAGGTGAATCTCACACGCAAAATTTGAGAATCACTCAAGTGGATACCGCAATGGCACCGGCGATTTGGTCCGTCTGCAATGACGACTCTACACCGCCAACAAGTACGTGCCCAACCTGCCATCTACCGTACCACACTCGCTGTTCAAGCAGGAAGATGAACGCAGTGTGCAAAAAGTGTCGGAAAGCAGAGACGCCAGTGACACCACCACCAGAGACGCTCCCGCCAGAGACATCCACTCAGGAGAAAACATCAGGTGAGCGTTCGCGCCGGGCCAGTGCTTCGAGCTAAGTCGGCAACACAGTCTCCCCCCACCAGCAGACGCAGCGAGTGGCGTCGACGCAAAAACACGGTCAGGCGATCGCGGCAACAGTACCACGGCGATCGTCTCCTCTCTCAGCTCCAACACGAAGCAGCAACAGCGCGTCGCCTCCTGGACTTCTCCTGGACCTGGTGATAGCTGGCTTCTTCGGCTCTCCCACGCCGATGTTACTGGCTGCTCTGGTCCTCCCGATGATGGTGGCGGACTAGCTGGCTTCCCTCCTCTCGTGCTGAACGCCGCTTGTCGAGATAGTCGCTGGCTGGTCCGGGCGTTGGCAAATCCTAGTGCCAAGGCGCTGCACCTAGAATATACTCTCACTCTCGCGCACTCTCGCACACTCAGGAGACTCTCCCAATCTCCTTTAATTGTCGACCTGGGATCGACGAACAGAGGGGAACACCGAACTCTCGCAAACGTCGATGTGCGCCGTCGACAGTCGGGAGCGAACTGGCGGATTTCCTGCTCGTTCTAGGGCTCACACTCCTCTCGCGCTCGTCGGGCCCGCGCTTCTCGCTAGCTCCCGTTTGCAACGTCGCAATCGATTGTCTGAAATCTGTTGGTGAGAAGAGGAATATAATTCATAGGAGAGAATTTTCTCACTATTGTACTACTAAAGTTAAACTGCTTGGCTTCTATATTAACAATACGTAGCAGAGGAGCATGAGTATCGTCTACAATACGCGGTTTACACAGATTAGAGTAAACGAACAGTTGATCAGGAATAGCTCTAGCGAGACTTGCAAGCTGACTACCTGTAAGTTGTATCACGTTATTGTCTATTATACGATTATCGATGGCTGGTATCATCCTTTCTTCGAAGCCTAGAATACGTTTTACAGACTCTGAGAATGCAGGCGATTTGCACATTCTTACGCTGCCGTCCTTGATAAGAAAGCCGATACTTACAACACCGCCTCTCTCATTGTAAAATAATTTCTGACAGATAGCCTTTTCACTGTTAAAATAAACCAGTGACTCGTTGATCGCCTTGACCAGACTGCGAATAGTGTTATAAGCACCGTATTGAAAATGAAGATCTTGAGATCTGTTCTGTCATCTGCTAGTAGAGTATACTCTCGTCGTAGATGTAGAGTAGTACAGGGGATATAAATTTCCGAGATACCTACAACCCACTTTCCTTACAACTCTACCTCTCGTGGTAGACGCGTCGAGTAATTTGTTGTAGTGTTGTTTGAAAAATATTTTTTACTGCTATCACTTGAAAAAACTATGTTGAATTCATTGAGATTCATCTTTTTTAAATAGTCTTTAATTCAAAGGCAGGAACCCAGGAATTAAATTTGTCGGGATAGCCAATCCACCTACTAGATATTGTTTTTTAGAACCTTTCCCTTTACTGCATATTAGCTTATCAATGTGAAATGTTTGCTGTTTAACGCGTTCTTTATATACGGAGAGTTCTTCAGGAAAGAAAAAAACCTTCTATTGGTTCGTTCTGGAGATCGCTCAATTCGTAAATAAAAAGACCTTGTCTTTGTATAACATTTGTAATTTTAAAAATGTCGTCGCTCCGTGATTTTTCGGCACCTTTCTCAAAAATATTTTTTTCTCTGCTGATACGCACAAACATGCCTTTCTTGTATACTGCTTTACGCCGTACTGGCTACCTCTGTTGCGCACGTGCTACTAAATTTTTTCTAGCAATGTGCTCGGTATATATTATGACAGTCGCTGGTGGCATTTTTATAGTATTATGAAACGTTTTGTTTTAGGCAACAACTAGATTTTGTAAAACATCTACGTATCGTTTTGAGTTTTTGTAGGTAAAGTATCTGTACATGCGTTCTTTTAAAATTCTATTAAAGCGCTCGACAACTGCAGCCATAACGTCCGGATTACGTGCAAACGTAATCTATACCGCTGACGTTATAGTATAGTCGTAGAAATTTTCGTCGAATAGCTTTATGTAGAGTGTATACTAGGGTGTCCCAAAAAACACGAACTTTCGAGTAGCAAAAATCTTGATGCAGTCTCATATTCCGGCATAGCAAAAATTTAGCCTGCATTTTTTTCAGAATTTTTAAATTATGATTTCGCACCGCTCAAGTCTCACAACGATTTTATACAAAAACAAAAACGGTCAGATACTTCAAATTTTTTTTAAGCATGATGTAATGTAGTGAGGTCAATTATTTTTTGTGTACGTGTTGCCTATCAAATCAGAATATCATAGAACTGAATTTCATTAAACTAGGCTTGTTCAAAGCTGAGATATTCAACAATAAAAACAGCCATTTTTGCTATATTTATAGCGTCATACAGCCCACAAATATTAAGTTACGGAACCAAGATTTTCACTTTACTGAAGTTTAACTCTTTGTCAACAATTTACCAAGGCGTCGTTGACCTAGGAATATTTTATAGGCTTTTTTTTCATTCCAAAAATATTTTCGTTTGACCGACATTTCGGGCTAGCACCTTGCCCAGGGCAATTAAGAGCTGAAATGGATCCGTAGGCAAAAACTTTAGGGTTTGGGTCGGGGCGGTCACTCAGGTCAAAATTTTCACGATAATGCTTTCAGGTATTTCTATGGGATTTTCAGCTATGAATTTTTATATATTTTTGACAAATATTAGTTAAATAAAAAATATCATTGTTTACAAATATTCTTTAAAATTAGTTTTTTTTATTAAAAAAATCATATTTTCGGAAGTAAATAAAAAATTATTGTACCTATAAAAACTATAATAGTAAGAGTAAAAATATTTTTGTTATTTAGTTTAAAATAAATAAAAACTAAAAATTTTAGTTTGTCTTGTCGACTAGGGTAAAGTTTGGAAAAGGAGTGACTGGCCATAAATTTTTTATAGGGTAGAGCCGAAAACGCATCCCAAGGGTCGGATTAGCTAAAGGTAATTATAGCAGTCACACAGTGGGAGAAAATGGACAAAATTCGAGCCACGCGTCATTTTTAATCGTAGAGCCATGATTTTTTTAAAACTCTTTAAAAAAGCATCAAGCTTAAGCTACAGGTGCGGAAATTATTGTATCGCCTTCCCCTAAACCCATGCGACCCCTAGAAGCCACCCCTACCAAACCACAAGCAGTCTAACTCATCTATCCCAGGGAACAGCGAGTTAAATCGCTTTATTTTTTCTTAAAATAATTAAGCCACACACCATAAGCCAACTAATAACCTAAATACCTACCCCTAACCCACTTAACCCCTAGAAACCACCCCTACCAAACCAAAAGCAGGCTAAGTAGCCTAACTCTGGGAACAGCGAGTTAAATCGCTTAATTTTTTTTTTAAATAATAAAGCCACACACCATAAGCCAGCTAATAACCTAACCACTCACCCCCCCTACCCCTAGAAACCACCCCTACCAAACCATAAGCAGGCTAACTAACATAACCCTGGGAACAGAAAGTTAAATCGCTTTATTTTTTCTCAAAATAATAAAAACCCACTCCACAGGCCACTTAATTTAAATTTAAACTTATTTTTTTTCAATATGATAAAATAAACATTTGTACGTATTATACTATAATCTAATAAATTCAATAAGTAAACATTTAGCCATCGAAAAATCGTATGATCAATACGCTGCTAAAATTAAGCGATAGAAAGCAATTAAAAAAAATTCAAATTCAATTGATTTGAGTTGACTTAATTGATCATCCGAAAAGCTATCAATTCAAAATTAATTGATATTAATTGACTTTTATTGCAATTTTGTTCAAATGCTATATTTCTCATTCATTTTAATATATTTTAATTGATTTCTATCACAAAATATTTAAAATTTTTTTCCTATTGAATTTAATTACAATTTTGACAAAACAATCCTATCTACTTCTATATATTTTAATAGCTTTTAAGTCAATTGATTTTAATGTATTAAATAAGTATAAAATTTATATTGACAGTAATTGATTTCTGGTGGTTCGAAAGATTTATTGATTTGAATTCAGCCAACAAGTATAAGTCTTGAATTGACTTGAATTGATTTTAATAGAACATTTTTTTAGTTGAACTATATTGAAAACTAATATTCAGAATTTTAATTGACTTTAGTTTTTTATTTCCATAAATGCAGAACATGAATAGACCTTAATATCATTTATCATCATAGGCCAAAAATATTTTTTTATTGATCGTAATACAACAACTTTTAATTGAGATGTATACGCTATCAATAACTTTAATGTTAATTGTGTTTAGTCAATTTCTATACACGTCCAAAATAAATAGAAAAAATCAACTCCAATAAACAAAAATTTAATTGAATTCTATTGATTGTCAACATCGATATTATTTATTGAATTTAATTGATTTCTTATTAGTCTTCGACATACCTTAAGGCTATTTATCTTATAAGTATAATTTTAATTGACTTTTGAAGAGATTTTTATGAATTTTTATATATAAAAACTAAATAGTTTCAATCCAAATGTAACGAACAGTTAATTAAATTTTGTAAATAAAATAAACAGTAATTTTACTTTTCTAAAAACATTTTAATTTTATTAAATAAATACATATATGATAATTATTTTAATGCAGTTATTAACAATTATTTACACTCATTTTGTACTAATCCTACAATTACTTATAGATAATATTTACAGTGCACGTTACACTTATTTTATAATCATCCTGCTTAATATTTTATCATTTTTTATAATCATGCAATTATAATAAACTTCGACGCTTTGTGACATGCAGGGTATACAAAATTTGCGTATTGAAAATAAAATGAAATAAGTGTTCAATAATAAAACTTTAAATAATAAAATACAATCATAGTCAATAAAATTGAAATGTCAAAAAATGTCGTATTGATTTTAATTGTAATATAATGGTTTCAATGTTTTCAATCTCTATTTGATAACTTTTTTTATTATTTTTTTATAAAATGCATTGTTTTTCAATGCTAAAAATTAATAAAAGTCAAATAGATATTAAAAATATTAAAACTATTGATAAGCTTCTACAAAAAATATTAAAATTAAAATTAATAAGAAATTTTCGGACATAAGAAATTTATTCACTAGAACTATATTTTATTGTTAAAATAAATAAACCATAATATAATCAGCCTTAAAATTTTTTATTGAACTTTTGATTTGATTGAAATTGAATTGAATTGAACTAAATTGAACTGAATTGAGCTGAATTGAATTGAACTGAATTGAACTGAATTGAATTGAAATGAATTGAAATTTGATTGAAACTATAATATAATCAGTCTTGAAATTTTTCATTGAATTTCAACTGTGTTAAGAATAGTGCTTAAGAAGGTCCAGCTCTACAATTTACTAATAACACTTTTTCTTTTAGATGACTTATCGGAATCAGTACAGTATTAGACTCATCTTCCGATTCTATTTTTCGTATATGTGTGACACCCTCAAAGGGATAATCAGAAAACATTTTAAATATACATACATAAATATAGCATTGGTTATCAATACTTGCAATCTCGAGTATTCGACCGAAATCTCCTGATTGAAGCAGTATGATAGTATCATCTGTTTTTTTTTTACCTGGATGTATCTTACGCTGTGATAAACATTATTTTTGTACATACATTATTTATAAACGAAGCATTCAACGTCTCCAATTTTACGTAGGCTACTTTTTCCAACGTAAGTGACATCTTCTGTATTGTCTTTATTGATTCGAAGTAAACGTTTACGTAAGAACAAATTTTTACAATAATTCGTTGTTGCCTCCGATGAAGAAATGTCATTCCCACATTTAGATATGTACGTTTGCAAATGCTTTCTTGCCATCTGACGATCCATACCTTTTGGTCCATTGATAACATTTTTTAAGTTAAAAATATGATTCTCATACGGAAATGCAGAATTTGTGTAGAGGGGTCCTATCTGCCTGATGGATTCAACAACGTGTAAAAGTGTATGTACATTATAAGTCATATTTTCTTCTCCGTAATACTTCTCGTAATTAATAACAAATTTACATAAATCTTTTTCACATTTAACTAATTTATCTTCTGAAATTTCTGATTTCAAAAGCACATATGCAGTTTTTACTAATAAACAATGATGATCTAAAGCTTCTTGAGCTATGATTCCATCTAGACACGGTAAACTAAAGAATAGTAGCCAGGATTTCAGCTCAGATGCTTTTGGCTTTGCGGTTCCTTGAATAATACCTTTACGTGGTAATCGATGCACATCTTGTGTGGGAGTTATATTCAAATATCTTGCTTCAATAAATTCTACTTGTTTCTTGTTGATTCGAAAACGTGATTCACCTATTTTCCACTCAGTCCATATTTGATATGCAACACCAAGAAGCATACCATGCATGTACTCGTATGCAAAAGACCACACCATATCAAAATTTGGAAGATTACTTAAGCATGAAAGACCATGCACACCTCTTACAGAAACTCCTGTATCCAATGCCTTTCTTACATCTTGATGACTTTCGTTTGTTCTAATAGGGTCATCTAGCTCTACAGTGTATCTTATTCCATGAGCAGATTGAATATATTTTCCCAATATATAACACCAAGAGCATCCACAGTAACCATTAAATTGCAAACGCCATTTAACTATTGGTCGACATACTGAATCTACAGTACAACTAAGAGGGCAAATTTTAAATACATATTTGATTCCATTTTTTTTGTATAGTTATACCATAAATGTACAATAGATGCATGTGCTCTACAAATACTTTATTTAGATAAAGATCTAAAAGATTACTTTTAGGCTCTTTCTCAACTATAAGAACACCAGCCAATATTACAAACTGAAATCTCAGTTTTGGGGATAAATTATTTAAAATACCTTGAACAGGCCAAAAGCCTCTTTTACCACTCTTGTTCAAAGGAGCTCCATCAGTGTTGAAATTCAATCTTAGCATGAATTCTAATTCCTTGGTATTATTAAAGGACTTCATGATTTTCTTGTGCAACGCTCCATCATTTACATCTTTTATTGTTGTCTGTGAATTATCGATAGTAGAACGATAATTTGTAGTATTCTTTAATATATCTTCAAATAAAATGTCATTTTGCAATAAATGTTTGATTTGATATGCAATATCTACAATTATAAAATAATTCGTCGAAGTAGCAGTAATAGTATGTTTCTTAGAACAATTTTTGCATAAAACTTTATGAATTTTTGGTTTCTCCTTTGCATTTACAGTGTACACTATCTCTTCTGAGCATTTATTACAATAATAATTATATGAAATATTTTCTTCCTGAGTAGAAAAACATTTTGCCATCATATGTTTTGATAAGCTTAAATATTTGAAATTCTCACCAGCAAATACTTTTATCATTTTTATAAGTTCTAATTTAGCTTCATCTGATAAGTGAAATCGTAATGAAAAAGCAGTAACCATTAAAATTATGTCAAACACTGTCATATTTGAGGCCTCAAACATGATTTGATTCAAAAAAGTGTTTTGTCATTTTCATTAAAATCATCATCACTTTCATCGATGCTTGAATCATTATCACTTTGATCATCCAAACTGCAATCGTTGTCATTTCTAAGTTCATACATATTACAATCACATTCAATGTCACTCTCATGCGGTGAATCCACGCAATAAGGTTCATTTTCATGCAGGTTAGAATCAGATTCCATAAATTACTCTCATGTGGTGAATCTACACGTCGAGATTCATTTTCTAACGCTTGATCATCTCCTGGAATATCATCATGTAATAAATGATTAATGTCACAGATCTCGTTCAATGATTTACGTATATCATTGGAATATTCATCACATTCCTCTATAGTACCTGTAATAATTATAATATCACTATTAACACACCCACTAAAATTAAATTGAATGGTGATTTAAATTGATTGTAATCGATTTTAATTGATTTCTAAGAATATTTCAATTATAATTTATTGATTTCAATTAACCTTAATTAGAATGATTTTGAATTTTCGCTCAAGTACTGCTTGAATAATGCTCACCTGTCTGCAGTGTCCTTGAGTGATTTGCAGTAACATTTTCATTCTTATGCGTGGTCTCTAAAGAATTTTTATATGTTTTTTCAGTAAGTTCTCGTAAACTACCTGATTGCTTATTATCATTTATGTGGTTTTTAAATAGAGTGCGGTAGTCTACATCCGCTGATTCTTCGAATATACCTGCAATTATAATCCACGCATACCATTAAAATTAATATAAATATATAAAAAAATGCAACTACATTCATTTAATTATTAGATATCAAATTTTAGAGTAAAATAAAAATGTTGCCTGCTAAAAATAGTCAATAGGTATCGATTAAATTATCAACAATTCTATGCGAAATCTGTATCCCACTTTTTGTATTAGAAATCAATTAAAATCGATAGGAGTCAATAAAATTCTACGAACAAATGACTATTGGAGTTAATAGAAATCAATAGTTGGTAATGGCAATTGATTTTTATTGTGATTTTTTATATTGAATTTTAAAGACTCCTATTTATCTTATTGATTTTAATTATGTTTTAATACAAAAAGTGAAATTCAGATATAGCTTAGAATTCAATTAATAATTTAATCGATTCCTATAGACTATTTTTAACAGGGTTATGCTTATACCTGATGCACTTGGCGTTACTNTTTAAATTAATATTAAATATTATATTAGTTTATATCTAATAATTTATTATTATTTATATGGAGTATAAATGTATCTCATGTATATTTAAAAAAAATATACTTGTTTTTTAAGAAACCATTATTTTACATAAGTCTAAACTTATATTTTATTAGAAAAACAAAACGTCAATTGGTATCAATTGGTATCAGATAGTATCAATTGGTATCAATTGTTATCAGATAGTATCAATTGGTATCCATTAGTATCACTTGCTATCAATTAGTATCAATTGTGGTTTAATTTCCAACAATGTCGATTACTACCAATAATCGATGAATACTAAATGAATACAAACTATTGGTATTCCTTCTCATAAATTTATATAGAAATAAATCCTATATTTAATACAATGCTGATTAATCTAATGCCAAAAAAACTCAATAGGAAGTTAATTCATATTTTTAACATCAAAATGTATGAACATTTAATGTTCTTCTAAAGTCAATTATTATCAATTACAGTTTTCAAATATTTTCTCTATTAAAATAAATAAAAAGGTCTACAATACTATACATTTTTAAAGTCAATTAATATAAATAAAATTGCATTAGCCTTTTCTCAATTAAAATCAATTGGAATATTACAAATACCAAATAAGTCAATTAATACGAATTCTATTTTGCTTACATTTTCTCTACTGATATCAATTAAAATAACAATAATACTATACGTTTAAAAGTCAATTAATATAAATTACATTATGTTGGTAATTTCTCCATTAAAATCAATTGGAATATTAATAATACTGTAATTTTTTAAAAACCAATTAAATTCAATTGAATTGATTGAGCGATTTTTCATAAAAGTCAATCTACATTCGAAGACATAGCTATGCATCTTTATTGATTTCTATGACCATAAATTCAATTAGTCTACATTGGATTGTAAAGTTTATTTACTTCTATTGCATTTATTATGATTCAGATTTAGACTCAAATTCAGTAGAAATTTTTTGTATTATATTTAATTATATTAAATTATACTATAATATAATAAATCGGAGAAATCTTCAAAAAATTCTAATAGAATTTCAACGTATTTTTTTATTTAATCTAAGAACTTTTTCTTCAGTAAATTTTTTCTCAAGTAAAAAATTCTGGAAAATTTTCACGATTTTCCCGTGTTAGCCGCCATTTTATGTGCTTTTATCTTTGCTTTTTCAAAATTTAAACTGTGACACTGAAGTTTAAGTCTCGAGGACACGATTTCTTCGCTCTAAACATTAAATCTTAAATGATTTCAATGTGATAAATCGACATGAATAAAGATTTTTTTTTAAACCATGTTTTATTGCTTGTGGTTTGGTAGGGGTGGTTTCTAGGGGTTAAGCAGGTTTGGAGTAGGTATTTAGGTGATTAGCTAGCTTCTGGTGTGTGGCTTAATTATTTTGAGAAAAAATAAAGCGATTTAACTCGCTGTTCCCAGGGTTAGGTTAATTAGCCTGCTTGTGGTTTGGTAGGGGTGGTTTCTAGGGGTAGGGGGGTGAGTGGTTAGGTTATTAGCTGGCTTATGGTGTGTGGCTTAATTATTTTAAGAAAAAATAAAGCGATTTAACTCGCTGTTCCCTGGGATAGATGAGTTAGACTGCTTGTGATTTGGTAGGGGTGGCTTCTAGAGGTCGCATGGGTTTAGGGGAAGGTGATACAATAAGTTAAAAAAAATCATGGCTCTACGATTAAAAATGACGCGTGGCTCGAATCTTGTCCATTTTCTCCCACTGTGCGTCACCTCAAAACACTTGCCTAGCTGAAGGCTCAAGTGCACAAACTTTCATCAATTTTTGAGCAGCTTGAGCGCCGCATAAAAATAATTTAAAAATTCTGAAAAAATGCAGGCAAACTTTTTGCTATGCCGGAATATGAGACTGCATCAAGATTTTTGCTACTCGAAAGTTCATATTTTTTAGGACACCCTAGTGTATACGTCATGCCTAGTTAGCCAGTTTTTGATTTCTAATTTTTAATTTTCTTGTCGTTCATCCTGATTGAATTCCAAGCGCCAGAAAATCCCGACTCATGCTCTGTGTCGAAATATTGTTTCTCTAGCTTGCTCGTTATCGTCTGAGAGTCCAGCATTACATAATTTTTCATTCCTACATCATTTTCTTTCTTGCTGTCACTGTTATTCAGAGTAGTCGGACTGCGATTCTCCTCCACGAAAAGTAAATACTTGCGCAATACAGTCAAATATTTTTTAAATTTCTCCTCTTTGTTTGCAAACTAGAGAATCTGAATAAACTCGTTATCAAAACGGCTCAAGTTATCACCTATTGTCTGTGCAGATTGGAGTGTAGGTTTTGTTGAAAGCGCTGACTATGCTTCCGGCTAAACTAGCATGTTTACACTCGGATAATTTTAAACACCGTTTTCGCAAGTTTAATTATCAGTTGCAGCAGAAACGGTAAAAAACGTCCACCTTTTTGAACTATGAAACGTTTTTTATTTTTCCAAGTTTTTATGACAGTTTTTAAAAGCTAAATGTCGCAGCACTGTCTTGTGTTTTTTCAATTTCGATTTACCACTTTTCTTCAGAGAAACTACTTCCCGCAATATTCTAAGCACGCATTTGCAGATATACTTTATTAGTTGTTTGTCTGCTGCCCGTTGTGCCTTACTCGAATGAATCAGAGCGTTTAAAAGCGCAACGTATTTTTTCTCGATTGGTACTTTGTCGAGTTTTGGGAGAGCTTGTCTCTCCTTCCTTCTTGACGTAGATATATTCGCTTTCATAGCACGCCACTGACTAAGGAAGGTATTAGATGGCAAACTGATTTAAATTATATGCGTATAGGCTGATTGAGAATATTTCAGGGCGTAGACGTACTGAAACTCATCGTCGGCAAATCTAAACTCATCAGCCGTACTCTGCTTGCAGTCTATCAGAAGGTATTCATGAGGATTAGCCGTTGCGTTCTGGTACGCCTCTTGCACAAACTTTGGGTCCTCAAGGTAAACTTGTCTAGCTAGATGCTGTATTTGAGCTCGATCACGCGGATTTTTGAACAGAACAATGTAAGATGAATTGAGACTTATGTCGCGTGAATATTGACCCTTATGGAAAAGGTTTTGAGTTACAAACAGTATCGAGATATTCTTATGATGACTCGCCTTTGTAAATAAATCAACCATCAAATGGTTTGTCGCTTTACGCATCAAATCATCGATGATTACAAGTTTTTTTAGATGCGGATCATTTGAATAATCCTCCGATTTAGGTAACCCCTCGCGAAACTCTATTTGTTTGCCGTTGTTTATATAATTCTCGCTTTTGTAACCGTCTTGCCACTCTGCGTAGTAAAATAATATTATGTTATGTATCATGTGTTCTAGAGAATATTAAAATCTTTGTATAAACTGAGTTTTTCCGCAAGCGGTCGGTCCACATACTAAGCAAGCCCACGGATAAGTCCAGCGTGTGTCCATTTCTACAGAGTTGGTATTATATCTAACGTATCTGCGAAATAGGTACGCTTGATAGCGGCCTACGTGCATGTATGTGTGAATGAGTATTAAAGTTAAAGCAACGCTCGCGTACGTAGTTTTAAAATTAGAAAAAATGTAATCGATGTTCCTGTCGCAGGTTTTCTATTCGTGAATCAAAACGAGAGTTTTTCCTGCGTCGCAGGCTTCGGCCTGGGCAAATACGGTAACAGAGAGCGCGTTGTATTTTTTGTGTCAAAAGCGGAATGGTGAGTGAGTGGCTTGCATGTGCGCCCGAGAAAAGGGCTCGCCCTGTAGAGGCGAGTTTTAGAGCCGATTTTATGACTTTCCTCGGAGGAAAGTAGATGTAAACAGTTTTACATCTGAACAGAAATAAAATATTTAAATTCAGCTTCGCTTGTTGTCGTAGTTTTCATAACTCCCTGTGACTTCCCTTTCACACGATAGTCGCTCACAGGAGTGACGACATTTTGACTCCTGTGAGCAACTATCGTGTGAAAGGGAAGTGACAGGAAGTTATAAAAACTACAACAACAAGCGAAGCTGAATTCAAATATTTTATTTCTGTTCAGATATAAAACTGTTATGCACATCGTACAATCAGGCACGTGGTGAACAGCTTCGTGTCCTGAACAGAACTGAGCTGCCGCTGCAGCCACCCGAGCCGAGCCGAGCCGCTGCTCGACCCAATCGTCGCCGATCGTTCTAAAAACGGACACATCTACTCCATACTTTCACGCATACAATGGCTTGATTGTACTAGAAAAACACGGGAAAAACTCCGACGCTACGTCGGAGCTGTCTCCGCGCTGATCCGTACCGCCATAAAAATCAAAACGCCGCTTGAGCCCAAATAACGCTCGCCACCCGCCCGACCCGGCCACGAAGGTCTTGTCCGCACGCCCGAGACCGGACTGCGCGCTGCCAGATGTCCGCACTCGAAATCCGAACTCGAGCCGATTTACTTTCCTCCGAGGAGAGTCATAAAATCGGCTCTAGAACTGGCCTCTACAGGGCGAGCCCTTTTCTCGGACGCACATGCAAGCCACTCACTCACCATTCCGCTTTTGACACAAAAATACAACGCGCTCTCTGTTCCCGCATTTGCCCAGGCCGAAGCCTGCAACATAGGAAAAACTCTCGCTTTGATTCATGAGTAAAAAACCTGCGTCAGGAACATCGATTACATTTTTTCCAATTTTAAAACTACGCACGCAAGCGTTGCCGACCAACTCCCATACTCATTTACACATACATGTTGTAGGCTGCTATCAAGCGTACCTATTTCGCAGATACGACGCATCTGCGGCCCTCTAAGCACAAGAGCGACACTTCGCCTTTCTTGTCTTCGCGCGTCACCCTTTAGAGCCTCCGACAAACGTAAAATGTTCTCTTCATTAGAATACAAACCGATAGTTGTTGACATCTCGAACGCTTTTTAAAACTGCAACCACTCAAGTGGATTACCTGAAAAAGAAGGAAGACCTTTTGCCGAAGTCATTCTATTGACCAATCACGAATTATAATTTGTGAGACTCTCACGGCCGACAATGTGCTTTCTATAGCGCGTACTAAACGACTCGTTAGATCGTTCTCATTCTGTTTAACTGAAAATCGCCGTGAGTTCTGTGTATCTTGATAACGCCCCGTACTGTGAGCTCGAGGCTCAAAACAGCTGGACTCATAATTCAATTCGGAATTATGTGATTCATGCGATTCTAAATCGCTTTCAGAATCCACTTCGGATTCTAACGAGAACTCACGCGGATCTTCAGCCACACACTCATTCATAAACCGTTCTCGCTTAGTCGGCAACGCAGTATCAAACAAACCTACATACATAGATCTTCTCGGTCCAACGGCGAATCGCTTCTCCTTGTTTCTCGGTGATGTTGAAGTCACCGCAGCCATCCATGAGTGCGGTACAGGCCCCTGCACAACCGCCGCTGTTGATTGTTGCGGGGCGCAAGCCCCCATGACTCGGATGGAACGATACAGCTCGCAGCTTTCGAAAGCTGTAGTTGTTCCTCTCGACAGTGCTTCCACAAGTACAGCTACCTATGCTCCTGATTGATACACGGCCTCAGCGATGTTGAACGGCTACGTTGACAACTTCGATAACACAATAACGTTCACGTTCACGTTTACACGATTTTCACTTTCCGGGAATCCCGGCTTTCGGCACGAAAATGTCACTCCTGTGAGCAACTATCGTGTGAAAGAAGTGACAGGGAGTTATAAAAACTACAACAAGCGAAGCTGAATTCAAATATTTTATAACAAACAAAGCGACTGGATAGCCATTAAATAAATTTTCTAATACAATCTTGGCGGCATGCGTCGGGGATTAGCTAATCACCGCGAGGGCCCCGGCGGTCGACTTAGCCTTTTTCTCACGTCGACGGTCGAGGGTTAGCCTTTTTCCTGATGGGCAGCGGTTGGAGCGCGGCTACTCAGCACCGGGGCATGCGGCCCGAGGGCTTGTATCCTTTACGCTGGGGGCGCCAGCCATGCACGTGCACGCGCACCAGTTACATGCGTTCCGTGTTTAAGGGCAAGAAGCTTGTAAGGCTACCAGTCCTTTTTGGTGTAAACAGTAGTTAGCCCTCTCACTTGGAGGTCTAAGCGTTGACGACATAGCGTCAGTCTCAGTGGTCGAGGAACGCATACAGATTATTTAAAAACGTGACGGAAGGTTGCCTACTCTGCTGCCAGTTCATAAAACATGGTTTAGCGACAAACACTTTCTATATTTTTCTTTCAAGTATAGCAAAAAATAATTCAGTCGTGGACGTTAATACGACGATTTTTAAAACGAGTTTACAGGTTTTACTCTCCCGACGCGTGACCACCTCATGTTTCGGTGCGTCTAATCATAGAGTTTTGAAGAGTAATACTGCTGTTCTCTGTCTCTATATCGTACCCGGCTCCTGAGCTCTAACTCGTTTTTTTTTCTATCAACTCGACTATCGAGTCGAAATTGATTTTATTCGACTTTTCATAACTAAGTCTAATTTCCTTCACCTTACAAACCTCGTAAAGCTCACCGCTGGGGGAGCACACTCGGTACGCGTAAAATTTAGGCTCACCCGAGACGAATTTTTCTATGTATGACTCGACGCCATACAACACAAGCTCATCCGTCAGGTCACCTAAAAACTCCCCTGTAGGAAGATCGACCTCGCCTTCCGACGACCTATAAATTGCAATTTTAGACGCGCCTGAGCCGTGGTGTACGCGGCTAAAACTGCATTCGTGCTCCCAGAAGGAATTACAGCCCTTTTTTTATAATTCCAATTTACGTACGTGGCTTTCTCACTCGCTACGATGCAGTGCTGTACCTCAATTTCCGAATTATTAAGCAATCCCCATAATTGATCGGATGTCCTAACAATTTCTGTTTGCGGCAGGTTCGATTGCTGCCCAAACTTACCCCAGAAACTATTTAATATCATTTTAGAGGAAGCTCTTAACCCTGGATGTATTTCGATTTTTGAAAATTCCTCTGTCTTGTTTTAAAAAAGTATTTATAAAATCAACAAATAACCCATCACTCCTACCCGCATATCTGATAGTCTTATATTGCCGGATTACGTACATTTTTATAATCTTATATGCGAGTTTAAGAGCTTTCGCTATCTCTATCGAAACCCATGTCCCAAAGAGCACGCGCGCGCTATCGCTATGGTGCGTACATTCGGTGACACACTTGCTTATTATACAATTACGACACAAACCAAAAATTAAACGATTATTAGCTTTTATAGGTAGAACAGGGTGAAATAACGAACGTGGCGGAAGCACATCGTACTTTACTAAACCCTCGACGTTATTAAAATTCTTGTAATTTCGACCGCTTATGGAAAAACAATCCTCTAAATTATAAATTTGAGGATGGCTCAGAGGATACTTACCAGTTTTGCAAATATAAGGATACAATAAGCATATGTTTACATAACGAATTTTGTCACCTTGGCGAGCTTCATAGTATATCAGTGCGGCCTCCGAAAAACGCCTCCCGTGGATCCAGCACTGTCGCCCTAGCGATAGGGTGTTTTTTTATAAAATCCCTATACTCAACATTACCCGCGCACTCTCTATCAAATGCGCACTCCCATTTTTTTACGAGGGAATAACCAGCGTTCACGATTTTACGAGAAATTGTTAACGTCTCGTCGTAACGTTGGGCGTAAGTTCCGCCTATGGCAAGTTTCATGTATCTATCTACACGGTGACACTCAGGACAACCATGGAAATAACACTTGTGAAATTGATACACCTTTCCTTTGCCCTCAGAATCAGATAAAAAATCCGTCAACCCTGTAGCCTTCCTTTAAATAATACTCGTGCGAACTACTTGCGTGAATTATCTCGCGACCGATACACTTTTCCGCCCATAAAAGCCATTCAATCGCTTTCTGAGAGAATTGCCCCAAACGCGAGTAGCCCGTTGGAGGTATAAGACCTATAGTATCCTTCTGTAAAAACATTTTACGAAAGACTAAAGAGCATGCCGACGCGATAGTTATACTGAAACGTCGAAAGAAATCTTTCGAAATTTTAGGCATGACTGCTTAAGGATATCTATATCCTGTTTACAATAGGCTACTATCTTTCCCTAAAATTAAACGGTTTCTTTTTACGCTCCTCGTACCACTCTAAGAAACGAACGCGTTCTTTTACGGACATTTGCTCTAGCGAGTAATTTTCAGGACCCGACAATACGCCAATGTACGACTGATTCTCCGCTCTATTAAATTAGTGTGGGAAATATCCCTTTACGTTACCTTTGGGAAGGTCGAAAGCTTAAGGGAGATCAGCGAGTTTCATAGGGAGATGGTTTAGACTATCGATAAAACGCGTTACACCGGCTTGTAATTTTAAAATATTACGACCGTTCATGATGAAATACAGCTTGATCTCGTAACGGTGATCAACAATCTATTTTAAAATAAACTGGACGTCAAAGCCCTTAGCATATGTAGCTTTAAAAGCTTTGTTTTGTAATTTTATCGCTAGATCTAAACATTTTTTCATCCAATCATCCTCCTCGAAAACGTGTTCGCGTACCCCACAGAACGAACACAGGTCGCGTAAACTCGTATTAGCGGCGCAGTCGTCGCAGCAGATTTGCACTACGCATTGATTGAGCGCATGTATCGCTGTAGAAGCGGCAAGCATCGTATCATGACAACTTTCTAAATAAAACAAATAAACTGGGTTGACGGCGGATTGATTTGCTTATTTTTACGCGGTTTAACAGGCTGCATGCAACACAGCTCGTTACTGCTATGCGTATTTTTACAAATTCTACAATGCGATTTAACACATTCGTGGTTTTTACTTTTATCGATATTATATAGCTTATTACACGCATCGCAGTATTTAACGTAATCGCAGATACTTTTTTTCCCGCCTGATTTACCCGACTTCGAATTGAAATTTCTCTAGGGTCGAAATCTGGGGAAAATACAGCAGATGCGGGCAGTGTAGATTCAGCTTCAGGTACAGCAGCTTCAGATAAAATGAGAGAGGATAGGAGGTTCTTGTTATACTCTTTATTGATGAATCGATCTCTCCAGACGTGTGCTCGTATGAGCGGTCAGAGTGGAACTCTACGGGTAGAACTCTGGTACGCATACATATACTCAAAGTAAAGACTGAGCTTTCGAATATTACAAAAATTGAACTTAACTCGGTTCGACTTGTCCAACGAGCGGAAGCAAAAAGACCCTCTAGCTCTCTTGCTTCCTTCCAGTTCGCCATTCCAACTGCAGTTTTCCCCACTTTTTCCACCTCCTACAAAATCGGCGATAGCACAATTTCTGCAAGGTCTCTAAAGGGCCTATGTGCAAGCGGGGAGGTCATCCTGCTAAACAGCATGACGCCGACATCGCCATCCGGAGCCGTCGCACACTGGGCCCTATAGACATTTGTTGTTTCAAAATTCTCTACAGACCATGGTTTTCGACCAAATACAATAATTTTTTTTTAATTGTAGCCGTTTTCACGGCTACTGTTTGCATAGATAATTTTTACGGTCTTTTTCAAACAGACATTTTCACGACTACTCTGGCGATTATTGTTGCAAACAGTTTCTTATCAGCTATTTTCACGGCTACAGTTTTCATATATAGTTTTCGGATTAATTCTTGAACAGTCATCATCACGACTGCATCAAAGTTACCTTTCATTCATCCCCTCTAAGTGAAACCTAACAATGAATACTTTTTCCATTCAAAACGGTATATTATGTGATATACTGTTAAAATTAGACAATAAAAGTAGAAGTGTAAATTGCTTGATTGGTTATATTAAAGCGCAATATGAGCTCGGCGATAAGGAATCAAGCATCGTTAAAAGAACTTGAGAGTTATTTTATGGTCACTTTCAAGTCAAAACTGTCTGCTGTACTTTATAAAGAACACATATTTAGGAAAAAATATGTATCTTGGATAGCAGATAACTTTGTTGTGATTTTTGATAACAATCTGAAGCGTGGAAGACCTATCACTGATAGTTTTGAAGGCAGTTCGAGATCTACGAAATACAGAATAATACAGTCTATTACTAGTAGCTTTTCTATATTTAATTAAACAAATTGAAGATCTTTTAAGCCATCCCAATTGTTCTATGAATAATTCCGTTTCAGAGGAAATATACTAAATACTCTCTAGTTATGACTAGTAAATAGGGATGTGACGGATCATCAGATCATAGCCAGTTTAAGCAAATCTTCTCCGATGGAACTAGCTCAGATGAAAGTATTTTCATGATGTGTATGGTGCCACTTATCTTAGAAGTCAATCCTTCAGACGGTGCAACAGTAATTTGGCGTAACCCTCAACCTGGTTCGACTAGGCATTGCCGGCCAATCAGTTTTGTGTATGCCAAGGAACTCAGTGAGAAAACAGTGGCTGATGTTAATGCTATGAAAACTAAGATCGAGTCACTATTGCCTTCAATTGTAAATACAGATGTAAATCAATTCAAAATACAACACTCATTAAAACTAACAATGATAGGTGGAAAAGTTTGCCAAGCAATAATAGGTTCTCCTTCTTGTGCAACGTGTAGCATTTGCGGAGCAACCTTCACAAATGAACGATTTGTATAAATTGACTGAAAGAACCGAAAATGAAGGAAATGTTGAGTATGGCCTTTCATCTTTACATGCAAAAATACGATTTATGGAAAACGTACTCCAGCATACGGTTAGGATTTTTGTAAGTGGTAGGCAACATCAGATCAAAAAAAAAAAAAAAAAACAATGCCAAGAAAGAAAGCTTAGAATTTAACACCGATTCATACAAGAAACTAGCCTCATCGTAGATTATCCACAACAAGGATCGGGTAATTCTAACGATGGTAATACTGCTAGGAGATTTTTCCGTGACCCTGCACTGACAGCTGAAATTACAGGTGTCAATGAAAGTTTAATTACAAGTTACAGTGTAATACTACAAGCTCTTGCTTCTGGATCTAAAATAGACTCCGACAAATTTGACGATTATGCAAAAGAAACTGCCAAGTTATATGTATCTTCGTACGATTGGTTCTACATGCCTGCATCTGTGCATAAAATTCTCCTCCATGGTGCGAACATTATAAATCACTTTCTCATTCCAATCAGCATTTTATCCGAAGAAGCTCAAGAATAACGGAATAAAGATTTTAAATACTATCGTCAATTTAATACTCGAAAATGTGGTAGAATCTACACGAATATATATCTATTGCATACATTATTAATATCTTCTGATCCTTATATATCTAGTTTAAGGCACAAGGCAAAAAATATAAAGCTTGATGTTGATGATGCTGTTAAGAACTTATTAATTTTAACTTGAAATGAAGTGATACAATTTTAAAATTGCTCAGCTTAAGGTATTTGGGTTTGAGGTTAAAGGTTTACGATCAACACTTTCTTTTTAATTTTCTATAATTGCATATTGCTCACCTTGGAGTAGTGAATTTCCAAAAAAATTGTTTATGCTTAGAACATGATTGGTTATAGTAATTATGCTCGTAAAATTCAAAACTAATGTAGTTTTGAATAAAACGATAATTTTGCAATTAATTGTTTAAACAAATCAATTCTGCAAAACTAATGCCAGATTCATAATCAGCGACCCCAATAACCACTTTCAAATATATAGCTTCCTTCAGTCGCCCATTTGCTTATGGCCATTAATGCCTTAAGGTTTATGGTGTCACGGGGCAACTGGGCTTTAGCGCGACAGGCGCGAAGATGCTGTCGCGTCAACGAGGGGGATTACTCACTCTTTTTATCTCCGCACGGCTATCCCTCGTTGATGCTGAAGTCGGCGACGGACGTTAGCCGTCGGTGCAATGCCGACTCCGTACTATGCAGCCGGGTTGCCTCGGTGTACAACTGCGCGGTGTGCGAAGCTCGCCGTGCTTTCTTCGCGTATAGAGTCTCCGGACTCCGCACTCTGTAGCCGCGTGCGATGTAACCAGCTTTACTCTACCGGGTTCGTTGGAAGGATGCGATGGGAGTACGGAATAAACACTCGTGTATTCACGAATAATGGAAAGATGTCTATATTCTCCAAGATGTTAATACAATGGATTACGCGTCGCGAGAGGACGAATTCGCACTCGCGGTTCGTACTGGAGAAAAGTCGACGACTCGGTGGCAGCGAGCCTCAGCCTCGGCGTCCACAGCCGATTCGGTTGCTTATAAATTGCGCAATAGCTAGTATGACGAACTTACAGTATTCGACGCGCGCGTGGAGTTCTCGGCCGCCGCGTATCCGTCAGCTGCCGACGGGGACAAGTCCTAGTTGGCCGGGAGGCGTCCCTCTCGGCTGGAATAGCGACGTGCTGGGGTACCTCGGATGCTCGAGTTGGAGATGGCTCGGGTGTGCTCTTCCAGCAGGTGGTCTCAGGTCGTCGCTGTCCTCTCTCGCGTTGCAGATGCACGGATATCGCGGGTGATGTACCGGTACAAAAGGTCGCACAAGTCTAGATCGTCCTAGCGCCCTTGCCTGTCTGTCTCGCGCGCTGAGTTCGCGCGCGCTTCCCGAGTATCGCCGAGCCGGCAACGTCGCATCACGCATAAAATGGTCGCGCGACGGGACGAGCGCGCGAAATACGAATTCGCGTTCGCTCGTCACAATGGGTTTATTGTACTGTACTTAATAGTATTATTAAGTTAGGTAAAGACAAGCTTGATAAATGGTGCGAGACCAATGTTGTATATGAGATTCCGTGCAATAATTGTAATGCTGCTTATGTAGGCCAAACCAAGAGAAGTTTGAAAAAGAGAATAGATGAACACAAGAAAACTCCGTTAGACAAAATATTACCTATTCCCACTCATATAAATGATTTTTCACATAGTTTTGATTTTGATAATGTTAAAATTTTAGACAAAGAACAAAATAATTTCAAAAGATTAATATCTGAGAGTATATTTATTAACATTAACAAGAACAATATTAATAAGCAAGAAGATTTTAACACGATTAGTAAACAATACAATAAACTAAATAAATATTTAAATAAACCAAATTCTATTACTGTATAACTTCTCTCTTTTTCGAATTTCCCTGGGTTGAACATGGACCGTCTATGTATGCGTGAATAAGTGAGCTCGGGTAACTTCGGGCATCTCCACCGCGCAGACTCTGTACATACTTATGTTTCTTATACGGCTTCCACAGACTGACAACACTTACGACAAGAGAGACACGTTTGTCTCTTGTGATATTATTTATTTAATGGTATGACCATTAAGTTTTTTCGACTGCTGTGCAACAATTATATTAATGATTTCCATATTTTGTAAATATTTTTATACATTTATAATTTTTCTGTTTTAATAAAGGCTTGAAGAGGTCCCCACCAGGGACGAAACGTTGCCGTTTATTTATGAATTTGAGTTTTTTTTGAGAAACCAGGGTTATCCCACCACTTTTGTCCACAAAAACTTTATTCTAAAAATATGGATGGGAATAATAACATTCTGTATACTTAATAGTTTAATACGTGCATAATTATACCGAGACTTGTTAAATATACTCAATAACAGTAAAAAGTACCATGCCTTCGTATTCTAACGAGATGATTGTAATACAACACTGCCGACAAAATTACTGTTGGATTATGGGTAGCAATTTAATTAAAATTTTTTAGTTATAAGAGCAATAGCGCGGAATTTTGAAAAGCAGATGTTCTGTAATCTATGCAGCGCGTCTGTTAATCTATGATGAGGAGCCTCTCAAAGACGCAGCGCATTTATTGCCTACGCAGGATACGTGCGACAAACACGGTCATTAGGGATTAGCGAGGGACTCGCACTCCGCTGAGTGCGCACCTTAAATGATGCCTAGGTAGGCGATGTACATCTCCAAAACTGAATAACGCCTAAAGAAATCGCAGACAAAATCACATCCTTATACGGTACGACAAGCCAAGGCGCACGAGTTAAAGTGTTGAAAGAGTTCTACGATTTTCTAATTAAAGACGGTGTATCTGTCGCTCTACAGCTAGAGCAATTCGAAGGCATCTACAGAAGATTGGCTGAAGTTAGAGAAAAACTTTCTGATGCAGCTATAGTGATTAGAATACTGAGTGGTCAGCTAAGAAGATTTTCGGCGTTCCGAATGGCGTGGGAGTGTACACCAACAGAATCGCAAAGAGGGAAAATCTGGTCGCAAGATTAATAAAGGACAAGCGCCTCTGCGAAGAAGACAGCAGCGTTGATTCTTCATTAGCTCTGCAAATCGAAGCATTGAAAATTCAGATTAATAAGCAAAAGGCCACATCGGACTCAAAGTCAGCACAAACACACTCCAAAGTCACAAAAGCGTATAAAAAGGAGGACATCGAGAAACTGAAGAAACGTAGAAAGTGTTAAGTGCGTAAGCAAAAAGGACATTGGGCGCAAGAGGGCCCCAATAAAAACAGCAGTGAAAATAAGCAGCAAAATGCAGACGCATTTATGGTATCAGCATATGTGAGTGATGTGAAACACGAAGATGTTTGGTTGGCAGATTAAGGTGCAAGCATGCATATAATATCTAGAAAATAGTTCCCCAAATAGACCCCAATCTTTGAGCAATATTGCCTGAATGTTGCGTTCATAGATTCGCTGAGCTGGTCTGTCTACAGCATCCAAACTTTTTAGAACTAGAAATAATATTTCATAAGTATTTAAAAATTTTCGTATTATTATTATATTTGCAAAGCACAATAATGATTAGAGAACGCGTAAATGGCCTAGCAGTAGAAAAAGAACTGCAGAATGTGCTTTTGTACCTGAATCGAAGCGGAACCTTATCCCTATTGTCGCAATAAATGACACTGTTAAGTATGCGATAGAAATAGCAAGCTATCATCACGCGGCTTGAGACACCATGGATTATTCAAAATGCTTAATCAAAACGTCACCGTGAGTGTAGTCCAGTTACCAAAAGGTAAGCGCGCGATCAAAAGAAAATAGGTTTTCTCAACCATCAAACATTATTTTTATATTTTTACATAAATAGTATATTGTGTACCAAGAGCGTAAAGTGGGCTTTTTTAGGCCGAGTGTAGAGTTTGCAGTACGAGTCAAGGCGAGTTAGCCCGAGCCGCAGACGAGTACTGCAACCACACCAGGCCAAAAAGCCCTCTTAGCCCTTTGTGCCCACCATATTTTTCGTAGCACATGTACTGATTTCCACGTTTACACACACGCACACATACATATGTACATAATCACACACACGCAACACGAATATTTTATTTGAACTATTGACCATTTTCTTTAAAATATTTTAGCGGGCGTTTTTATTTTTTTTTGCCCTGCAGGCGTTTTTAATTTTGTTTGCCCCGCAGGCGTGTTTAATTTTGTTTTGCTCGGCGGGCGTTTTTAATTTGTTTTGCCCGGCGGGCGTTTTTAATTTTTTTTTGCCCTCATATGCCGCATTTGCGGGCAAAAAAAAATGACAAACGCCCGCCGGGCAAAACAAATTAAAAACGCCCGCCGGGCAAAACAAAATTAAAAACGCTCGCTAAATTTTTTTTTGCCCGCCGGTAAAACAAAAACTGGTCCTTTACGCCCGCATAATAGGTACAAAAAACGGAAAAATTGTGCTTGTGTTACAAAAAATGTTTTATATTTTGCTTCCTCCTAGAGGAAGCTTTGTAATAGTAAAATTTTGAGTTTCGTCAAAACTTCTAGAAAATACTTTTTGGTGTGTTAGAAGTTCAAATCAAGTGTTTTTTTTTTGTCCGTATGGAATTGAGTGAGCGTGTGTGTGTGTATACCGTAATATTTCTGGAACTACTTCGTCAATATCAATAAAGTTTGACGCATATCTATTTTTGGATTCTGAATTCGAAAAAAACAGTTACTTATATTTTCTTAAGTAATTTTTTTTTGCCTTTTTTTGATTTTTGAAAAACACTATTTTGCGTTTTTTCGATCATCCCATTATTACAAACAATTCAGCTAAAATGCATTTCAAAGAAAATAAAATCAACTACTTTTCGTTGTTTGGTCCTCGGGATCGACCGCTTTGTTCGGCAGATAAAATGAAAAAGGTGATATTTTTTTTAAATTCATATTGCTGAAACTAAACATCATAACCTGAAACGGTCACAACTTATCTCGGTAGTAATTAAATTTATGTAAGAATACAAAATCTATTGATTTTACTATCTGAAAAGTTGCGAACATTTACTAATCTGCGTCGTGATTCTGACAACAGATTAAATAGAAAGATTTAAAATTTTTATAATAATTCACAATTATAATAGTTCAGGTCCGGGATACCAGGTAGTGGAGGTTTATCGCAATAAAGAGATTTTTGTTTTTTATAACAAAAATAAATATATTCAAATAAATAAATAATAGAATATTGCGTATATCTTGCATATATTCTAAGTATCACAAAAATTAAATGAGTAAATCCGCTTTGATTTTTACAAACAAAAATAAACAGATACGCGTTTAAGTTGCGTAATCTGATTTGAATCGTATTGTTGCAAGAAGAGATTTTATGCAGATACGCTTAAATTTGCGTTATATGATCGTATTCGAAATTTTACAAGTTTAAATTAGGTAACGAAATTTTTCTAAATTATTTTGACAAGAATTAGAATTTTTCTAAGTCTAGGACTGATACGCTTTATGATGCGATATCGTGCCTAACTCGAAATTTGTATAAGTGTAGAAATATTCGAAAATATTCTGTCTTTTACCTGCTCAAGGCATAAGTTGCTCAAGAGCAGGGACTAGGCGCTTTAGTTGCGCTGGTGCTTAAGTTGCGCTTCGGCTAGTGAGCTCATACTGGCCGTGCGGATCCTTTTATAGGCCTCGGAGCGAGCGGGGATCGTGTCGCCGAAAATACTTTCACATTCACACTTTCATACAGACATTCACACCTATGTACAAAACCCATTCATACAAACAATTTATAATATGCGCGCGCTACGCCGCCGCCGCCGCTTCTCAGTTTTTTATTCTGTATAGTTTTTTGCGGAGCTTGTACGGGGCGTTACAAACCTAACGAAAAAAATCATGTGCTATTAAAACTATATCCTATTAAAATTTCAAGTGAGTTGACTACTTAATTTTTCAATAATAAATCGAAAACTGAAAAAAAGAGTTTTTTTGTGATTCGATTACGGACGTAAAAAGGCCTTATTGCACTTGAGATTTTGGGAAAAAGAAGATATTTGATGTGTTTTGGCTAAGTTCATTGCGCAGCTTTTAAACCCTTATGGTTCTTAAGATATCAGTTTCAATTTTTTTTTTTAATTTTTTGATTTCTTATATCTCCGAAACAGTAAAATGATTCAAAATTTTATTGGGTGATTTAACATAAAAAAAATCTATCTGCTGCTAAAATTTTAAACGATTACGTCAAGCGGCTCTCAAGTAAAGAGCTAAAATGTAAAAACCGATTTTTCCCAAAACTTTTGCTTCCTTTTATAGGGGTGTCGTTGCACGTCGTTAAAGTTCCTCCCTATGAATTTATGTCATACTGATATATTCTGTGAATAAAATTGATGGCAGCGTTCGTATTCTATAATAAAAAAACAGAGGGGTCCGCAAACTTTTGGACAATGAACCATCCAAAACTTATATACTAAATTATGTATCGAAAACCGCCTCATACATTAACAGGCAGATTAAACTGTATATTAAAACAATATTTTATTTATTAAACCTATAAATTTAGTTGGAAGAAGCTACGTGCCAATGAATTGGCAGCGGTTTTTTTACAGTGTACTTATATATATATATATATATATATATATATATATATATATATATATATATGTCCCCATTGTATGAGTATTAAAAACAATTTAAGATTTTATTGGTACATCCTGCAGGCTCAAGAATTCTGTTTTATATGTGTAGTAAGCATGTCTCAAACACGATAAGGGCAACCTACAAGGCTTCTGGTCACAGGTGTTGAAAGTTTCTAACAGAGACTCTATAATAGCATAAATACCTGATCAAGAAACTAAATAAATTGTAAAACTAGGGGAGTAAAATTCTTAAAAATTTATTCACAATGATTGATATTTTTGCGTTTTACCTTATTAGTAGATATGACTGAATATACACTTCTATTAATTCATCTGACCATTTCGTATTCCATTTTGTAGATAAAAATTCATGAAATTTTGATATAAGCATAATTATATTCTTGTTTCTATTATGTTCCTTAATGAAGTTACTGACATCAAAAGTTTCGTACTCCAATCCAAAATATCTTGATGATCTGCTAAATTAAAAATCAGAATCATTAACACAAACTACATTTCAATACATTTACATAAATACTAGTAATATTTTTTTCTCCTGTTTGCTTAGCTCGCTTATAGTTATCTAATTGTAAGTGAGCCCCTATATAATGTAGGTCTCAGGTACATACATCAAAATGCAATGGCTATCATACAAAAGTGTGGCAGACCATATTTATTCTCAACAATAACATGTAATACAAAATGGAAATCAAAAACTCACGGTGGTCGGAAAGTCGGTAAAGTCGACGGTATACTAATACTCTGTAAATGTTACTAGTTAAATAAATAAATTAACAAATATATTGTATCATTCATAATTGATTGTAATTTTGCGTGAAAATTTTTAACTGAAATATGAGCTATATTCTATAGTACATGCGAGGCGCTAGGTGTCACGCACCTATGTTAGGAGGTATAGCATCGCACCACAATATAATTGCAAACCACCTTAAGCGTCTTGGCGTTTATTTTGTCAACGCTAGCATTTTTTAATTTTAAATTATTAATTATAGTTTTCACTTAGAAGGTTTGAAGTAAATAGAATTCGCATTATTCTTGGACAGTTCGGAATTGTTAGGCTTTACAATATCATCACTCAGTCTCGGGCTAACCACTATGCAGAAAAAACGTGTTTGTCCTCGCTCCCGCCATGTAAATACTCGGCTTTGCTGCGTTTGGTGGCATAAATGTACAAATTTATTTAAGATACAACATAATCGGCAAATAAATATAAGTTCCGTTGTTGTAGTGTAGTTCCGTAAAAAGTTCTCATAAAAAAGTAACTTGAAAAGGTATCAACAATGTCACAAAAAGTGCAGTTGCAGTCTGCTGCAACTTACGAAGCTGCAGTCCAACAAGAGAAATGTCCTACGAAAGAACAAGATATTATTCTGGACTCAATTAATAGTCTTATAATAGGAGACTATTGTATTAAGATCGGAAAATTTGTCTTACCTTTAAACGTAAAATTTGTTTTAAGAATCTCGCAAAGATGCGTTATTCTATACCTCAATAAGCAGATAAACTTGTTCTCGAGAATAAGCAAATCTACACAATATTAATTTGTTTAAATTTCTATCCAAAACGTCATAGCCAGCTCAATTTATTTTAATTCCTCCAATTATAATTAAAATGTTTTTAACTGTCATACCCTGGTAAAAAATTCAGCATAGTATGGCGATATCTATACACAAATTTTTCCAAAATGAGGTAATATTACAAGTTTGTTTTAAAGTATTTCCAGTATTTCTAGATACACGTCATCTTAACATACGTTGACGATAAAATTATTGCCACAATGTGCTTGATTTTCTACAGGGGATGAGTCCTAACATTTAAGAATATTCCTACCGTTTTATTTTTTTCTTCAGTACACTAATATTGCAATATCTTAATGTTAAAATAAAATATCGCACTTTCCGGATTTTTAAGGGAATATTTATGGACTTCTTGGAATTTTGGCCTTCCTGGAATTTTAACGCTGATAATATACTTAAGATTATAAACAAGGTTTCTTGGTGGTTAAACTTGGTATTAATTTAAAAGGTAGCACCATATATCATTTACCATAACTATAATAGGTAAACCTCAGGATGTTCTGACACCTGGACATCATCTACAGAAAGTGAAAAATTTCTTTTTGGTACATTTGTTGTATATTTAGTGCGTTGTATCATAGACCATGTCCGACAATCCGGAAGGTGATTTTGATACCTGGACATCGTCTACTGGAAGTGAATTTTTTTTTGTATATTTGTTGTATATTCAGTGCGGTGTATCACAGACCATGTTTTGCCATCCGGGAGGTGATTTTCATACCTGGACATTGTCTGCTGTAGTTAAAAATAATCTTTGGTACAATTGTTGTATACTTATAGTGCATTGTATTATGGACCATGTCTAGCCATTCGGGAGATAATTTTGACACCTGAACATCGTCTGCAGAAAGTAAAAATTTTCTTTTAGTATATTTGTGTATAGTCAGTGCGTTGTATCATAGACCATGCCTGGCCACCCAGGAGGTGATTTTGATACCTAGACATCTTCTACTGGAAGTGAGGTTTTTTTCGTATATTTGTTGTATATTTAGTGCGGTAATTAAATCAAGGGGCGCGGCAGCGCCCTGGTGGCAATTATACGTTTTATACACTGTACCGTCGAGAGCGTGCTGCGATCTATTATACTTTGAATTTGCTCAATAATCTATTTACGTTTTACGAATTCTGTAAATATTTTATTTGATCTTCTGTTGATGTGTATGTATGAGTATACAATTTCAAAAATTTTCAAAAGATCTTTCTAAATACCATATTATTTTGTTAAGAAAATTGCTCGTTTGTAAAATAAATATGTTTGAAAATCAATGTTTCGCCTCTCGGATTCTCATTTTTTTCTTTCAGTCAGTCATAGCTATAGATATAAATACCACTGTTTAATTATTAAAAAGGATACTTGATAGATATTACAAATATAAAAGAATTTAAATCATATGTTTTGTTGACTCATCTGTTGTATTATAGACGTAAAGAAGCTTGATTGCTGTACACTCAACGGTAATAATTTTGAATGAAAAAACGGCCGCGCCATGTCTTATCAGGTTAGGTTAATTGATCAGCTAATGCGAGTAAACACTCTCCGCGGAGCACGAATGCTCAAGTTTTTTTCTTTATCTCTACAAGGGTCGAATATGCATATGCTATGCAGTTACATGCAATTTTTGAAGCCGATGCTTATTGTTAGTAGCTGACACTGGCAGAAAATCGCCTGTCGTTCTAAAATATTCTTATTCCAGAAAGATAATCATTTAGTGCAAGCCCAGCTGAGCTGATCGAGCAGCAGAACAGTCAAGATTTTAATCAGAATTAAGCAGATATAGATAGAGAAGTCTTACTTATATACTAATTTAGACGCCAGCTTCCTTTAGGTGTTTTTTTAATTGTCCCCTGGATTTTTCAACTTAATATGGTTCTATTTATAGCGCTTATTGCAAATAACTTGGTTTTCCTGCTCGCAAATACTTTCTCTGTTTGTTATTAACAATAATAACGGCGAATTCATGGGTTTTTTGAAAAATCTTAAAAACTACTGCACCTACAAAATAATCATCGTAATTGAAAGTTGCTTGAAATATTGAAATGCATAAATTATCATTTAAAGTATTTTCGCGTGGAAGCAGTTTTTGCAAAAATGTCTAGCATCATGTCCCTAAAATTTTTCAACTGGATAATTGAGCAGCTTATTACAAAAAATTTGGTTTTCCAGCTGTCAAATACATTTTTTATATATTATTAAAAATAATAATGGTCAAAATGTAGCTTTACAACAATAACTCAAAAACGACTGCTCTTATGACGAATAAAGTTAATAAAACTTGTTGAAGACAAAGTGCATAAAGTATTATCTAAAACATTTTAGTGCAGGTGTAGTAGATTTTGCGAAAATCAAACCCAAATTTTTAACTATGCTATGCTGTAATTCGAATCGAATTGTTCTTTAAACATTTCTTTATAAGTTTATTTGAAACTCATTAAAAGGTTATAAAATCAGTTTAAAAAAAAAACACCTACAAGGTAAAATGTTAGCAACTATAAGTTTTGTACTCATCCTCACCATTCTGTATTTAGTATTATAATTATGATTTCTCCTCTAAAAAGTTATGCAATCCTTAGAGAAATTGTCTAATGTTTATAGCTTACAAAAGTTTTTCGGTATTTTTATCAATATACGCTAATGAATGTAGTGAAATCAGTTTTAAAATTGTCAAGTGTTAAAAATCAGCACACTGATAAAAATTATTACTTACTCAAGATGAATCGATCTCACTATAACTTCAAGGTGAAAATCTGCTTTGTGTTTCATGATTCTCTCACATCTAATCTGAATGTTCTAAAACTTATCCAAATCCTTTTGTGCAAAAAAATGAGCAAAATCATAAATATAAAAAAATCAAGTAAATTCCTCCTAAGTATATAACACAAAGCGGATTTTCATCTTATATAAAAAATAAGATGGTTGTACTTTTCAAAATTATTAAAACACAAAACAAATGTATGCGTACTTAATAAATTAATTTCGTTTATTATGTAATACAATTATTCTCCTTATTTTATCAAATAACAGCAGAGTCTATACACGTAAATAATATATTACTAAGATTCATATATGATCTGCAAGTCATCATTATTAGATCAAGTAAAAATGGCTAAGGAAGTAAGATAATGGATTGTGAAGTTGAGAACCAGGGTTCAAGTCTCGTTTAGGGCAGAGTTTTTTTCCATTTTCTCTATATCTTGTCATTCGGGAGGTGATTTTGATACCTGAAAATTGTCTGTTGTGGTTAAAAATTTGTTGTACTTTTGTTGTATACTCATAGAGCACTGTGTCATAGACCATGTTTCGCTATTCGCTATAATATAAAGTGTCGGATGGTTATGTATCAGTACAAAATGTGTAACCTTAATTAAGGGCTAATTTTACCCAGTTTTCATCGTGTAAAATACATGTAGAGAATTGTTTAACAACCTCAAAAACTGGACGAGTAAAAATTTTACTAATGATTTTCGTCTAAGGTATAAAATATACCTTTTTTATTAAGACTAAATATACTTAATAATGAAAAACAATAAATGACATTAAAAAAAAAAAAGAAATACATTAAAAATAAAATATATATACACTTATATTAAATCAATAGCTAACACTAAACTACGAAATTAAAACAATAAATATAATTACAATTATAATGACGTACGCAATTTACCCTACCGGCTGCCATGCTACCACGCGCCCCACGAAACATGGCTTATATTACCACATTAATAAACTTTTTCATCTAATACTTTTTAACTTATGAATTTAAAATGTATAAAATATTAAAATTCTTTTTTTTGGAAAATGATGTTTTCTGTAAACATTCCTATATTTTGTCAAAATATTCAACAAAAAGTAATTTTCCAACATCGATTGTAATCTTTGCATTCAAACGCCTAGATTCATCTCGGAGATAGTAATTATTGAATAATTTATTTTTGCAAACATTAACAATAAACATTAGCAAAGAAGCGTACGTCCGTACGTACAAACATACTTATCTCTTATTTAAAACAGAATAATATAATTTTTTTTATACGCTAATAGTACAAGTTTAGATGTATAAAAATGCTAAATGATAATTTCCGGATGTGGTCCAGATCAAATGATGCTAAGAATAATCATGATAAGGACTTTTTAACTCAGCTAAACAATCAATATTGTATATTTAAATTTTATAATGCGATAACTCAGCCAAACGATTGTAGACATTGGCGATAAATGGACCAGTTAATCGTGTTTATTTTTATAATATTTTAAAGATCGATTATAACATATATTCTTAAATTTAATGTATTATAGAGTATTAATACATCTAATATAATTTATCATGTGAAAAGTTAAATTAATTTAAAAAGATTTCGGAACATACTATGTTTTTTGTATATATTTTTGTATTAGTGTTCGGTTTTCATTGTTTATTTTTATCTTTTAATAAATCCTCATCATGCTCGCAGATAGACTCCTTACTTAAAAGTAACTTTGAATTAACTCTCGATGTTTCTTGACAAAGCGGCATATAATTGACCATGACTGAATACTGCAGTGCGCAAATATATCCCAACTTTGACAAAAGTTTGACACTTAGATCTGTTTATAGTAATAGTGAAACTTAATCTAATGTAACGATGGTCTTAGATCAAGTCGTGATGATAAGATGATATTACTAGAACATTTATCAGTAATGATTTTTCTAACTAATATATGTTTTTTTATATCCTTAATAATCATGCTTATTTTAGTACAAAGGCCGCCATCGATATCGAAATTTCTTAAACGACTAACTATCGTGCCTCTTTAATATTAATTTATGTGGTAGTAATCCATTTGGTGTCAACGAATTTAGAAATTCAGTTGGTATTGAGTCTTTCAAAATGTCAAGAGATTGCAGCGTTCCAAGCAGCGCAAGTCCTGGGCCGGGGGGGGGGGGGGGGGGGGGGGGGCAGCAGTGCGTCCCGAGGCCGAAACGTATGTGTGGCGTGCATGTTTCCCGCATCTGCGGGGCCTGGTAGAGAGCGTTTACAACGCTCTCGAGTTTTCACCAAGCGGTCTCTCGCTTTATTGTCTCACCGCAATAAAGCGATTCGCCGCGCGCGCGCTCGATAATCTTCGGAATTCTCAAAAAAGCACCACTCATCCGCTAAAGTGCCCAAGCTATCCCTTCCCTTCGGGCCTCATGAGCGAGACCAACGTCTTCCCTCCGAGGTCTGAAGGGTGGCTTCGCTGGGGGCACTCGGCACTCTCGCTCGTACTAGAGACTTGCACAGACCTAGGCCCTCCTGCCTGTCCTACAGTCTGCGTTCTGCCAAGCCAAGCAAAGTGTAATTCCAAGCTCTCTAAATAAATACAAAGTTCAATCGAACACACGTGTCCAATTTCTTCCTACCTCACCTCTACAAGCGCTTGGAGACTAAATATGAATGTATAGAGCGAGATTTTATATGTGTGTTTGTACTTTTTGTTTTTCATAACTCCCGAGCGAGAGCGGCGCCGAGAACTACAGTAGGTGCGAGAAAGAGAGAAAACGAGAGGCTACGACGAGTAGGAGTCGCAGCGTTGCCAGATCAACCCGAGAACAAGAATATTGCGGAGCAGAAAACCCAGAGAAACATAGTAATCAAAGAAACTACAGCCAAAGAGAGGCTGAAGAATGATTAACGAAAAACTATTAAGCGTAATTTATTGGGCTTATCATTGTAATTGTATTTTGTTTATTGGTGAACAACTAAAATTTTCTTTTTATGTATTAGAACGTCATACAAACACCATAAGTTCAATGAAACGGGCATGGCAAGTTACGTAGTAATTATCTTGAGAGTTGTTCCTTGTTTCATTGCGATTAAATATAATAAACTTGACTTTGTTTGATTCATCTCAGTTCTTTTCTATCAGTAATTTCGTTGTGGAATATATCAAACTCGCCCAGCCTTTTACTTTTTACAAAGTTAATTTTTTCTAGAGATATCAATTCTTTTTAGTACAATTTTTTAATATTTCATATTTGCCCTAAAAATAAAATATAAACATCTTTAGTACCTTTCGACCATGGCTTTTTTGTAACATTTTTATCACTAACATAAAATCACTGATTGTTCTGATAAACACCACCCTCGAATGATTTCTGCACCTAGACACCAAAAACCACGGTGCGAACTACCCAGACCTCGTCATCGGCCACCCTGTACACCTAGACGCCGTCCTCGTATGATTTATTTACCTGGTGTATGACACTTATCGGGTGTCAGCTAAATGAACACTGATTCATAAACATCCGAAGAATGAAAATAAAAACGCTTTGTCTCACAGTAATTTCACACTATAATAATGACATCTTAGGATTGCAGCTTTATAAGCACCTGACAATACAGCCGCCGCTTCCAATGAAATTCTCCTCGGCGCTTTTTCTCTGCTTACAGCCTAAATACCGTAGTTCCTAAACATCATAGTTTTTTTTTGCATATTGTCAGTGAAATTCTCGATAAATTTATTGAAATCCAGACCATTGCTCATATAACGCAAAAACATAATACAATATTGACCGCACACGTCGGAAGACTTGCTCTGCAGTCGAACGTTATTCCAACGAAATTGTTTACATTTTTTTCGCAATCGATTTATATGATCTATGGGTATATATGGGTATAAATCGGGGAGGCCAAAACTATCAAAATAAAAAGCGTTGCAAGATTTGTTAACATATGTATACTTGTTAACACAAGATTAGTGACAGAAGAAAGTCTCTATTAGATACACTGTGCTATTGAGATATAAGACATTTTCTCTGCACATCTAGGCTCGTTTTAATTTTCAAACGAGAGAATATTGCGCACTTATCGATGCAAAAGAGAAAAAAAGATGAGCGATTTCGATGCGAAAAAAACCGATGTGGAGGTCCGCACGCCAGACTCAACAAACGCAAATTCGTCAACAATTATAGATACGCTGTATCAATGTATAAAAATCGTTGTGAGCTCGCGGTGACAGCCGAGACGCATTGCGTACAATGTCTTTACGAGACGCAGCAGCCAATAATAAAACAATGCATGGCAAGCCATAGGTAGCAGCGTATCGTTTGAAGTCTATATATACATATACGACGTCTCGTGAGGGAGGGAGGGAAAGAGAGAGGGAGAGAGAGAGAGAGAGAGAGAGAGAGAGAGAGAGAGAGAACGAGCATATAATGTGCTTTTCGCATACTGTGAAAATAGCTGCACAGGTGCGAACGTTTTGCAGTCAAGTATCGAGATATTACTTAAGTTTAAATTACAAATCATTTGACTCAGCCCTCAATTAAACATAATGATTTTTTGTTTGTCGTATTATAAATAAAATAATATGATTGTAAACTTGATTTTTTTAAATTGATCTCAGTTGTTTCTTAATCTGTAATTTAATTGTAAAAAAAATTTTTTGACATGCATGTTGATACGCGAAATATCAAACGCACCTAACCTTTTTACTTTGGTTAAGTTTTTTTTAGATATAAGTATAAACAGTCTGTTCTCGCAGCACGACGTGATAAGGTAATGTTTGCCATGAGTCCACGACTGCTACTCGCACATGTACGCTACACTCGCGGAGATAAAAGCAAGAGCCAGGGCCGTACCGCCAACTGAAACTGGCGTCGACGTCGGCCACGATTATGACGTGTGCGGCAGCTTTATTCTCGAACTACACATATGTTCTATACATAAATTATTTACGCGCGATCTTTCTTCCTATTTTTCTACTCATCGGTCAATTTTCTTGTTTTCCTTTATTATAATTTATTTTCTAAAATTTCCATTTTGATCGACCAATAGGATGCTGGGCACAAACGAGTAAACAAAGCATAAAACTCAAACTGTGCACATTAGAAAACTACTTAAGTATTTTTCTTAAGAGTATTAAAATGCGATTAACAACGACATAATTTAATCAGTATTTTTTCGCTCCCAGCGAATCATTTACACACCGAGCGCGTCAAATCTTCTAAGACAAAGTTCTAAGACAAAAACTGGTATTAAAAGTTGGACTTAGAGTCAATACGGAATCTTATCGATTCCAATCAACTTCTATTAACTTTTTCTAGCAGAGTGGTCACTGCTTTCTGTTGTAACTGGGGTTTTCGTGCTACCCCAGTTATTATGGTGCAATCCCTCTCCCGGGGCTTGGAAAATGACCCGGTGGCGCCAGGCGCTCCTCGTGAACGCCAGAGTCTCGCAACTCTTTGTTTCCCAGCGCGAGATTTTTTTGCACGTGTTTTGCTCGGCTAGCTGCAGCCTCGAAAACGGTAAGGAAAGAGGGCGGTTCGGGATAATATAGACACGTGGTTTATCAGACGGAACTGTATATTCTTAATAAACTCTTACAACTTATAATCGACTCGTACAAATTACTGAAATAACCCGTGAACAAAGGCAACTCCGACAAGCAAATACCTGTACACGAAAGATATCCCGCGTGACTCGCGCGCGTCTCAAGGCTCGAGAAGCAACCAGATCACACACACTAACTCGCACTTTTCGTCTCTCACTCACTCACTCAATTACATCGCACGCGAATTCCGCAAACGCCGAACTACTTATCCTAGAATTGCCCGACCACCTTACGCCTCGTGCGTCCAGATGTCGGCGCCACGTATTACCCTACGATTTCACACAATAACTTTACACTTCCATCATAATCGTAAAAATCCTTAATTCCACACTTCGCTTATTACTCGAGAATATAACCCATATAGACGAGATTTTGTTCGCGAAACCGAACCCGTAGTGACTCCCAATGCCCCGTCGTCAGGGCCCTTGACTCGGGCGGCATCTGTCACTACGAACGCGAGACGCTGTAGTTTTTGTTCCTGGCGTTCGTGCGGACGAGCTGCCATCACGCTGGTTCTGCTGCATCAGACGCTCACGTAGGTAGACCCCACGAAGGGCTCCGCCACCTGCATCGGCTGTCTTACGGTGCGCGAGGCCAACTTGAACGCCCTGTCGAGGTCGCTGCTGCTGCGCCAATGTTGCTCGTCGTCTCCTCACATCTCTCATTCATGAGTCGGCGACGTGCGTTGTCCTTTTCGCCCGTCGCCGCCACTGCTCCTCTCTCGTCGTTCACTCAAAAAATAAACGACGCACTTAGACACGTTCACTCTCTCATTCACACAGGTAGTCTTGAGACACTCTACCCCGACCGCGTCGAAAGTCGTTGTTACACGGCGAAATTTTGCCGTGTTACACAGTATGCAACCGTTTTTCGTGCAACGTTCTTACTTTTCTTTTTCTACTTCATGCATTATTTTATAAGCTTCAACATAAGGGTTAATATCTCTCAACAACCTATCTAATTGACTCAACAATTCTAATTTTGTATTGTGATTATTACTATAGCTTTTTCGTAGAATAGTAGCTAATTCATTAAGAAGAACATATAATTGCTCACATTTTCGTGCTTTATTTTCATTCGGACGCGACACAAATTTTAATAACTTGCGGTCCTTTACTTGACAATTTGTCATAATTAGCCCCACTAACTTGCAGAAGCTAAAGCATTATTATATGCTAGAATATTCTTTTGAAAATTAAATCTATCCTCTGATAGTCTTATGGCTAATTGCTTCAACTGATTTGGATAAACAGAATTATCTGGCTATTCCACGTTTCCTTTGTGACACCAATTAGTAAATTTTTTGCCTTGCGAATATTCAAAAACAAAATGCTTAGCATTACAATATTTACAAATTTCAGTCATAGAACCTAAATAATTTTCGTAAATCAATGTTTCATTAAATTGTAAATTAGCTATTCTGCCTATGATTTGTGATTTGCTTATCAATTTTAAAGCATTTTCAATTTCCTTTAGAATACGATTTTTTAATAATTCGGTATCGTTTTTATTGTAATTGTAATCTTTGTTTTATTATATACATTATAAAATTGTCCATTATCATCAAATTTCAATTTTTTTATTGATATAATTGGTTTTTTCATCATTTCATCACGGCACTCTATATCTATTTTTCGTCTTTTTAAATTTTTCTTTAAACGAATTTGCACTAATTCATTTGTATTTTGTTTTCTTTTTACATTTTTCTTTTGAATTTTTCCTTTTTTATCATACTATGTTGATCATTTTTGTCATTCCAATAAACTTGCCCTTTACGCAGTGCTTCTTTTTATTGTTCCATTTTTAATTTATTACTATTTATTTTTTGCAATTTCTCTTATCTTTGTTGTTCTCTCATTACTTTTTTCTTTTATGCATTGGAATCATTAATATTTTTACTCTTTATATAAGCTTCTCTTTTACGCAGTGCTTTTTTTCTCGTTCCATTTTTGAGTCAGTGTTATTCATTTTTTGCAATTTCTCTGTTCTTCGTAGTTTACTCTTTAATGTTTTCTCTTTTGCTTTGCAATCATTATCCAACAATATAGTTATATCAGAATGATGCAATACACTAGAAACTGTCCTTCAATCATCAATTTCTATTAGAATAATAGAACCAATGTGAGTTTTACTATGTTCACAACATGAATCCATTTTTTTTTTGCTCAATTATCAAATGTCTTTAAATATTCTTTTCTATCATTTTAATTTTATCATTTCATTGGAATTAAACATTTTTTATCAACACTAGTAAATCTATGACTGATAGTTCTTCGTATTGGTTTAACTGTTAAATCATAATTAATTACGCAAGAAAAATGTTATAAAATTGGAAACATAATAATGCTACGTGTTTCATATATTTTCAATAAATGTAAACGCATTTGAGAAATGTCAAATTGTAAATTGCAAGGGCATAAATTAAAAGAATAAAGAGTTTGAAGATATACTGTGTCTCTGTGCCCAAAGTCGCCCTCGGTGAGGTTTGAGAGGTGAATTTAAAGAAAAGTTCAGTATCCGAGTCAGTAAGTTTAAGTCTATCATTATACAATGCTCTTTGAATTGTAAAAAGGCTACTAGACATGTTACCTAGAAATATGTAACCTACATGATTATGATTTAACTGTTTTCATTCATATTTTCACATCGAGGCCCGTATGAATTTTTTTAATTTTGCTTGTAGACAGTTACACAGAAACTACCATCTCTAGCACATTGTATTTCTGGTTTCCAGAGTATTTTTACATGAAGAAAGTGAGAAATATTTTAGCTTTTTTGTCAAGGCATTAATTAGAAGTTTGACTTTTAACAGTTGTGAGAGATTTTGAGACCGATACCTGTTTCTCCATTTTTGCATTTTTTCTCATTCGAAAACTAACAGGTCTAGAGAGCTCATATTTTGTAGATAGATTTCTTTTGTGATTGTGAAAAGATATTTAAAGTTGAATCAACGTTAACTGAAATACTTTTGTGTTCGACTACAACACCCATGATAATTATTTAGTCGTATAGCATGAGTTTGCATTCACATCAGTGTCGGAGTTGAAATCAGAAGTTTTTCAGTTAAGGTCAATTAAACTTTAAATAGCTTTTTTATAATGCAAATAAATGGCATTGTAATGATAGACAAACCCACTGACTCTTATACTGAACTTTTCTTCAAATTCACTATTCAAACCAATGATGACGACATTGAGCATTATTAATATATGTATTAAAAAATAGTTTTGAGGGATTTAGTAACATGTTACATGCTTATAAAATATTAGCAGACGTTAGTGTGCCGCCCAACACTTATAATAGATTTTCTACCAGTTATTAGACAGAGATAGAATCAAGAGCGCGCGAAGCGCGCCTTCATTCCTAGTCAGAATAAAAGTGCCCTTCAAAGCCCAAATCTTAAGTAAGTCTGCGGTAGCTGAAAAATGCAAATTCTGAATTTTGGCCTTAGAAGAAATGTCATACCTGATAATATAGCACATATAAACATTGTTTTATCTTTTTTACATTACACCTGAATATATTTAATAGTTTAATTAATTTTTCAAACAACTTAGAAAAAATATAAACGAAAAATTGAATTTTTTATTTTTTGACAAGTTAAAGTGTATCCGTCCCCTTAGACTAGCCCTCCATTGGCTCTACGGATTTTTCGCGGCTGCCTCCCTTTATGGGACTTGTGTTATCGCGTTTGCTCATATTATGAAGGCGTAGGTCGATGTCTTCTCTAGATGCTTCTAAAGCACTGCTCTCAGGCAAGAGTTTTGCGTTAGCTTCATCGTCTATTTGCGGTGTAATGTGATAAAAATCTTTCCTTGGTCTGTAGATGGGAAGAGTGTGTTTTAGAATGCTAGGACGAGTGTTGTGTGGAAAGAATCGGCTGTGGGGAGTCTATACTTTCGTATGGTGTTTCTGCGCTTATATTTCTTTTATTGACCCTCTTTTCATCGGGTATCTCGTTGCTACTTTGCGCTCCGCTTTTCCATATTTTAATTAGAACTCCTGACTTATCTCGTTTACTGGTTTCTAAGGTCTGCCGAAGGTTTGCTATCAGTGATTCTGCGCTCGTCGGTTTATTACCGGGGTCCACGTTACTCGGCTCACTGCTTGGTGTCAGCCTTGGCGTTAGTGGTTGTGATAAGTCGTGGCGATTTAGTGAAAGTTTTTTTTCAATGAAGTTGCGTACGGGCCTCTTAGGTTCGTCGTTGTAATTCGTTCCCCGAGTTTGCGGTTTACTTGCGGCTTGTACTCCGAGTCTCATATTTTCTTTCTTGCAGAGTTTCCCCAAGACCCTGTTCGGGTCATCCTGACTGAGAATCGGCTCGGATGTTTCACATGAGTCGGATAATTTGTGGCAAGTAGGGTATATTTTCGCGGTTTTCTCGCCATGCACCTTCTTGTAACCTCGCTTGTCTTTTTTCTCGTTCCCGCCTTGGGTTGCCATTCGTCATCTGAAGAGTTATCTGGACCCGTGCTCTCAGTGTAAACTACGACTCGTCGTTTTCTTTCTTTTGGGTTTCCACAGTTTTCAGATTCTGTCGATGACCTTTCTTTGTCTGCAGTATCGGCTGATTTCGGTAGCTTTTCGGATTTGCCTCTTTTCCTTGTTGTTTTAAATCGTAGTATCGTAGCGTCGTGCTCTTGCTTATCTGCCAACACGTACAATTCTGCTTTTAGTCTCTATGGATTTTCTTCTCCTTCGTCGAGGATAGGATTTCTAGAGAGTGCATCTGCATTTCCGTTGCGAGCTCCAGGTCTGTATACAATGTCGAATTCGTAGCCTCTGAGCTCTTCCTTTAATCTGTTGAACTTTAGATCAGGTTTTTTCGTGGTGAAGAAATGTTTCAAGGGCTCGTGATCCGTTACTACTGTAAACTGTGAGGTAGTGTCTAAATTGGTCTTTTGCGAACACTACAGCTAGTAGTTCCCTGTTGTAGGTAGAATATCTTAGCTCGGGTCCTTTAAGGACTCGCGATGCATAAGCGCAGGGTTGGTCGCTGTCTAACTGTCCTTGGCTCAAGATGGCTTCTATGGCGTAATCAGATGCGTCGGTTATTACTAAAAAGGGCATAGATAGGTCCGGTGCCTTCATCACTGGTTCCTCGCACAATGTCGTTCGTAATTTGTCAAAGGCTTGCTGATGCTCCTCTTTTCACACAAAGGGCTTGTTCTTTCTCAACAGTCTAAATAGGATTGCTGCTGATTTCGCGAAGTCCTTAATAAAGCGCATGTAATATCCTGCGAGTCCTAAGAATTATTTAATTTTCTTGGCGTTTGTTGGTACTGGAAATTTATTTACTACTTTTATTTTCTTAGGATCCGTTCAAATTTTTCTTCCTCCAGCGATGTGTCCTAAAAAGTGTGCCTCTCGCTGTAGCAATTGGCACTTCATAGATTCGATTGTCAAGTTGGCATAGTCTAGTCTCTTCATCAAGCGTCGGAACTTCTTGCCGTGCTCTTCAAGATCCTTAGCGAAAACGATTATATCATCTAAATAGACATACAGTTCTGTCCCTTGTAGGCCTACAAGTGCTAAGTCCATCAGAGACTGAAATGTCGAAGGAGCGCCTTTGAGCCCCATTCCTAAACGTTGATAGCAGTAATGGCCAAACGGTAGAGTGAAGGCTGTTTTGTGGACGTCTGCGGGGTCCATTGGTATCTGGTAGAACCCGGTCCTTAAGTCTATGGCGATTATGTACCTAGCTGAGGCGACGCTGTCGATAATATCCGCTGTATTGGGTATCGGGTAGCTGTTTCCCACCGTTACTTCGTTCAGTTTCCTGAAGTCTGGTTCTAATCGCCATCTTTTCGTATCATCCGCTGCAGGCTTCTTAGATATCACGTATGTAGGAGAGCTGTAGGGTGAATCTGTTGGTCTGATTATGTCGTCCTTCAGCATCTGCTCTATCTGGCCCCTAACTCCTCTTTCTCTTCTTTACTTAGTCTGTATCCTTTTGATCGTACGAGGACATTTATAGTTGTAGGTATCTTGTGCGACACTAGTGTTGTTCCTTTAAGTTTCTCCCCGGGAAGCTCGAAGATATTTCTTTAATATGAGTTATTTCTTCCTTTGTTAAATCATTAAGTATCTCTGGATCAAGAAATTCGAAAATTCTTTTGGCCCTGTCCCTTGCTTTGATTGGAAAATATCGATAGTATATTCACAGTCTCTTTCGGTTTGTCTTCTTCTAGATTAAGTTCTTCTCCTCCCTCTTTTATGGCTTCGCAGGCTTGCAGTGTTACCGCTGGTGGGTTTAACTCTACCTCATATTCTATAGTATTAACGCATAAGGCGTGCATTTTGTCTTCTTGGTTCATAACAATAAAATTTCTAAAGTTTAACCCTTCTCCTAAATTTTGTAAAGAGGCAAATTCTACTTGCTCTGATTTATCGCTTGCTCTTGCGTAAGTCACTTTTCTCGTACGTGCAGGTATAATAAATCTTTCGTCTTGAATAAATGGTATAATAGTCTGTCCAAATTTTATACATCAGTCCACAGCGTTTACCTTACCATCGTATTTTTAAAGCACATCCCATCCTAAGATTCCATCGGTATCAATAAGAAATTCGTCAGGAACCACGTGCACGTTGCACTCTAGTCCCTCTAAACTCATATTTGTTATACCTAAACTTAAACATTCACCCGGCGTAACTCCGTTAATGGCAATTACATATTGTTTATGTGACATTACTCGCTTTAATCAACGTAACATCAGCTCCACTATCCGCGTAGAAACGTGCATTCCTCCCCTCTAACTTTTCGCATGTAAGCTTTTCGATCGGTGGTTTACGTCCTGCTGTAGCAAATCTTATTAAGTACTTCCGATTATTAATTTTCTCCTGCACATTGGCTTCTTTCTCCTGTTTGGACTATTCTTTTAACTTATCAAACTGCACGGCTATCTCCTTTATTTGCCTCATTGAATTTTCGATTTTCTCCTGCTTCTTACTGATTTGCCCCTCTACTTTCTTTTCTTGCGTTGGTGTCGGTTTCGGATTCGGTGGATTGTTGCTTATTGATTAACCGATACCCTCGACTGGTAACGAGCATCCTGGTAGTTTAAACACAATAAAAACAGCAAAAGCTATAGCAAAGATTCAACAATCATAAATATTACTTTGTGATTGTACTTTTTCAAAAGTAATGTTTACATTTAAATTATTTGGTAATAATCTGTTGATATATACTTTGTGTTCATCCTGTAAACATGTAGCTGTGTGTGGCTAACTTCATGATCTTAACATTTTTGGGCTAAGGAATCGCAAGATGATTTGAGCATTATTGTTCACTGACTTACTCCTTTATTATAAAAAAGCTGCGTTCTTGTTAATACATCGATTAGAAATCATAGTTTAGGATACAAAATATGATTATAAGCCAAAAAAATGTATATACAATAATGTAAATATTTGTATTTTATAATTAATAATTCGAGATCCAATATAGAAGCGAATAGTGTTGCAGCGCCGGAGGTTCAAATGCTTCTTAAACTCGCCTTTGTGGCGTTACCGCGCCACTTGATAAATATCGTGAAAATTGATTTTAGTGCTCATTCTGCTCTGACCTTTGGTAGCGGTTAGATTGGTAAAACATAAATATATGAATTAATACAATTTTTCAGAATTTTCTAATACAGTTTTCAGTATCAGAAGCAGACTGACTAAACGTTCGGACGGCTGCGAAGGTTATACTTATACGAACACTTTTCTGTTGTTTATCAATGACGTCTGCACATACGCGACAATATGTATAAATAGCGAGAAAAATTGGTTTCGGTGCTCATTCTGCTTTGACTTTTGAAAACGATATTTTTAAAATGTGTATAAATACCCAAGATACCGGTTTTATTGCTCAGTCTTTTCTGAACCTTTAAAGCGGTAATTTCGGTAAATTTTTAAACCATAATTTATCTATATTTTTTAAATATGGTTTCTCATTTACAGGATGATCCAAGCCGCATTGTAGTACCATAGCCGACTAAACGTTGGAAACGCTGTGCAGACAATCTGAAATCGTTACCCATAAGTCAATGCTATTGCACAAGGGTGTTAATTGAAAGATGATTTAAATAAGATACGAATTATAAAATCGGTTGCTGTAATTCATAAAAAATGATGAACTCAGAAAACTGGAGAACCCAAGAACGCCAAAATGGCCAGCCCAGACCTGAGCTTTTCTTTATTCGTACAAAAATCTACTCTATATAATATTAAAATTCTTTATTTTGGAAAATGATGTATTCTGTAAACATCTCAATATTTCGTGAAAATATTCAACAAAAATTAATTTTCCAACATCAATTGTAATCTTTGCATATAAACACCTAGATTTATCTCGGAAATTGTAATTATTGAATAATTTATTTTTGCAAACATTAACAATAAACATTAGCACAGTAGCGTACGTCCGTCCGTACGTACATACGTAAAAAAATACTTATCTCTTATTTAAAACAGACAAATATAATTTTTTTTATACACTAATAGTACAAGTTTAGATGTATAAAAATGCTAAATGAAAATTTCTGGATGTGGTCCAGATCAGATCATGCTGAGGATGATCATGATAAGGATATGATATACACACGTTTTTTTGTACATTTAGGGTTATGTACGATTCTCTTTCTTGTAGACGATGTCCCCTAGATCAGGAAGACATCCTGGCACCTTGACATCGTCTACAAGAAATTACAATTTTTTTCGGTACATTTGATTTACATACTATGCTCCTCCTTGGAGAAATGTCGCGTCGACCTAGGGGTCATTCTGACACCTAGACATCGTCTACAAGAATTCGAAAGTATTTTCTGGTATACTTTATGTTTAAGTGACGCTATTCTCTTTAGATGATGTCACGTCGACCCGGGGGTCATCCTGACACCTGCACGTTGTCTAAAAGAATTCAAAAGTATTTTATAGCACAGTGTGGCTTAAATCCGCGTTTAAGTCACGCCTATCCGTGACCTAAGTAGTCCGTTATTGCACCGTGTATATCGCACTCGCTACGCGCGTGCGCTAACCTCACGGTACAATAATGGACTGCTCAAATCACGGATAGGCGTGACTTGGCGGATTTAAGCAGCTGTGCTATAAAATTGTATATGATACTTGTGAACTAAGCAGCCCATTAGTGCACGGCGTTTTATCACGCTGTGCAAAAATCGGCTACTTAGGTCACACGTATCGCAATATACTATTTTGGTATACGGTTATCAATCTATACCTATCATCTAATCATGTCTACCGATACGGTACCCAATATGTATCGGTAGACATGAAATGTACTATGTTATAAGTGTCAAATTTGCATGTAAAACCAGTTATTAGCCTTTATATCATGTTTGTTTTCTACATAACTTCTAGTAGAAGGTAAGGCTCATTCTGAAACTTTACAGCTACTTTTTTACTATGAAAAGGTATCTTTTTACTGTATTGAGATGGTCGAAAAAGTATCTGGGTAGTTTTAGTTAAAAATGCATCCCTTATGAGCTACAAATCATTGAAAATAGGCAAAAAATGCAAAAATTGCTTAAAACCTCAACTTTGACCAGCTAGAACTCGAAGCCAAATGAAGGAATCGCGCTAAATTTTTTTTTGTTATAAAATATTACTATAAGATACTGTACGACTCTGCTTTTTCAGGCAGACTAAAAAAGAGCGTTACTGATGCACTGATTATAAAAAGCACAGTACACAACAAGGTGCGAATTGGCTTTTTGAGACTCAGATGATCACAAATTTTCTCATTTTTCCCGCAAATTTTTCATTTATTCCGCACTTCTGTGTCTTGCGGAGTCAGCGTTATGTCCGCTATTCTCACCTCGAGTGTGGATGCTGCTGGTTTATCCACAGGTATCGAACTCTGACCTGCACGTCGTGACAGCGTAGCTGATATGAATTTATTTATGCCAATTCAGGTTTAGTTATTATTTACGATGTAATACACAAGGGTTTAAATTGTATTGATTGTTTTATTTTTATTATTATGTTCCCAAGTTCAGTCTAATTTCTTAGCTGTATTTATAATTAGTCATAGCAACTTACAATTATTATTAACCTGCGCACTTGAGATGGTTCTTAACACCCGTTCGTAGCAGATGCTTATCGCATTAGTATACACGCGTTAACGTGGCAATATATATTTAAGTTAGTCAACTGCTCTTGCTAACGCCAGAGATTCCACTCGATGGTCCTTAGCTTGTACTTATCTCTGTGGTATGGATCTGAGTTCAAAAGGTTCTCCGGTGTTTGCTATGCCAAGGGACGGATTTAACACGCTCCCAAGGTGTTGGACGGATTTAGCACGCTCCAGACACTAACACTAGCAAACACCGCCGCTTCACCTTAGAATCAGTCGCTACCACAAGGGATATGTCATTACGCAAAAAGGCACTGCGTGGTCGGCTTCAGAGTTTTTAAAGCCTCGGTGCCGATGCAAGCAGTTATGAAATGAAGATGAAGATGATCGTGGTGGTCTAATCAGCATTCGCCACACCAAGGATTGACGCGTACGATTTGCAGTCATGGTTCGGGGCTTGGTTATGCAATGTCGCAATCAGATGCACCTGCGGTCAGTATGCACTCTCTACATGCTCACACGGTTACCGGTTCGCAAGATGTACAAATATACAATTTAATAGTATAAACATAGGACATTACACCTCTTCTCCTAGAAAATTGCTGTCCTCGGAAATAGATCCGGCGCAAAAGAAATGTATGTTCATTAACGTTTGTTTGCTCGGCGGACTCGAGGGACATGGTAGATGTGGTGGACGTTTGCTCTCTCGAAGATTGTCTCACACTGCTAGTACTTTGGACTCAGCGGATTCATTGGAAGTCTGCTCTCTGGTTGCACGGGCTCGATATATTTTGTCTGCTTTGAAACTTCTCCTATAATGATGGTATTGCGATGGTACCGTTTGTTAATTTTTACAATAAAGCTTAGAGCATAGCATCGCTATAAAACCTCACAAAGAAACATTTTTAACATGTTTAAAATTATTAATTTTTCAACCTACAAGTATTAACTAATTTTAAAATTTAATTTATTCACGGCTTAACTATAGTAGCCATTTTATTCCCTCGTGTATTTGTCTCTCATTTGCGGGAATAAAATAGCTTTATTCCCTTATTTGCGAGAGTAAAATTTAAAATTTTTACCTTTTTTAATTTTCTGAAAAGTTGAAAAAAAAAATTAATTTTAGAAACTTTTGAAAATTTCATTTGCATTGACCAAAGTCCCACTTTTCAGGGGAATAAAGAAGCTACACAGTTAAGTCGTGAACAAAGTTCTATATGCAACACGGGACTAAAGTCGATTATTCCCGCGGGTGGGTTTACTGCCCGAGCGAAAAATAATTCTTATAAGTCGATACTAAGACTCTTGTTTTTGGTTTAGTATTACTTTTTTTGATTCTAGCATTTCTTTGATAAATTACAGAAAAATTTTCTGTAATTTACTCGAAGATCTTAATCCCTAATTTTACTATAAAATCGACGGTGCCTTTTGCACGTCGCGTAAAGGCGAGTTTTTCCCGAGGTACATCACGAGTGCGCGTAGTGCACGTGAATATGGAACATCACCAGAGCGGAGGAAGGACGGCGCCGAGGAAGAGAGAAGAGAAACAGTGCGGCCGCCAGTGCGGAAATAGGGATAGTATGAGTGCGAGTGAGAAATAGCTGTAAATAGAGAACTCGAGAGTTATAATTTCCGATTACCCCCTTGCAAACCTGAGCGAGGGAGAGAGAATTCGGCGGAACCTCTTCCGAGAAAACGCGGAGAAAACGTATAAAAAATTTGTTGTGCGGGCCTTCGGGCCTCGTGGGAGACTTTCAAATTTCCCCGAGTTTGGCCACGTCACAAATGGCGCCCATAACGTGGGGCTCGGTCGAATATAATTAATCGGAAAATTAATTTTGAGAGATTTTGAGGTGTGAAAGTGTGTGTGGGAGTAAGTTGCGTCGTAAAAATTCGTAAAATTGCATACGGATCTGAGGTGGAAGAGTAGAGTAAGTAGCTGCTAAAATATGGATTTTCATATATATATATATATATATATACACACACACACACTTAGAAATACAGTGCATGCAATATATTGCATGCACTGTATTTCTAAGTTCCCCTGAAAAATTCGTACGCGCGCGAGGGAACAAGAAAAGTCGTGCGTTCCGAGAAGAGTCGCCTAAGGCTCGAGAGTCATGGGGAGGGGTTCTCAGAAGAAACAGAGAGCGCGCGCCGCGGTGTGTTTTTCGAGTAAGCAGGCGCGCCGAGTTGTTTTGATTTTGAGAACAGCGTTCGACTGTTCGGCTTCGCGACCTTTTCTAGAAATATGAGTTCGGTAAACGGGCACAAAAAAGTCATGCATCGTCTCCTTGTGACACGCGAGATGCGTGCACTTAAGTTCGAGGTAGACTTCAAATTTGGCCTCTAGCCAATTTCTAATTAAATCCTCCTCCGTCCAGTAATTTAAATGCACGATCAGTCCGCTCTCCCACACTTTGCACCTGCTGTCCCCTTCCCTGTAAAAAGCCGTGTCAGCCCTTCTCTCTTTCAGTACTTTTTCTTCTCCTCTTTTCAGACCTCCACTCCCTCTTCTCATCTCTTGCCTTCTCCTTAACGCCTTCAATCTAATCTTCTTACCTGCGGATCCATCTCTCATCTCGACTATCTCCTTCTGCTTGCTTTTTATCTTCCCCTTTAATAACTTCACGTCCTCTCTCACATTCTGCATCTTCTTTTCCAGGGCTTCTCCTTTTTCTCTTTTAAACCTCGCCTTTATCTTCCATCCTTCTACCTCTTCTCTCAGCTCTTTCATCTCTTTTTCCTTTTTCTTATCTCCGTACATCTTCCCCTTTTCTTTTTTATCTTCTCCTTTTACAACTTGTTTTTTCTTTACAAACCTCTTTCTTTCTTTGGCTCACCACGTGTTTTTCTTTTTCATACTGTTCCGTTTCTCTTTTCCCCGTCCACGTTCCTCTCTCCGCCTGTATCGTATTCTTGTCCATGTCTGTTGATTTTTGTTTTGTCTGCTGTTCCACTCGTTCCACTCGTCTCCCCTGCTCTCTAAATGTCTCTGCGCTCTACTCGTTCCTTCGTCTGGGTTATTTCTATCTTTCCTTGTCTAGTTTCGTTTGTTTTTTTTCTATATTCGCCCAGAGTTTTCTTTTAGCTTTCTTCTGCCTTCTCCTTTTCCTTTCTTATCCATATTACTCTGTATAGCTTCGGCAGATTCTTCCTTTCCCCGTTTAATATATTCTTTCAGTTGCTCTCTCTGTTACCTGTTTTGCTGCATCTCCAAAATATGTGATCGAGAGTCTCTTCCTCTTCTCCACATAACCTGCATATTCTTTCTTCTTCCTTCAACCAGTATTTGTATCCTCTTGCTTCATTGCCCATTCTAAATCTTGCCGTCATTGCCAGCCCTTTTTTCCCTGTGTTGCCTTTTCTCCTCAGTTATTCTGGTGTCTCACCCTGTGGTTTTATTAGTTCTTTTACGTCTCTCGCCTATCTGGACTCTCATTTCACATTCCCAATTCTGCCATTGCATGTCTTGCAGTCTGCTTTCAGTCTTCTGTGGTATTCAGATAGTGCCCAGCCTCTTTTGTTTAGCTCCTCTTCTCTATGACTTCTCTTTTTTCCTTTTCCACTCTTTTTTTCCTCTTCTTTTTCTAGTGTCCTCCAGCATTCCCTCCATAGGGTGCCTTCTTTTGTCTTGCTTAGTTTCACCTCGTATTTTATTGCCCTTCTTCTCATCCTTGTTTCTAGCTTGTGCCTCTTTGTCTCTAGGTGTAGTACATGCTCTGGCGTGGTTCTGTCCAGTTTCATTATCCATTTTATGTATTTTCTTTGTATTTTCTCCAGTTCATCTTTACCCTTCCATCCCCACACCTCTGCCCCATATTCCATTACACTTTTACCATTGTGTCAAATAACCTCATTCTTAATTCCCAGTTATCCCTAAAGAGTTTTTCCCCTAATTCCCACATAGAGCTCATTGCCATGCTTGTCTTTTTCTTTAATTTCTTAATTTATGCCTCTTCCTTCTCGTTTTCTTTTAACATATATCCTAGGTATTCGAAACTCTTCACTACCTCTATCTCCTTCTCTTCCCAGAAAAAACTGTTTTTCTTTTTAGGCACGACCGCGACACGGAAGAGCCTTATAGTTTTGTCATCGAAAAATGTGTGAGATGCGATATCTCACGCAACTTTCGACCGATCGGGCTGAAATTTTGGGAGGAGCCTCCTCTCGCACAAACCTAAAAACTTATTTTTTTTGTTTATCCCGGTCGTTTACGTTTTTTAAAATGCGGGCACAATTTGTTCAATTTTTGCGTGTTTTTTGAATAAAAATTTTGGTGTTACATCATTTTGGTGAAAGTATGGTGCCAAATTTATTTTGGGCTTGATCCTGCATGTATACGCAGAATGCGGTCACATCCAAAAATCGTTATAAACGGTTTTTTGGCTCTAACTCGAATTCTATGCATTCTACAAAAAAAGTTAAATAAAAAGTTGTAGATTTCGAAGAAATACAACTTTTTCCTCTTAACACTTAAACGTGAAAATGCTTTTAATTTGAGTTAACAGGCCAAAATCGATTTTTTTTATAGCAATAAACCAGTCTTTATCATAAAACTTTGAGGCTATACATTTTACATAAAAATCTTAAATATAAAAGTTGTAGATATTTTGAAAACACAACTTTTTACTGTGACAAACATTTTTTCAAAACACTCATACATAAACAACAACCCTAGAAATGATTTTTGGTACATATAATTGAATAATGATTTCGGTGTGACACGCCCTATCTGGCACAGAAGCTTTGATTGATTGCCAGCGATGCAAGGCGGCAAGCTACCGCGGCCGTAAGGCGCGCTAGTTTCTCCTTCCCCCATTTTTAAATACCATTATCTTTGACTTATCCGTGTTTAGTTCTAGTCCTTTCCTTCCTATTATCTTTTTGAATTTCTTTATCATCAACTTAATTCTTTCTCTGTGTCCGCCATTGCTACATTGAAGAGAGTCGGGCTTAACGGGCACCCTTGTCTAACCCCTTTGTGTAGCTCAAACCCTTCTATCTTTTCCTCTCCTATTCTGACTTCTATACTTGTCCCTCTGTACAGTTCCTTTACCCTATTCCTTATTCTGCCTCCTAACTTTCTTTCCCTACTAGCTTTCCCATCATTTCCCAGACCTCTTTTTTGTTTATCTTGTCAAAGGCGGCTCTCATATCTGCGAAATACACGTATACATTAACCCCTTTTTTATCTAATTTATATTCTATTGCTTTATTCAAAATAAAAATAGCGTCTGCTGTCCCTCTCCCTTTTCTGAAACCTGTTTGCGTGTCGTCAAGTAATTCCCTTCCCTCGAATTCCTTTTCCATCTTTTCCCGTATTATTTATACCCCGAGTCCATGAGAGTTATCCCTCTGTAGTTCTTTGCTTCCTCCTTCTTCCCTTTCTTGAAGAGCAGGGTTATCACTCCCGTTTTCCATTCTTCTGGTACTTTTCCCCCTTTCCATATTTTATTTAGTATATTAGTTATTTATCCTATTACCTGTTCTTCCCCATGTATCCATACCTCATTTTGTAGACCGTCTGCTCCTGGTGCTTTTCCCTTCTTCACCATGCCAATTACCTTCCTCACCTCGTGTTCGGATATGTTTCCTTCATTCTCCTCTCTATCTCCTTCCTCGTCTTCTCCTTGTGTACTTACTCCCAACTCGTCCTCTATCTCTTCTCCTAGTTGCTCTTTGAAGTGAGTTAACCTATCCTCTTTCTGTATCTTACTGCTGCATCTTGTCCTCTTGTTTCTTCTCCTGCATTTTACCACATCCCAGAATTTTCTCCCAGTTGTGTCTTCTCCCGCCTCTTTCATCCTATTCTTCATTTCCGCCTCCCCATTCTCTTTTCGTCCCCCCATCCACCCCTGGCGTTCTCGGTCATCCCCTTTATTTCTTTATAGTTTTGTTGTTTTCCCTCTCTCATTTATGTCGTGCCTATCCACCATGTATCTCCCTGCCCTAATATTCTTGCCTCTATAAATTCGTTTGTCTTTCCTTCTATCCACTCTATCTTCTCTGTTTTTACTCCCAGTTTTACCGCGATAAATATTTCCCCTTTCACTATGCCTCTTTCTCCCAATTATTTTGCATTTCTAAATCTAAATTCATAACCTCCTAATTTATTTTCCCAGAACTTTCCTTCTTTGTCTTCCAGCCATGTTTCTTGCAGACAAATTATATCAAACCCTCTTAGATATTCCCAGGCCCTCTCATCTACACCTTTAATCCCCGCTAGATTCCAGTTAATTATCTTTATGCTCTCCTGCTCCCCTTTTTTCTCCCTCTCCTGTCCTTTTCTTTCTCCAAAAAAGCTCCTGCTCTTTTTTTTCCAAAATACTCTACCCCATCTATCCATAATTTGTTATACCCTATCTTAACCTCTTTTCCCTCTTTCCTTTCCCTTGCTGCGAATTCTCTCAGTTTTTCTTTGTTTCGTCTCTCTTTCCAGGTTAGATCGTGATCTATGAAGATATCTGGCCCTTGCAGCCTTGCCTTTTCTCTCACGATTAAACCTTTTTCTTCCCAGTTTCTACATTCTGCTCCTATTCTCCGGATCCTCCCATTCTGTGTCCACGTCCTCCTCAACGTAACCTCTATTTCAAGTTTTCTCTTTATCCAGTCTTCCTATCCCACTTTTCTTCTTTCCAACCTGATATCATGATATTGTTCTTTTTTCTTTCCCTTTCTCCTTCCTCAATCCTCCATTCCATTCCTTTCATCTGTTTTCCATCCCTAACCATTTCGACTTCCGTTCCATTTTCTTCCCTCTCCCACGCCAGTATCATCCTGCTTCGGCCTCTCTCTTATCTTCTTTCCATTTTTTCTATCTTCCCTAATATCTATTTGAATTCCTCGTAATCAGCTTCTCCCTCTCTTCCTTTTCCTTATCCATTTTCTTATTCATCTCTTCTACCTTTTGTAGGATCATATCCATTGTGTTCTTTAAGAATCCGACTATCTCATCTCCCATTTTTTCTTTTTCTTGTGGTGATCTTTTCACGTTCCCTCCTTTTGCAAACGCATTTCTTTCTTTTAAGTCTTCTCCGGTTCTCTCTTTCTTATTCTTCTCGACGTAGTCCTCTGGACTTTTCTCTTTTCTTTTGAACCCTGTGTCCTCTTTGCCTTTCAGACTGCCTCTAACATTCTCTGTTTTAGTGTATTCTCAATTCTTCCTCCTTCTCTTCCTCCTCTTCGTTTCCCTCCACTCGGCGTACCTGCACTTTTTGAACTTCCCGCCTCTTCTATCGATTTCACTATACTCGGTTGCAGCGTTCTAAATCCCTGTCCCTCTATTCCGATTCCGTATTCCGTTCCGTGAATTATTTCCTGAACCTCGGTGTACGTCAGGTTCATCGTTCCTTTCCCACTATTTCTATCTCTCTCACTCTCCTTCCTAACCTCTCTACACTGAAGCTTGCTTTCTCGCTCTTCTATCCCTCTACTCTGACCCGCTTTTTCCCGAATTTTTTATTCCTTTCTCTACTGGGCCCTTTCTCTACCTTCTCCCGTCTTCTCCTCCCCTCCTTCCACTCTAATTTCCTTTCTACAGCTACCTTAACTCACACACCACTCTACACACTTCCTAAAAGCCAAGTTATTATTTTTATAATTAAGAGAGAAGAAAAAATTATTTATTTCCTAACATGTACCTTACTGCCCTATCTCTACTATAATAGATTTCGTGTGCCCGCGTCTCCCAGGACGTCTCTCCTGCGGATATGTCTGTTAGAAAAAAAAGTGAGTCCACGAATTAAAAGTTATGTCCAAGAAAGTAGAATGTCCGCAAAAACTAGTGTCTGCAAAGGATGATGAAGTGTCCGCAAGCGGTGATATCTGTCCATGCTGAGAAAGAATAAATAAAAAATCCACTACAATTTTTCTTGACCGCGATCTGTTTCAGTCTCCTAGACATATGCGGTCTGGTCATTGATGTCCGCAAATTTCTATTAGTCAACGTATGGTGATCAAGTGGAATTTACTAGATGTATTGTCCTTCTCTGCGTTGTTTCTCGATAGGCCATAATAATTGCTATTAGTAAATCGGCTGCAGTTTCACGATTAAATACAGATAGTAACTTATACAATCCATAATTTGCTAATAAAATCCGAACAATAAAAATCACTATAATAATTTTTAAACTTAATATATATTGTAGTATATGTACTTTGAGTTTTAAAATTTTTAAGCTTGGACTTGAAGTGAATGATTTTGAATGGTTATTTGTGTTTAACAGAATTTTACTGCAATTTTTGTATTCGTCAAAGTTTTCTGGGTGTTTGTTGGAAGTGATATTTTTAAATATTATAGCACTCTGAGCTGGTAGCAATTGATTAATTGTTTTAGGTTTTTTTCTATATGCATTGTTATTGCAATTTGTAGCATTGAGTTTATATTGGTCCCAGTTGTTAGCAGTAATCGGTACATTTGATGATAGAACTGAATAAACTAACATAGAATGTTAAATCTCGATGTGTCTTGTTTAGTAGTTGACGATTCTTACTCCAAATAAATGATTTGAATGCTGCATCAAAAAATACAATAATTTTGTAAGATTCATAGAATATTTTTGGATTGCTAGAGTTAGCGATTCTCAATTCCGATGATGTTCCCCAACTAAATAGAAAAAACATTTGATTTTTACAGATTGACTGAAATGATCTTGACCATTTTTGCGAAACGCAAATACTCTAACCTAATTTATTACCATCATTTTGAGGTTTTGTTAATAATGCCTTATCCTTGTTATGTTATTTTAATTTTGATTTTTCATTGAATGAAATGCGTAACTTTTGATGTCGGTTACACTTGACACTCACATTATCGTAAGTACACCGTTTGTCGCCTTGATTAAGACAGACGTTCATAGGCTTATTAATAGAAAGGACTATTCTGGAACTGTTGGCTTGTTTTGTTTTGCATTTTCTCTATCATCTTTCTCTATAGCCAAAAGAGGTCTAGGGGACTTGCTGGGTGCTTGGCAATTATGTCTATAAACTGGTAAAAACTTTTTGATTTACTTTAAAGAAACTTTAAAACCTTTTCTTAAAATAGGGGTATAACAGAAAATAAGGAGGCTTCTTTTAGGACTCATTTCCAAAGCTATCAGCAGTATTTTTGTGATTGTTCAAGAGGTCTGGACATGCTGACGATGTCTCACATGCTTTAGTTGTACTATTGTTCTCCGAGGTGTCACGAAAACCGCTTACTTAAAAATGATCCATTCTAGAGTTCAACTCCGTTATTTCGCCTTTACACACTGAGAGAAAAATCATGGACTCGTTGCTGGTGAGTCCCCCATGGAGTATATCCTGCGCGAGCAGCCTGGAGTAATTCCAATTGCTGCCGCCTGGACTGCGACTAGCGCAACAGAAAAATTGCAGGCGCTCTCTCCAGCTAATAGTTCCATGGCGTAACCCTCATTATTGCGGCAGGCCCCTTGGAATTTACGGACCACGTGCATGAACGCGCGACAGCACTATGACTTTGGATTGTTTTTAGGTTTTTCGTAAAATTACGATTATTGTATAATCGTGAGTCTTTTGTGCATAAAATAAGACGGAGGAAAAAGCAGATTTTCATTCAATTAATGCCATCAACTGCTGCTAAAATTATTAAATTAGCTCAGACTAAGAAAAGAGAAGTTCTCATTAAAGAAATTTTCAAAGTAAATTCAAATTGTATACAAAAAGCTAATTATAATATTTTTATTATAGCATGCCAGTGAAGAATTGTCCCTCCGCAGAAGTCAACTGTGTGATTTTCTATTGACTTTTTATCTTAGGTCATCATTCTTGAGAAAGTTGATTAATTCTTCAATATTAATTTATACGAATTATAACAGCTCTAAAAAGTTGAAATTGTATCCAATATATTTGAAATAAAACTTTTTAATGCATTTGCAAGTATATAGATTACATAAACTAATGTTTAGAGGAGTTCCTAAAAATTTTGCTTTTGTCGGTGATTTGGTTCAAATTTCAACTTTTTTATTAAGAGACTATAACGGGGTGAAGCTTTCGGCAGCAATCGCGCAGACGTTGGCTGCGTGCAATGCAACTGCTGTCGGGGAAATCACCTCGAAATAATCGAGACAAGGTCTCGTTTCCTCGGGATATTCTCGAGGCTCGCAGTGAACCGGCCAAGGTCAAATATCGCTAGCTGCAGCTTACATGCACGTGTATCGTGAAGCGATACGCGTGCCCGCGGAGGCGGCAGGGAACGTAGTTTAGAGGAGACGGGAAGCGGGTCCGCAGAAATGACTCCGGACTCAATCGTTAGATTTAGAAAAGAAAGGAATATATTGTCTGCACTCAGAATGGGGTACACGAGCACACGCGCGGGTGTGCGAGACGCTGGTGAACGACGTAGTCAGAGATCGGGAGAGATCTAGTGAGAGAGAGAGAGAGAGAGAATCAGAGAGCTGACACTTACGGTTGGTAGTTCTCGCTCACTCTCGGGAATGCTCGAGCCCAGGACGTCTCCTTCGCAGGCGAGTCGGCGTAGTCGCAGGTTGGACGGAGTCAAAGCGATGTCGCACGAAGAGGCCTCAAAGGTAGCCGTGATCCCGTGGCAAAGTACACCGGTCACACACACACGCGAATTGACAATCGTATGTGTTAGTCAAAGATAGCGCGATCTAGCGAAAAGCTGTCTGCCTAGTCATCTAGCCCGAACGAATCCGTCGCGCGCGTTCTAAGTGTCGCGCGCGAAGCTCTCGCTCTCTCTCCCCCCCTCACCGTCACGGTGTGCTCCCTCTCGCTGCTCTACCGCTGCTCACCTGTAACATGTAACTGATTTACATTAAATAATATAATGATTGTATGCTGGGAAGGTTATGACGAGTTAACAACGTTCGTCGTCATAAGACCTACACAAATAAGAAAAAATACTTGCTAATTCTTCATCAAAACAAGATCAAAAAAGGTATCTATAATATTTTCTGTTAACCTAATAGTTTTTCAATTAAAAATCTGACAAATTTTGATTTTTCCAAGTTTGCATGATTTTTAACTGAAAAACTATTAGGTTTACAGAAAATATTATAGATACCTTTTATCTTGCTTTGATGAAGAATTAGCCAGTATTTTTTTTATTTGTGTAGGTCTCTAAATAAAAAAGTTAAAATTTAGACCAAATCACCGATAGAAGCCAAATTTTTAGGAACTCCTCTAAACATTAGTTTATTTAATCTATATACTTGCAAATGCATTAAAAAGTTATATTTCAAACATATTGGATATAATCTCAACTTTGTGGAGGTTATACTATGCATATAAATTAATACTTGAGAATTTATGAACTTTCATAACAAGGAAGACACAAGATTTCAATTAAACCATATATTCCAATTTCCTCCGAGTAAAAACATCAATCTATAACTGACATCAATAAGATATTTGTTATTAAAGTTCATTAAATTTACTTAAAGTTTTTGATCAGGTCACAAACTCACGGACGAGATTTGTATTTTAGCAGTACGAGCGCCCGCAACTATTCCATGAGCCTGCCCCGATAATTGCGGATGGCTCTATGGAAATATTGCTTGGACTTGTCACAGGAAATTTTCCGTGGTGCTACTGCATTATATGCGGCAGCACCTGGAACTACTCCAGACCGCTCGCGCAGGATATACTCCATGGGGGACTCACCAGCAACGAGTCCATGATTTTTCTCTCAGTGCAGGTAACTGATCTTGTTACATTATTTTCATTTATTTGTGGAAAGTTACTGTTGACAGAGGCCGGTATCCTTAGCAAATAGTGACGTGCGACTGGGCGTTCCTGTTCTTTAAATATGTAATTAACTCTTTCTGACTCGCCAGAGTCGCTTTCGGTAGTATATGCGGAATCAAGTACATAGCTTTAAGAACTTTCTAAGCTTGCAGAAAATTTATGAGTTAAGTCTGAGTCTAAAATGTGGTTAGTAAAAGAAAAATCTGGATCAGTTTCTAAGGACTCGGAATATTAGTTTAAAAAATTAAGGTTATCTGTCGGCGAATCATACTCATACTCGGAATTACTGCTTCTAGCTGCTGTTTCTTCTGCTGACGATCAGCTGTCGTAACAATCGTAATTATCTGACTTTGTATAGGTGGTTTTAAACTTTGGTGCAGGATAATAATGAGGGACATCTTCCGGAATTTTTGTGGATGTTACGCTTCTGTATTTACTTATTATAGGTCTATATCTGGCACCATTAGTGTAATAGAAATGATTAGCTAACTTTGAAGCATCGCCTAAGAATTCTGGAGCAGAATCATATACATCTTGATATAAGATACTCGGAAGTTCTCGGGCAAACACCATTCTAGCAAGAATATCTAATTGCTCTATAAAAAGACTTGAAAGTTGTGATTGCGAATTTTTCAACTGGTACTCGGCTTTCTAGAATATACTTTGTAAGCGTGAACAAAAATCATCAAAATATTCATCTTAATCTCTAATTGAATTATCTAGTTTGATTTTAAAGTATCCAAATGAGTGGGGATATAAAAATGCCTTTGTATGAAAGTATATTAAATAAGGTGAATTTAAAAATTCAATTTTTTAAGTGCATAATAAATAGGTGTGTTGTCGCACTTCAATATTCTATAGAAAATTTGCTTTTGGCCAAAATAACAAGTTCTACAAATAATTATTTAAATTAAGAGAAACTGACCTTCGATTTGAGAGCCTTAGGTTACTACGCAAAAAGGCGCTGCGTGGATCGGCTCCGGGGTTTTTAAAGCCTCGGTGCCGATGCAAGCAGTTATGGAATTTAAATAAAGAAGATCGCGGTAGTCCAATCAGCATCAACCACAACAAGGATTGACGGGTACGCTTTGCAGTCGTCGTTCGCGCGCGAGGAGTGCTGACACAGAGGTCAGAGCACTCGCTCCGATTTTCGGCGCTCAGCGTGTGTTACAATCTAGTTGCTTCGTCTCGATCGGTTGTAAAAACATTCTCTGTGCGAGTGCATGGTTCCAGTCACGCAGGCGTCATTTGTAGTCGTATATAAATACATGCATGTATATGCTCATGTACTCATACATACATACTCATTCATAACATATGTACACATATATTCATATATATTTATATAATTTAAACACGGCACATTACACGCGTAAATTGTATTTGCGGGAAAAATATGCTTCTTTCGCCCCGCATTTCAGGCACAAAAAGTGGCCATCTTGGTCGAGTGTGGAATAAAGATGTTTTTGTTCGATACTTATTTTGTTATAGAAACCTGAGTTAAAACATTTTTATCTTGAAAACATTTAACAAATAATTAATAACATAATAACATACTCATTAATTGGACTATTTGGTTTGGAATCTTCCGCGCTTTTTGTATCATCTGCTAAATTATTTTCTTTATCAACAGCTGAGCAGTATGAATCTATGGTATCCAGTGAATCATCATTTTTTGAGAGTTCCTCTTTTGGTAAATTAACATTTTCAGCCCTGCAAACAGTTTTAAATAAAAATGGCTATAATAAACTAAAATAACTTTATTCATGTTATATACAACATAATTATATGAAATATTGAAAATATTACAACATAATTAGATTTAATATCGACTATCCTATACAAAAAAAGTACAAAAGTGAAAGCTAATTGATTCTCTAAGATTTATGTATCAAACAGTTAGAATTAAAATTCAAACTAATAAATTCTTTAAGCTTCAGGGGACGAATAGATATTAATATGTGAAAAAAAGCCAATTATGTGTTATTTTTCTTAAATTCTTTAAAAAAAAATTAAACTATTAAATATATTCAGGTATACTGTATAAACGATAAAACAATGTTTATATATGCCATTAATCAGTTCTTCAAAGGCGAAAATTCAAAATTTTTATTTTATAGCTACCGCAAGCTTTGATTACTTGTGGCCTTTGAAGAGCCTTTTTACATTTGTTGAAATGCTTGAAACAAGTACAGTTTCCACGTAAATTTACTTTTTTTTACCAAATATTTGGTGTCATAGATGGTATGTTTGTCCTTCTCTGTAAGAAGGACAAGAAGTAACAAGGTAAAGTGATTTACACTTTAGCTTGACTACTGAACTTTAGAAGATAATACAATTTAAATTGAAGTACTTTAAAAAAAATCATTTTTTTTATTTCACAAAATAATACATTTTTCAAATAATATCGATAATAATCTCGCTGAGATAAAAGAACGCACGTTAAAATCGTCAATAATTTTTTTTTCACAATTTCGAAAACATGTGAGCCAAATAAAAACTGCTGCCAATTCTTCGGCACGGAGCTTCTTTCTACATTCTGTACTAATTTAATATGAAATCTAACGTGATTTACCTTGCTCCTAACGTCGCTTGGTTTTAATTTATTAAAATTTAATATTAATTTTTCTGGTAACATAAAAAATAAGCTATAAAATAGACTCTAGTACTCGTGTTAAATTAAAAAAAAAAAAAAAGACTGATCATCATACGAGTTAATGCAGCTTTTTATTCTTTAAGCCAACGTTTCGGAGGCTTAAGTCTCCCTTATCAAGACTGAAATCATATTCAGTGTGGGGGGTAGGTGAAAGGGGCATTCAGATTTTCAAAAATAACATAAACATGAAAGATTTTTACGTTATTTTGTGGGGGCGAGTGGGGGGGCTGTGGGGGGAGTATAGCCAAAATAACTATATAATATAGGAATATATATATATATATATATATATATATATATATATGGGTCATTCTTTTTGAAACCGACCACCCCCCTCTGTCCAAAAATCAGAGGCTCGAAATGATTGCTGCCCCGGCTTAAAATTTAGCTTAGTGTATCTAGTTTCCATTACTGAGTGGCCTTTTTGCGAAATTCAAAATGGTAGACCGGTGCAGCTCCGACGGTACACGAATATGACTACGGAATAGCAGTTATATGTCCTTAAAACTTGCAGGGGCAGAGAAAAAATTAATAACAAAACTTATTCGCATGTATTTTTTCCCGCTGATCACGAATCCACCCTTAGTTTTGGCCTATGTGGTCACCTTTCGTCCATAACCTCAAAAAAGAGTCCAAAAATGCATTATTACGTGGCTGAGACTCGCAAAAGTGGTCAGAAAAGTAGGGAAGAAGCTTAGCCGCGTGTATTTTTTCCCGCGTGTATAAAAATAAGTTTTTACAACAAATTGTGCCCGCATTTCAAAAAAACGTAGACGATCGGGATAAAAAAAAATTAGTTTTTAGGTCTGTGTGAGGAGACTCCTCTCAAAATTTTAGTCCGATAGGTCGAAAATTGTATGAGATATCGCATTTCACACATTTTTTGATGGGAAAACTATAAGGCATTTGCATGTCGCGGTCGTACCTAAAAAAAATCATTAAGGGTTATTAGAAAAGGCAACAATCAAGTTAAAATTTTGGATTAAGTAAGCATTATATAGTATCATTGGTATGTTATAAACTAGGTAGGTTGTTTAAACAACTATTTAGTTTCATTTAGCTTTAATAGAGCTGACGAAGACGTTTTTTGCTTAAGTAAATTAATTATTAACAATTAAAGACGTCTTAAACATATTTTTTGGTATTTAACTCTGCTGTTTAAATAGTTATGATATTAGCAAAAGAAGAAAGTTAAATAACATTAACAATCAACTTGAAATGGTGAAAGTTGTATCAGAAAAAAGGTAATCAGACTGTTATAGGCTACGGTGCCGTGGTGGTCGAAGTGGGGGTATCAGCGCGCTTCCACAGAAACTGAGAAGTATGCTTCAAATCAAGGCACTCAGAAAAAAACGCCATAAGTTGGCTAAAAAAAGCACGTATCTTGCTCTTTCTTTTAAATTTCGGATAGCGCGAGTAGAAAATTAGTTTTTCTATATTGAATACAGCAAGTTTAATAATATAAAAAACAAAAACATGTTAATCATAGTTTTTTCAAAGTATTTTATTAGACTAAAGTTAAACATAATTATTTGTGCAGATTACAAGTTTGTTGTATAAACATACATATGAAATTACAATAAATACGTGTTAATTTAGAATGAATAGTGGATAAATATAATTTGAAGGAAAAATTAGGGTTTAAAAGCAATAACTACCCCAGTAAAAAAGTGCCTATTTAAAATAGTCGTAAAAGCAAAAACTGGCTGAGTTAAATGTACAAAAACTAGAAATTTTCAATTTCAAAAAAGAGCCGATATTTTGTGCATTTCTTTATAGGTGAACAATATATTTCATAAAAGTATCAATAAATTATTTAGTTCTCCAAGTACAAGAAACAAAATTATTAGAATTTAGGCATAAACTAAATAAAAATAAAGGAAGTGTGTTTTGATGCATTTTTAGTCGAAAAATAGTGCTTTTTGATAATGTCCGTACGGATATGTGTATGTGTGTGGGCACGTGTGTGTATGTTTGCGCAAGCTCTACACAAGTGCCCTTCGACAACGGATACCCTCAGGTACTATCGTTGAACAATACTTCCGTAAGGCCCGTTACCTAGCCTTTTTGGCTTCTCCTCTAAAGTTTGACATTTCCATATATCCTCCATCCACCAAGGTGATTAGGGATTCAGGATCAAACTTGTCTTCTTCATTCTGCATCGTCCAGCTATCTGCTTTCTGCAGCATCGTCCAGTCGTCTACTTCGAGCAGCATCAATCGGTCATCTTCTGGACAGACTCAACCCCGACACCTACGTTCCTCTGCATCGGGTGAGGGAGTCTAGGCTCAACGCAGTTACCTACGTTCCTCAGAATCGGTCTAAGGAGCACTAAGAGGTAATTAACTCTAGCTCCTACGTTTCTCTGCATCGGTCCGAGGAGCGTTTCGTGTCTACAACTTTGTGGCCTACGTCTAGAAACAGTTTTACTCTGCTGTTTCGCCTTGTCCTTCCCTTCTATTCTTTTCGTAATTTCTAACCTTCTTGAGAATGGTCCTTACATAGTTGTTTACTGCGCACCAGCCATCCTTCGACGCTAGCATAGCTGTCATCATTGACTCAAGGGTCACCCTAGTCTGAAGGTAACACTTAAGTTTTTCTCGTTTCATTTCGTATCGCGAACAGTCACAGAAGACATGCTTCGCATCTTAATTTGCTTCGCATCGCATCGCCCCTTTTCATTGGAGTCCCATCGACTTTGCCACTCAGCTAGGGTTTGTTCCTTCGCGGATTTCCAAACTTCCTTTTGAGTATTGTCACTACGCCGGCTTTCTTCATATGTATTCTTACGTTCTGTTGCTAGAAGGTCAATAGGCGTCATACCTTAGATAACACACACTGCATCTTCTGATACTGTTCGGTAGACAGAAGCGGCTAGCAATGCACTTCTCCTATAAACTGTTGACAGCTTTCGTGAAAATGACTTTACCAACATAGGGTCCGCCCATATTATGGCACTGTATAACATAATTGATGTAGTTACACTGACTAGGAGTAACCTTCGACCTTGCGTTGGTCCACCCACATTTGGCATTAGTCGCGATAGTGCAGCACCGACTTTTGCTGCCTTATTGCTCACACTCTCGAGATGCTTCTTAAGTGTTAGTCTGGCGTCCATGGTGATTCCCAGGTACTTAACTGTCTGTTAAGAGTCTATTTTGTGTCCATCCACTGTCAGTGTTTTTATCTCAAGCAATTTCAAGTCCAGTCTGCTTTAGCCAATCGTGGATTATACCTACTGCCTCGTTAGCAATTTCCGTCACCTCTTCCTTTTGCTTTGCTACTACCACTGCTGCAAGGTCATCTGCAAATCCTACAACCATTGCCCCTTCGGGTAGCTATAGCCTAAGTACTCCATCGTACATAATGTTCCACAATAATGGGCCAAGCACTGACCCTTGTGTGACCCCTCCGGTTACTTGATCGGTTTCCGTGCTGCTTTCTGTGTCATACAAAAGGTTTCTATCTTTTAGGTAGTCACACATAATCCTTCTTATATATGCAGGTACCTCTTTTTTCCGTAGTGTCTCGTATATTTTGCCCCAGCTGGCTGAGTTAAACGCATTTTTAACATCCAATGTAACAATAGCACAGTAATTCTTGGCTCCTCCTTTCCATCTCTTCCCTTCTATTGCAATTCTAGCGGTGTCGGCTACTAAGCTTACGCCGTCAAGAGTGGAGCATTTTTTTCTGATGCCGTATTGATATTCTGCTAGAACACCTGGTTTTTCAATTACTTGATCCATTCTAACGCCGATTATGTGCTCTAAAATCTTGCCTGGAGTGTCCATCATGCAGAGTGGTCTGTATAAGGCAGCTTCCACAGGTGGCTTATCTACTTTTGTAGTAGTACCAGGCGTCGCTTCTTCCAGTTTTTAGGAAACGTCTTACAAAGACATCGGGGCGTGCCTGGATAACTGTTTTGTTTTTCCCAATTCTTTTGTATGCAGCCAGTAATTCCTCTGTGGTGATTGTTGGAATGATTTTGTCATTTGCCTTCGCTTTAGGGATAGCTGTTACTTCCAGTTAAAGGGGAAACAGCGTAGTCACAATACGGTCTAGCAATTCCGGGCTCTTAGGATGGGGAATAAGACCTCCCTTTATCTTTTTTATTGCTACTTGGTACAGTCGCCCCAAGGGATACAGCTCAAGCTCACCCTGTAACTCTTTAAGGCACTGTCATTTATTTTCTCGGATTTTTTTCTTGAGTATCCGTTTAGCATCCTTCATTTCTTTGTTTAGGGCGTTTACTTTTTCTTTATTTCGACCAATCTTGTAGAATTTCTTCCGAGCCCGCTGTTCCCGTCTTCTTGTTTAATGACACTCGCTGCGGGCAGCGTCAATATTTTATCCCATCAGTACACTATTTGTGTAATGATCGCTCACCGTCCACGATTTAACTAATTGTAAGCCAATCAAGCAACTGCTAACAAACGTGATATCCACCCTGGTCCCTACCCTGCGTCTCCTCTTTGAAATGTGTAAGAAAATCTTTGGTTAACTAAGAACAAGTCAAGAAGGGCAAATGCTTTGAATAACGCTCGTCCTCTTTTGTTCGTCCTTTAGCTGCCCAGCACTACTGCCCAGGTGTTTCAATCGCCTGCATCCTGTACTAGCTGGTCCAACAGTTGTCTGAATTGTTCCATCGGCAAATTAGGAGCAGCATAGCAGCTGTAAATGTGTACGCCAGCGACCTCAGCGAGTACAAATCCTTCATGACGTCTAGTCATTTTTTCCTGGAAAGCGGCGTCTTTGCATTTCCATATCGCCGCTTTACCACTATTGTCCATATCCCACGATGGTTTGTCCAGGTCTTTGTATTGTTCACAGACGATGGCTATGTCGATCTCTGTCTGTCACATAATACACGGTATTAATAATATTTTTCACTCTGTCGAGTGATTTTTTGTCGAGCGGAAAGGTCATCCCAAAGGCTCCTAGGCAGTGCAACATAACCTCAAATCATCCAGTGACGTGTTGTTCTACAAGACTCAGACTCTGTCATCCACATTAGACTTTCAAAACGTAAACCGAATTCAACTTAGTGCAAAACTGCAGAAAATCGACGAGAGTAGCTATAGCTATATCTATATCTCCATCTCTCTATCTGTACAGTTTCGCCAGTCGTCATCGTTGCCAAGCAAGAACTTATTATTTTTGACACCAGAGTCCAGCACACTCAGACCCAGCGAACCATAGTACCGCAGCTCTACCGCCAGGTGGCCCCGACACGGCGCACGCAAACACGTAATCAAAAGAGTGACCTAAAGGCTCTTATACTGACACCTCTCTGGCCACTGTACATTAACTCTCATGCCTCGTGTCGCAGCACTCTAATGCTTGTTACACGTTAGCTGAGTACAGACCTATACACTGCACTATACCACCTACAGGGCATGAAATTAAGGAATATCCCCACTTCTTTCACTGGATCAATAGAGGCGGTATTCCACTGGCTCCTCTTTTCTTTGCTCAATTCACCATGATAAACGTCAGTGCTATTATGTCAACTCTAGAAGAATAAGAAGGGGAGAAGATACTTCAGGAGACACCTCAAGATCAGCTAATGGCAACGTAGTGTAAAGCTTGCACAAATGCTAGCAGAGGCAAGTCACGTAGAACACGTGATAAGTGCGGCTGGAACTATCACGTTAGGTACATCCGAATACATGCAATCTGGGATGGTGCAAGAACCATCTCTGTGTGTATGACCTGCCTTGCAGCTATCAATAATCTTTTTATCCGCTCCTCTCAATCTGCACCAGTAATCAGAGTTTAAGTCCACTGCCACCGTCATCATACACAAATGACACACTCACGCAGATCGTAAACAAGCTTAACAAGCTTGACATCATAGAGGTTATGCAAACAAGCATGGAGAAGGTGAAGAGTCGTATGTCAACAATCGAAACCTCGCTCGCACCATTCAAGGATTTGTCTGCATTGGTCACGCGAATCGAAGTAGTGGAGGTTGACGTAGCAGCTCTGAAGTTGGAACAGGGGGAGATTAAGAGAAAACTGGAATTTCTTCTTGCTACTGGCGCAGCATCCTCTATTACCTCTGCAACTGCTGACACTGAGATCTCATCTTACATCTCACACACACACCGAGACCAGCTTACTAAGATCTCTTGCATATGCTACCCTAAAGCTTCTGGACGACAATTTAACTGAGCATGACATAGAATTTGGCAGACCCATAGGCAAGAGGCATCCTGCTGCCGAGACAGCTGAAAGTACTGCTGCCGCTACTGTTGTTTCTACTACACCTTTGGCAGTATCTCTGTTATCCAGAGCACTTAAGCGCTCCCTGTTTGGTGCTAAGATTAGACATAGAAAGCTGCATTCTAGTCAAGTGAATGAAGAACTTCTTTACAAAGCTGTTGAGATATGAGTAATTTCTGTGCTACATCAGACTAGCCTGTACAGAGTATAGACTGTATAGAGTATATAAGCAGGCATGCGCGCGGAACTATAGTAAGCATCAGAGTCGAGCGCGCGGCAGCGCGATAGCTATAGGTATAGTGCGAGCTGTACACTCGAATTATAGTAGAGAAGCAGCTCGACCGCAGAGCGTAAGATGGCACCGTAGAAAGCGAGAGCACATATTGTGTGCATACGTCGATAACTATGTAATCCTTAACTCTATTAAATAAACAATTACAGATTATGGATTAGAATAATCCGACTAAGTGATATGGAAGTATATTTTCTTTTAACCCGGACCTCGCATTTCTTAAGAAAAGCACATGCTCCTCGGCCCTTACTACCCTCGCTTAATAATGTAAACAAGCTGCTGCCTGCTGATGTTCAACGGCTGATGTTTAGATGAGGCACGTGCTGCGCCCATCTCCACTGAGGAAGACCTTAAACATTTTTTATCAACCCTGAAGATTCCAAGAGAACAATTAACTTGATAGCTCCGCATTCACCAGCCAAACATCATCAACTACAACACTGCAGTCTCATACCATCTACACCACCACGATAAGCATCGACCGCCACATCTTTATCTGATTCCAAGGTAAATTTGTCACAGGGTCTTAAGGTCTGCCATTTTAATGCGAACTCTCTTACGGATGACATTGAGATGGTACGCCTCTTCTTGTCTACGCGTCCCCTCTATCACGTAGTAGCTGTAACTGAGACCTGGCTTGATGGGAAGATAATATCCACCCCTACAATGGATAATTATACATTACACAGACGTGACAGAAACAGGAACGGTAGAGGTGTGGCTCTCTACATCCATTACTCATTGACCGCTAGCGTAATATCATCATCTGACGGTGTCTGGTTGGGCAAGCCGGGTAAACCAGAGTACCTCTTCTGTGAGGTCTCTGCAAAGGGAATGTCTCCTATTTTCGTGGGGGTTGTGTATCGTCCCCCACACTCTCCTTTCTTCCAAGGGAGCAATTTCATTGAACAGCTATTGTTATGTCATAGGTTAAATAAGAAAATAATAAAAATTTAAATAAAATAAAATAAAGACGCAACTTCGTGACAAAAAAAATTATATTTTCCGTAGAGCTTAAGAGCAGGCAAGCATCTGGACAACGCAATTAGGCTGTCCGAAGAAATAACCATTAAGAGCGCGCGCAGGTACAGCGATTGGGATCGGTATACGGCGGGCAGCAGCCCTATCGTAGAATTTGTGTGCAGCCGGGAAAAACCCATGCGTCTGGAGAAATTACGAGCGACAATCTAGCGCCTCCAACTTTGTTTGTGCTGCGTCGCAGAATACGAAGCCGTGCAAAGCAAATTTAGAATTTGTAGAGTAAAATATTTTTAATAAATTAAATAGAAAATTGAATTCATATGAAGTATGGATATTTGAAAAGTATTAAGTTGCAACTGAGCATATTTTATTTATTTCAAAGATGTATTTGTGGCGTAGAACGAAATTTATACTTGCACAGGTTTTACGATATGTTTTTAGTTTAATAGATAGTTTATAAAAAACTAGTTAGAAATAGCAGCTAGGTTATAGTAATAATATTAAGTTTAAATAGTAATAGAATATTATAATAAAGATTTGAAATTTAAAAATATTAAGTTCTAATAAATTTGAAATGATTGCAATAGTACATTAAAATCATAGTTGATAATTGTTGTTACATATAAGCAAAAATGTAAAGTTTACAAACTAATATAAACTAACAAATTGAAAAGTTTAAAATGGTACAGGGAGGGCCATCTCGCGGGACATCAGCAAGGGTAGGAAAATAGCGTGGGTGGGTCCGAAGGTGGAGCGGAAGAAGATCGGAAGAAGCGGTAGCCAAGCGGAAAGCAGCGATGCTATAGGTCAATGACCGATATAAAGGGCGCAGATGTGGATTCAAAGGGATGGGCCTATGGAAAAGATGCGACGCGGGGGCGAAGGGAAGAAAAGCGCGCGGAAAAAAGTTCAGTCTGTATGAGTCTCGTCGAGGAGTTCAGCCGAGGTGGCTACTCCCAAGCATAATTCTAAGTTTTAAATTTTGTATGTTTTTCAAGCGGTGGTGGCTGAAGTGTGGACAACAATTTTCAAAGATTTCAAAATATACATTACTAAAACATACTTGTAGTGAAGTTTCATTTAATTATTTTTCGGACATATATCAATCACTAAAAACTTTATTATTCATCAAAAACAAGAAGGAAGGAGTTTACAATCTAGTAAACTCTGAATTTGCTGCAATCTTCTAAAAGAAAAGTAAGTGAAAATTATATAAGTTAATTAATAAATATTTTAAGGATTGGGAATTTTTAAAGTGAGCAGGCTTCGAACGCTGCTACTTATTTTACAAATATATTTTGGGAGAACTTGTCGAGTTGCCTGGAGGGTTGACTGGACTTCGCTTGTCGGAGGCCTTTTGACCTACAGTTCAACGAGTCCTGTTCATTAGTTTGAGAAGGGTTTTGAATAAATTCACGCGGAATATTAAAATAAATAAGGGAGCTGACTCCAAATGGAGAGTATTACATTGTGCGCCGACGTTCGGACGTAACACTATGCACGCACATGCACAACTACTCCACAAAGGTCATCATGGGAGATTTCAACGCTGATCAACTTTCCTCGTCCGAAGATGCCAAATTCATCAAGGCATTCATCGAGGAAAACTCTCTTCTGTCGGTCCCTTACGGCGCTACGCACCATAAACAGGACTCTAATACCTTGCTTGACCTCTGTCTAATAGATGAACAGGATCGCCTGCTATCGCACTGGAAGACAGATACCACCTTCATCAACGAACATGACCGTATCACGGCAACTCTCGACGTACAGATTTTACGCAACGCTTCCAAAACATACTCCTACCGAAATTACAAAGAGATCTGTTGTTAGAAGCTAAGGAATTTTCTTAGCACATGTGACTGGTCATCTCTCGCTGTCTCTTCACTTGACCTTGTGACTGAACGGAAAAGACTATGCAGGCGGATCCGCTGAACACGTCTACCCTGGAGTCTATATTTTTATAGACTTGCTAGGGACGATGCTCACAGACAGGTCGAGAAGGCTAGGCTGAATTATTATCATTCACGCCTGTCAACACTGACCGACATCGGTGAGATATGAACAGAGCTAATGAATCTCGGAATTACCACGAAAAGGGAAAGCATCCTATCTCGCTTCTCCTTGGAGAATTTGTGATAATTTTCTACGGACCCTTAAAAGTCTTGAATACCCCGAATGTTTTAACTTCAGGGTGATAACGGAATCGGACATGTTGGCTGCAGTATCCCACTTGGACTCCTAGGCCAGGGGCAGCAATAGCATCCCAAGGCATTGCCAGTACTCGCTCCCTTACTTTATTGTATATTCAACCTGTCTTTGAGCAAGTCACGCTTCCCCGCTTTTAGACTTTGTGTTTCTATGCGGTAGTTGTATATGTATTGAAACGGTCCGCGTAGTAGCAAGGTTAGTACGCGACCGCAAGAGATTCGTGACCCAAAGTTAGTAATTAAGAGATACGCAATCGAATAATGATTGTGACTTAGATCCACTCACCTCTGTCCGTTAAGTGGACATAAGCCTTCCCTATCCTCTAAAGTGGAAGAGCAACTAGAGGAAAGTTGCTCGTGTATTGCAGGAGATGAGTAGGGGATATCCACTACGCATGCTGTACACACTTAGGTTAATCACGCAGCTTCAGACTGATATGTGAGTTACTAGTATCTCACTATGAGCCTGTAATCAGATCACTCCACCTAAGAATAGGGTACTAACTTCCTGATCTGGTGGAACATCTGATGGAGGGGGGAAAGAGTGGATGATAATATTCAATAAATGGGTTGAGCTATAGTCATATTATATTTATGAATGATAATCGTTTATTCTTTTTATTTGTGTTCACATACGATGCTGGATCTCTGAAGCTATAGAAAGAGGGAGTGGACTGTTACGTCTTGTGACGTAGTGCTGCGACTGAATAAAAGCATGATTGCGATTGAACAAAAATGTATTGCCAAATATTGCTGCGTCCGAATATTAAGTAGAGCAGGGGATTCAACGAGCATACGTTGAATCCACTTTTGTCAGGGAGAATTCAAACCTGCACTCTGCTACGACGCTCCGGGCTGTCGACAGAGCTAGCAGTAGCTTAAGTCTTACTCGGTCTTCTAAGCATCGGTAAAACTCAATAAATACGCTAAAACTCAATTCTCAACGAGAGTGCATTATTTAAACCTCCTTATACACGTTCGACGGATCCCGATTTTCTTCACACACGACTGGCGGACTGTCCTGAGCAACCACAGCAGCTGGAGTGGAGCAGAAGTAATCCCGTGAACAACCACAAAGTAAGTACAATATATTCTGATAATTACAGGGCCTAGCTAAGACTTAACAGGACTTTTTGAGAGCTTGGGATTCATAGACTGCTGGGTATGGAGGAGACCGGAGCAACAAGCAAGAGCTACCATTTACCATTTACTCAGTTGAGAGCCAAATCTGCTGCTGGCCAGGGCTCCTTATATATCTGTGTCGCTCCCTCTCTCCTATGCTATATGCTCTCGCACGCCATCTACCAGAGCTTAGGTAGACGATTTACATTATGGCTGCTAGCGCCACTCAGTCGGTAACTTGCCTTCGCAGGCGAGTTATCTGTTGCTGCTTTCTTATTTCCCAGGTAGGGCCTGCCGTCTCAGTATGTTATACAAATCGATACATATATAAGTGTTTAGTGGACGCAAGAGTATAAGAAAAAAGTTCACTAATTCAAACTTTTAAGTAATATGTAAATATCAAATGTATATAATATATACATGGTGATGAAAGCAATATAAGTGACTTGCTGCTGTCAGCCACAGCAGGGCACCGCAAATTTTGTGGACGACATGGCAAAGTGGTGGTCGACAAAGACAAGCCTCTAGCGCCCACAGACTTACAGGATGCGGGCTCTGCAATAATATATTGTGATGATGCGAGCGCTTTTAATAAAAAGGAGTGATAAAAAAGTAAAAAGATTACAAGATTCACAAAGACAGATGAAAGGGAAGGTTTAGTCAGAAAAAAGGTAAAAGGAAGTAGGATAAAGAACATGAAAGAGTAAGCCTTAAAAAAATAAATATATAAACTATGATATACTATGAGTTCAAGTGTTTGGTTCACGTAGGAGTAAATGTTTACTAAGTTAGGCTTAATACAAAAAGTGGAAAAGAAAACTTTTAATCGCGTGCTATTAGACAAACCGTCTGTTATGCTTAAGTTTCTTATTAACATAATAATAGCTCCAATTTTTAAATAAAGTTAATGAGGTGGCAATGCTTCACAAATACTACTTAATATTTTGATCGGAAAATTTATGTAAATGTTATCATCAAATTTATCAACACCTTGATATGTTGCAATATCTACACTGTAATAAGTTTTTGTCTCTCCTTCCATTTAATTTAAGATTTTATAATTTGAAAAATAAGTGTATTCATTGTGAGAAGTGAGTATTACACTATTTAATGAAAATCTATGCTGTAACTAACAATTTTTGAACATATATCATTCATTTTCCATTCTTCGGTAATTTTAAATGGCTTGATGGACTTGAGCGCCAAGTGTCATTTCCTGGTCGTCGGAGCAGCTCCGGCAGTCGGCGTTGCGGCGCTCACCAATTGTGGCGAACCTTACTGCATTAATATGTGAGGACTGACCGAGACGGCTGTAACGAAGGAAGAAGGAAGACCTTGTCGTTCATTGTCGACTCATTCCGAAGAAACAAGGGTATAAGGTCTTGGAGAGAGCATATAGTTTCCGTTGAGGAGACTAAAGTACGAGTCGAACAACCATAGATGTGGAGGTCAGCATGGCAAGGGATGGGGTCGTCGTCAAGCTCGAGCGGTGAGAGCTCGTGCAGTTGAAGACGAGCTCATAGATTTTCCGTGGATGGCGGTGTTGATCTCACTCTTCTTTGTTGTGGCAGTCCTGCATATCCTGAAGCGATTGGCCGATGCCCAGTTTCCAGTTCATCGATATGAACCAAGGGTCATAAGATGTTCGCTGATGTAGAGCACGCTGTTGTTTACTCTCTGGATTCACACGTCGTGTTTGTGATGATCCACGCGAGTGCTTGCGTCGAGTCTTGGCAGGTGTTTCAGCGCCTAAGTATTAGACACACTAATTTTGTCGAGAGGTACACTAGCGGTAGCGCGAAGGTTCTTTAATAAACGCACGATCATGCACAATCACGCACAATCGCGCACAATAGACAGATTCGCGAGAGTTTGTGCGCACCACGCAGCTCCAAAAAACTACTGTTTTAGTATATGTTTATGTTTACACAAGGTCGGACGTACTCTGCTGCTGCGTGTACCTCTGTTCTCTCAAACAAACACTGATGCACGTTTGTAAACGTTACAAGAAAAACTAGAAAGACAACTAGACAATTTGTAGTTTGAAAAATCTAGTCCTCTCAATCTTCTACTATTAGAGTCGCACATAATTAATATGTTCTGGTATAACGGTGCTTACTACCGTGTATAAAGGATCAGTAACGAGTATACTGATCTAAAGAGTATCGAGAGGAATTGATGCAGCAGCTCGTAGCAGGCTTCTTGAAGGCTATACGAAGCCTAGCCCGTAGCGCAGTATGCTGTACGTGCTCGTCCTTGAGCACGTAATCCCGCGGAGGCGTCGTGAGTTCTTATGCTGCGTAGCTTAATCGCGGATGAAGTAAACGCATATTCGAGAGGGGTGAGCGCGGGGAAAAGGCAGAGAGTCAGGCGTGAAATCACAAAAAGTAGGTGGAGTTTAGAATTATGTTCGTGTATTATAAAACCAACCAAATATAGTAGCGGCACAAGGCAAGAGAGAGACAAAGCGAAGCCTAATGCAGAGAGAGAGAGAGAGAGAGAGAGAGAGAGAGAGAGAGATCAGCGATCGAGCAGGTACTTACATTCGCCTCTGTGCTGGCTCGCTCGGATGCCTCGTGGCTCGTCTTGAACGGTGCAAGCGGATGACCGGGGCCCTCGCTAGACAGCAGAGTAGATGCCTCGTGGCCTTGAGTGTGCGTCCGACTAGGCGGGAAGATGAGCGGCAGCAGTCGCTCAGCTCGTAACGGACACGCGGCGTGAAGTTGCACTCAGAGCGATAACACCGGCGACACACCAGGACACAGCTTGCTAGAGGCAATCTCGCGGGTTTCGCGCACGCAAAGTTCACGAGGGTTCCCGACACAAGGAAGAAAGCGAAACCGTTCGACTGTACCCTTCGGCGGAACGAATCGAACTTGTCTCGCGCGGGACGCGGCGGCGAGACCCGCGTGGGCTTTCTCCCACTCTCCCGCGCGTGGCTCTCTCTCTCTCTCTCTCTCTCTCTCTCTCTGTGTTCGCACGCTGGGTCTTCTGCTCTCTCACTTACCTTGCTGCTGAAAGAATGTACATAATATATATTTATACATATGTATATATATGTGTTAAACTGAGGGAGAGAGACATAACGAGAGTACGATAGTCAGCTCGTTATACTGGAAACATTCGCGACGTAGTATATTGCAAAGTATATTACACTGACTGCTGAAGATAACTATATTGTATTATCATGACATATCTTGCATTGTTGTACTTAAAAAGATGAAAATCGCACATGACCAACATTTTAAGAAATTATCGCGAATTAATTTTTGATCATAATTATTTTGCTAAAAGAGACATTTTTGAAGCAAAATATTATGATCATTAGAAAGTTCTCATTAAAATCTTTAGGATACATTACTCAAACATAAGCATCTAAGACATATCAGACAAGAAATCATTGGAGGTAATAAAACGCATTTAGGTTATATAGCAAATTCAAAGTATAGTAGGGTCGCGCTGCTCCCCGACGACACAGTGTATAAAAACTTATACTTGCCATCGAGGAGCTACGGCGCCTCTTGATATTCTGGAATATTTACGTATTTTATAGATTTTACGAAATCATCGACTTTATTTAATTCAAACCATGCTGTTAGAGGTGTTTGATATTTTCTATTGCAATTTTAATTTTATTTACTTCAAATATTTGATATTCCTTGTTTTTATCATGTACAGGTATATTTTCTACTAAATGACTTATATCACAAATTGGATAATTTTGTAATCGCCAAGCTACTTCTATTGGACTTAAATATCTACCATCAACATCATTTTTAATTTCATCAACCTTATCATTATTATTACAATTCAAAACTTATTCAAAACAAAAAGATTCAAAACTTCTAGAAAATACTTTTTAGTGTGTTAGAAGTTTAAATCAAGTGTTCGTATGGATGTGTGTGTATGTGTGTATGCCATAATATTTCTGGAACTACTCTGTCAATATCTATACAATTTGACATGCATATCTATTTTTGGAAACATTTCGGGAAAAGCAGTTATTTTTTATTTTCTCAACTATTTTTCTTTTTGTGACCATTTTTTGATTTTTGAAAAACACTATTTTGCCTTTATTTGAATCATCCTATCGTTAAAAACAATGTAGCTATAATGCATTTAAAAGAGAATAAAATTACCTACTTTTCCTCGGTTTGTCCTCGCGATCGACCGCTCTGTTCGGCACATAAAATGAAAACGGTGATTATTTTTTAAAAAATGTGTATCTCTGAAACTAAACATCATAACCTCACGAAAAAAAAACATGTTTATGGGTCACGTGACAACCTATATTCCACTAAAATTTTAAGTGATTTGAACACATTTTTTCAGTAATAAATCGAAGACTGAAAAAAAAGAGTTTTTTTTGTCCCTAGATTACGGACGTAAAGAGGTCTTATTGCACTTTAGATTTTGGGAAAAGGTAGATATTTTATGTATTTTAACTAAGTTTATTGCGCAGCTTTCAAAACCTTATGATTCTTAAAATATCAAGATTTCAATTTTTTTTTAATTTTTTGATTCCTTATATCTCTAGAACAATGTAGTCAAATGCTTCAAAATTTTATTTGGCGATTAACCATGAAAAAAAGCTATCTGCTATGAAAATTTTGGACGATTTCGTTGATCGGTTCTCATGTTCTCTTTGGAATATGGGTTATTGAAATTAAATCATACCTTTAAGCGCGGTTTTGCTGGCATTTAAGAAAAATGCATTCGTAAAAATTTAAAAAGCATAAATGTACTCCATATTAAAACAATGTTTTATTTATAAATTGAGTTGGATCTATAAATTTAGTTGGAGGAAGCTACGTTCCAAGGAATTGGCAGCGGTTTTTTTTGCATTGTGGTTGGCGACGTGGTTCGTCGCAGCCCCGCCGAAAACCTCTTTTCTATTCGAGGAGTAGGGGAGGTAGCAAGTGCAACTGAGAGAGAGAGAGAGAGAGAGAGAGAGAGAGAGAGAGAGAGAGAGAGAGAGAGAGAGAGAGAGAGAGAGCACAACAAATCGCGCGCTCGACTCTGACAGCGTCGCTAGTCGCCGCTCACCACCCCCCGATTCTCGGAATCGGCTCGTGCACGCTTATGCCGGTGAGCGCTCGCGCGTTTTATTGTCGCGCGCTTTTGTCTCACTATGAGACTTTTGACATTCTTTTTCCTTCTATTTTATTCTCTAATTATTAATATACCGCACTGTCTTTTATCTACTATTATTTATGCAACTCTGAATTTTATATTCGATACGGTAACACAGCACAACACACTCCCGAAACCGATCAAAGTAAAAAACTATTCTTTTACTGATTCTGATCCCTACTCTGAATACACCTTACAAAAGCTTGTACTTACGTTTTCTTCTGAAATTTTTCCTATAAGCCTCTGATGCGTCTAGTTCGTTTTCCTAACAAAGAGAGAAAAACTCTGCAACTTCTTTTTGGTTTTTCCTCTCCCAGCGAGCTGGCCCACAACCTGTTAGAGTGAATCTCTTGAGGTGGAAGGTAGATGGACGCGAGAAAGAAAACGGACACTGCCTTTATTATTAACTCCCTTTATTGAACCGCAAGGTAAATGCCGCTTTCACAACTATGGTCTGCGAGAGAGTGCAGGAGAGCGCGAGCTTCGACGAGCAAGTGCGCGTCACGAAGAAAAGGCGCTGGTTGGCAGCAGAGATGCGCAGTCTGCCTGACACGAATCAGGCGGCACGAAGACTCGCCAACAGTAACAAATTCGTAAATTAATTGATATAAAAACCATTTTAACAATGAGATTTAATTCATAAAAGGATTGAATCGATTCCGAGTCTATATCTTAATTCCTTTTTGAACATTTTATAAAAAATAACAATCAAAAGCTTGGTAAACCAGATTTGTTTATTACGATGACATATAATCCTAAATGGAAAGAAATTGTCAAAAATTAATGTTTATACAGGGTGTTTCATTTTAATCCGACCACGACAAAAAACCATGGAAAAACTAATTTTAACGAAAAATGACCTTAACAAAAGTTGAAGGGGGTAAAGGGGGCCATCGAATGACACAAACACCTATGGCTTGAACTCGATTTTCAAGGTCATTTGAGGGTAATTGTAATTTTTTTAAATAGGAACCTCTATTTTTGACCTTGGAATCGGATAGAGCGGCAATTACCTCGCAAAGGATATTTTAACTTTGCTTTGGTGACCTTGAGAAGGTCAATTCAAGGTCAAATAACAAAACTCTCAAATAACAGTACTCGTCTGCGGCTCGTAAACGCCCTCGCCTTCGGCTCGGGCTAACTCGCCTTGACACGTACTGCAAAATCCACACTCGGCCTAAAAAAGCCCACTTTATGCCCTTGGTACACAATATACTATTTCGGAATAAAAGCCTGGTACATTACAATGTTAGCATAAAACCGTTTCAGTGAACGAAAAATTAGATTCTATGATTTTTGATAGAAAGATACTGAGATCATCTCCACAAAAAATTTCATTTTTACGTTTAATACCATGTTTATGTAGAATAAGTAATCGTGTTTTGTATAGATTTTTGAAATTTTGCTTTAAAGCAAATGAAACGACTACGTTAATTATATTTGTTGGATAATTGTGCAAAAATATAATATCTTCGCAATATTTTTGACAACTTTTTGTGTTCTTGAAACCAAAAACTAATATTTCAATAATAGCGTCAAAAGCTGATGAATATCTTACAGCATATTTCATTTTTTGTACTTTTTTAAGAGGTAAGATGTCTTCATTACGAATAACAGGCTGACGTTGCATTTGTTTACGAGATTATTCATAAAAAATACCTGCACCTGGAAATGCAACACAGTATTTGCTGCTCTTTTTATTTGTAGTTTTAACTCTGTTTTCTGCTGTTTTTCGAAGACGGATATTCTTCAGGTTTCTCTTTAACTTGATCTTTACTATGTAACTTAATTACTTTTTCACCTAGCATTTTTTCTATATCGTAGTTTACTTCGGTTTCTAATACATTTACTTGACTACAATTAGTAATTTCATTGCATGTCGTTGCAGAAGCTAGGTCTGTAGTTGGTAATTCACGTATACAGTAATCATGCTTAAACGATATATCATAACTATCGTTTAATCTACGAGGATAGTCATCTATGTTGGAATTTAAAGCGTCGCCACTAATATTTTGTCGTTGATTTGTTTGCATATATTCGTCGGTCTTCGAATCAGTAACGTTGCCATCGCTATTTTTTCTTCGATTAATTTGTACAATGTCTTCTGTTCTCGCTTTATATTCATTACTTCCATATTCGGTATCAATAGTTCCACATACAAGCGGCGTTGAATTAAGTATCTCTGGTATATCAACATCGACAGAACAAGTGCTATGGTTACTATCAAACTCAACTAACGTTTCATGTATTTTTTCACTACTACTACACTTATGAAACTCATCCTTTTGTTCAAACATTTTTTCTGCAGTTGTGAATATTTTTTCTTCTGGTTCATGACTGTTATTAATTGTTGAATCTTCTTGAACGTTTAATTTAGCATCAACAAATTCATTTTTACCCATCTAATTCTCTTCAAAATTAAGATAGCTATGATCTATATTTTTTCTTGCTTTTCTATTGATAGCACAATTTTCTCTAATAAACTTCCTGCTATCAGAACATGACCGTTTCAATAATTCACATTGTTGTTTTATAAAGTCTAATGCTGTCACTGGTTCTTTAAACATCTCTTCTAGATATAATAAACATTGCGATGAACTCTTCGTCAGTAGAATCATGAATTAGCGTTGTTCATAAGGGAAAGTCTGATAATAAATCTATTAGATTTTTTAGCAAATCAGTACAATAGTAACCATTATATTCCATTTTAGCGTCTTCATTAGATGAAATTACATCACAAGCTTTTATACGCAAATTATTTATGTAAGAAGAAGTGGAATTTTGTACTCTTTCATTGCCAGACTTATCGGCCAATAGCATTGATGCAAATACGCGCTGCGCATTTTTATCAGATGTATATTTTAAATAAAGTTCATAATGTTCTTTAACATATGACGTACTAATTTTCCTTACTAGATTTGATCTACATCTTTCTGTTGTCGAGCTTTCAAATTTTCTGAAAAATAAACTAAACATATCTAAAACTGTCTCTTCAAATAAATCTAGATTTTTTACTGAACTTAAATATATTAAGCTACATAGAACAAATTTTTTGGTTAGCTGGTTTTGTAGACAGTCCCATTGACTAACTATTTTTAACAATTCTATATTGTCTACACGAATTAGAACACATGGCAGTGAAGAGTTTGTGCCCATCAAATATTCCAAACAAATATCATTATATCGATCTACTGTACAACCATTAAATACTTTAGTTGCAGCATCTAACAAACAATAAGAGTATCCGACAATGAATTCCATTGGCACCTTCAAATTATTTCTCAAACATTCGCGTAGAAAAAAATTCAAGAATCCATTTCTTCACTCAAAGTTTGATCTATCAAAACTGTATCGGTTTCTACTTCTGTTCCAAGAGTATATAACAGGAGATTTGAGCTGGTTTTTTGTCGAGTTGTAACATCTTGTACCAAATTATTTAAAACTATTAAAAAAATCTTAGAAGTATAATACTTATTTAGATCATTCCACAAGTCCAACTGCTCTGGCAAACTGTACATTACATAAAAAGGCCGGAAATATAATTTTTTTTATGACTGCATTGTATGAAATACTAAATTTTAGGGAATGTAGTTCATTTAGAATTCGAAATGGCTCTTCTACTACTATTTCTTTTTGCGTAATATTGTTATCCTTTTCTAAAATACTTGCAACCTTGCCACAATTCTTTTTTAAATTAGTTTGGATGTTCTGCCTATTCTGTTGTACATATATGTATAAATTATGCCTGTTCATTTTAGGCAGTTCAACAATAGCTTCATTTCAAACATCATCTTTTTCCTTTTTTAATTTTCCTTTATCATCAAAAATAGGAAAACCACTCAATACATAAAAAATGTTAGAATAGGATTGTACTGGTTTTGATGGCATATTGCAAAGCAATCTAAAAAATGAAAACAAGTAAATTATTGATTACTCACTAAAACCGATATTGTATGTGTAAAATAAAAATGTATTACTCATTCACAGTTGTTTTGATAAAAACAAAGAAAAATATCATTCCTTTAACTCATTCATATATACTTACCTAATACATTTCAAATCCAACGGTCAGAAAAAGATTCAGCTGTGATAAATATCAAGCGACCAGTCAAAAAATCCCAGTATATCCTTGCGAAGATTCATGAGAAAATAATGATCAGTCAAACCTTTTAGCTTTCAAGAGCCACTTTTTGATTTACGTACAATGATGATTGGACTTACTGGTAGACCCTTGTGGATTGGCACCAAACTAGTGCAACCTCATTACAACCTTGATGAGATTCATCGAAGGACAGATTGAAGTAAAACTTGTGTAATTGGGTGAGTAGCATTGGCTGCATACTTATGTACTTCAAGTGTAATTTTTGATATTTCTGATTTTTTTCCATCATTCTCAATATGTTTAGTATATCACTTTAATGCTTTTATTTTTAAATGAGAAATTTTCCAAATATTTTAATATTCACTTTCTTGTGTATTCATCAAAATGTTTAGAAAGTCTGAATCATAAACAAGCATTACTCTTTCACAGAACTCTAGTCAAGATCGGGCTCGTGGGATCATGCTGGTCTCATCGCTTGAACTGTTGCAGTCCACCGAGTCCCAGGATTAGTCCTGAGAGTGCGTACACCTCTCATCGCAAGGACTCATGGTGCAAACCGAAGACCATCTCTGATCTTCAAGAGCTTTTCCAGGGCAACGAGCAAAGTAGCTACTGTAATTTGAATATTGAATATCATGTATAAATCAAACCAGAATGATAGCATCTTATCTCATTAATTACAAAGTATTTTCATTCTTCGAATTTTTTTGGTTGCCATGCTTATGCAGTTAAGCCTTCTTTTCTACAAGATTCATTAATTTGGCAATATGCAGAACTATATACCTATACCTTTAAGTGATATACTTATCTGAAACTTTTTTAGCTCCAAGTGTAAAAGCATTCAAAATATACAAACTCTCTTCTATGTCCAGATTGTACCTCGCAATTTCCTTAGAGAAATATAAGACTTCTATTAGATTACTGTATACTACTATCAGATGCACTGGATTCAATTTTATAAATTAGGAATTTGGGCTTTACTTTTCAGCATAAATTAATCCAATAACATGTATGACTTCCCTGAGACTCGATAGCACGGTCATAAGATGAGATAAGGAGTATAAAATATCTGTAGAAATTTCATGGCTATAATGATCTGTAGGAAATACTTGAATACTTAATAATAGGGATTGTACTGTTAACTGATCCTAACTATGTGTTAATCGACATTCGACAAATTGTTTAAATAATGTGCAACATGTGCAGCAAAGATAGTCATGCACTTTGTAAAAATGTAACGAAGACAAAAGACGCGAGCGCGGGATCTGATGAAATTAAGATCTTCCGAGAACTGCGATAAGCTTCATCAGAGAACACTTTAAACTTGTTACTTTAACCTTTATAAACTCACTATGCGCTTGGGATCGACGAATAAAAGATACGGATTCGATCATTTATTGTTGAAACCACTTGTTTTTGAAAAATTCTCTCTTTACTTGCACATATAAGTACTTTTAGCTTGAATGGAAGATGTTGTACACAGAAGAGAGTAATTTGAAATCCCGACTGTGTTCAGATGTCTAATTTTGCTTGCTATTTCTAATATTTCTGAATGAAAAAAGCTTATACTCACTTGCATTATTAATGAGTTTCCGTAGAAGTCCACTCAACCATGATGAATTGGTTTGATAGTTGATGTGCTTGAACAACGAACCAAGATTACAACTTTACAAGTTCTATTTCAGCATGCATTGATTCCAAGTTTTCCATGAATTTTTATAAATATCTGTTGGGTTGGGTTCGATAAGTTGATAAGTAGCTTGTGGATATCAATGCCACTCATCCCTTCTTCGTATGTTAGAGCACTGTTATGTATACCTGTGAAGAATAAATGACTTTAGAATTTTCAGCTGTTATCATGTGTTAAAAAAATGTATGAACAAATTTTACCATTTCTTAGGAAATCAATGACAGACAACATTCTTTGGCACTGCTCACAGATCAAGTTGACGATAAACTTTCTGATAAATTTAATGCATGTATTAGATGACCAGAAGCACTTTATTGCTTTGCAATCCATTGTCTCCGCAGATTTTCTTTTGATTCGTTTCATACTTATACCAATTTTACTTGCCCATGGGTATAAAAATTATTGTTTAAGTAAACTGTAAACAAAACAAAAAGTATTGTTGATTTTAATCAACTGGTCATAATTAATACTAATCAATTGATTTCTATACAAACATAAATCAAAATAGATTTTTTATACAAATAAGTGAGGTTAAGTCTATCATACATATAAATTTTATAATAAAATCCGAATCCGATACGATAACATAAAGTACATAATGAATAAATATTTGCCTTCGAGTCGTATAAGTATATGATGATAACGATATCAACATCAGCTCTATCATTATTATTATTTTCACATAAACTTATTTCTCAGCAGGCGAGCTATATTATATACTCCGAGACTCCGCGATATGCAGCAGACGAACGCGCACCAAGTATCTTTCGGCCTCGTGGCCTGGCTCCGGAGCGTCCCAATTATTTTTATTTTTTTTTTTTTGCAATAAATAATGATCATAGGCATAAACCGTTCACGGGTGCTGATTGCGCATGCAAAAATCTATAGACTAATATTTTTATAGTGTTGTAATTATTTAATCAAAACGGTAGAGGATTAAAATTTTAAATACCGCAGCAACCGGAAAAGATTTTTACTTTTCTCAAAAACCAAAATTCGCGCAAACGTTTAACTTGCAAATTCTTGATGCATTTTTTATGCGCAATCTATTTTTGAAACTCAAAATATCAATTTTTTTTTTCGGGTGCCAACTTCTATGTACGTAACTGCTGGTGTTTGCGGGGTTCGCTCTTTGGAGAGCGGAACGGTGAAGAGGCCTACTATGAAGCAGGCGGTGAGATGACAGGCAGGCAGAAAAGGCCTGCTGAGGCTTCCTGCCCTTGGCTTCTTTGTTGCCTAGAGAGCGGACACTGTTCGGACCTCTCTAGGTCGACTCTTGGATCGAGTCTGGACGAGGGAGGGCCACCCAACCCGAGGTAGGTTGCACCACCCAATTTGTAAAGGGGAAAGTGGTGATTAGGGAAGGGAGAAAAGAAATACACGAAGTATTTTCTTTTGAGAACAAGAATCAGATATATTGCGCTAGAGTGTACTGTGCAAGGAGCCTGGGCTCCGTTGCTGCCACTCACAAGGAAAGGTACCCAACCCGAACTCACCGATTTTGATGATTTTCATATATGTTGTAGAACATAAAAAAGTAAGAGACACGTATTTTTTTTTATCGGCTAATTTTCACTTTTAAGGGGTAAAAACCTCCCCTAAAGTTAACCCCCAAAAAGCGTTTTTTTTTAAATATCTCGGCTTAAAATTAATATTTTTCAATGAAACAAATTGGAGGTTATTTCTTACAAAAAGAGCAAGTATTTCATGGTGATTTGAAGAGTAAGGGTAGCATCCCCTATTTTTTAGGGGTTGAAAACATATATTTTTTGGCATAATTTTATAATAAAAATGTTTAAACCGACTAAAAAAAATTGGAAAAAATGTTTAAACATCCTTAATAACAAAATTTAGTTGACGTCTTTCGGTGTTTTCATAAATATTATCCCTAAGGGGGTAAACCACCCCTAACACAAAATAACTGTA
>JAZHPH010000145.1:235224-265075 GCA_037356405.1 Nasonia oneida
GAGAGAGAGAGAGAGAGAGAGAGAGAGAGAGAGAGAGATTAGATAATATTTTATTTGCTGTACAACAAATTGTACAATATACAAGTGTAGTTATAGTTTAGTAGCTTCATTATTATAAAGATTTGTGTGTAGGTGTGCTTGCAGGTGTGTGTATATGATTGAGGTGTGATAAATGAGTGAAAGATTATATAGTAAAGGTGATTATGAGGGTGATTATGTATTTTTGAGGTTGAAAAAATAGTTTGTAGCCTCGCATTTGAAATGATAGGTATGGTGTCGCGTAGTTGTGAGGGTAATGAGTTCCACAGGTATGCGGCGCTTATGTGGAATGAATTCCTCAGCGTGGGTATGTCTAGTGGTATCACGTCACCCCTTACAGGATGGAGTGCGACGTGAAAGTCGAAATAGGCGATTAAGTAGGATGGTTTGCCAGTATTAAATAGGTTTCTTAAGAAGCAGGCCTCAAAGTACTTCCTATGTCTGGCGGTGGTGAGCCATTGCAACTCGCGTCTGTAAGGTGTGATGTGCTCATCCCTCTATAGACCATAGATATAACGTATACCTGTGTTCACCAGTCTTAGTAGTTTAGTGTCAAGTTCTTGTGTCAAGTTGAAGTAAACGAGTGAGCAGTAATCTATGATGGGGAAGAGTAGGGCCTGGACAAGATGTTTGCGCAGCCTAAGGTTAGTGCTTTTCCTGAAAAAGTATAGTCTGCACATAAGAGTGTGAGCACGCTTACACATGTGTTTTACCTGCTCCTTCCACGTTATTTTAGAGTCAAGCACCACCGCCAGGCTGCGCACAGAGGATTCAAAATCGACCTAAGCTCCCCCTATGTTGATGAAGGTGTTAGCTATTGTAGGTAGAGCATTGATATAGTAGGGCGAGCCCAGGACGATAGCCTTGGTTTTGAGGACATTAGGTTTAAGATTATTTTGTTCCTCTCAGCATTAGCACTCATTCTGACGGAACAGGAATCGAGCTCCTCTAGGTGGCATCGGCTGTAAATTTGCAGGTCATCCGCATAGATCAGATGTGCTACATCCGTGTCCAGATAAAGACTTATGTCATTGATGTACAACGCAAAGAGTAAAAGACCAAGTACTGATCCTTTAGGAAGTCCCGTGTTGAGTGGTAGGTATGAGGATAGTTGGTTGTTGTCACCAATGACAGCTTGTTGTCTACCTGTGAGATAAGAGGCAAGCCAGCGGATGACCTGCTTAGAAAAGCCGAAAGAAGTTAGCTTTCTAAGAAACTTGACGTGACACACAGTATCAAACGCCTTGCTAAAGTCGAAAAGAATAAGAAGTGATTTTCTTTTTGTCTATACCAAGCCTGACATCATCAGTCAGCTTTATTAAGCCAGACTGTGTGCTGTGACCGGTACGAAAACCTGTCTGTAAGTCGTCAAGGAAGAGCCTAGTTTCCAGGTAGTAGGAAAGCCGCCTGTGTACTAGCCACTCCAGCGCCTTGGATAGAAAACATACGAGTGAGATCGGACGGTAGTTAGTGGTAGATTTTGGAGAACTGACTTTGTTGAGTGCGCGCACCAGCGACTTCTTCCAGTCCGAGGGGAAGCATGACTCGCTCAAGGACAGGTTGAAGATACGACATAATATGGGAGCGAGCATGGCCTTGAGAACGACAACCTGTGGGATGCCATCACTTCCCCTGGCCTGGGAGGTAAAGTGCTGAACTGCAGCCAACACGTCCGATTCCGTGATCTCACTGAAATTGAAGTGAACAGGATATTCAAGACTCTCGAGTGATTGCAGATGTTCTTCGACAGAGGGGGTAAGTGGATCGTTGGATATCCCACTGAAGTATCTGTTAAGGGTTCCAGATCTCTCCGACGTCTGTTAATGTTGATAGCCGTAAGTGATAGTAGTTCAGTCTGGCTTCCTCGACCTGTTTATGAGCGTTATCTACTGCTAGTCCGTAAAAATACTGGTCTCGAGGATGACGTGTTCTTCGAAATCTCTTGTAGAGTCTATCCCACTCAGTTACGAGGTCTCGAAGAGCCGAAACTGGAAGAAGTAAACCTTTCCAACGAGCTTCAACGACGGGATCAGGATTTTCTGTCCGAGAGACGGCTTCGCGAGCACTATGAGGAGAAAATGAAGCACCTGGTTGAAGACAATGAGAGGCTGCAACGACGTCAAACGAGGCATTACTTATAGAACGGTCAGAGTGGACAAGGAAACAACAGGATCTCGAACGTCGATTAACTGAGCTAAGTCGTTTAAATATTTCGAACACAAACATGAATACAAATTCTGCTATAGGATTGGCACATCCGATAGGTTAAGGTCTAATAATGTACATTCACTGGACACTACACAATCAACACAAAGTATTAATTTAGGTTATAATCTCAAACCGGATATTTATGATGTTACAACACCACTGCGTGAGTTTTTGAATCAATTTCAATTAATTGCTAGAGTAAATAATTGGGATAGTGCTAGGATGGTGGTTGCTTTAGCTGCTTCTTTACGGGGAAAAGCTAAATCTGTTCTTCATAGCTATAAAGATACTGATCCAATAGATTTTGATAAGTTAAAATCAAGTTTAGAGTTACGTTTTGGTGATGTACATTTTGCACCAACGTATTATTTCCAATTTCAGAACAGGCGTCAACAACGGGGTGAAGATTTTCCAACATTAGCTGCTGATCTTATGCGATTAGCTGGTTTGATTTATCCTGATTGTCCTTTTAAAACTCAAGATAAAACCGCCTGTGCTCAATTTGTAATTGCTATTTTCGACAATTCAATTCGGAAAATTCTTCAATTAGAAAGAATTGATTCGCTTCAAATTGCTCCGGCAAGAGCTATTGAAGTTGAAGTTATCGAAGATCAGGACAAGTGACTTCAACATCTAGCTCAGAGAAATAATTATACCTCTTCATCATTTCCAAAGAGTTCGTCATCTCAGCCGTCAGACAGACAAAATTTTCAAGATTTTGTAAAAGGAATAGAGTGTTGGAATTGTGGTAAAAAAGGACATTTCAAGTCTAATTGTCCGACTTTGTCAACACATCAGGGAAACTACTTTATGTTAAACTTTCTGGAGCGAGTTTAACTGAACTTGACAAGACTCCAACAAACTCCCACACTTATCGGATTGATTGCCATGTTGGAAGAATTAATAGGAACTCTAATAAATTTTATTTTGATGGTTTAATTAATGGCAAAGCTTGTATTTTTAAAGTAGATTCTGGTTCTGATGTGACTATTATAAATCCAAAATTTGTTGAGTCAAAAGATATGAGAATTCCTATTTATTTTACAACACTTAAGTATCCAACTGGAGAAAAGGTACTAGTTGAATTTTTGATTTCAGCGTCGTTAAAATTGGGTGATCATGTAGCTAATTTAGATGTTTTTGTCGCAAATATTATTGATGATTGTATACTTGGAAGTGATTTTCTTGATGCAACTGGTATTACAGATTTAATTACTAAAATTATTTTAAATACTCCAAGTTCAATCATTAATAAACAAATTTCAAGAATAGTCGATTCTAGTAAGGTTGTACCAGGCTCATTACAAGAAATTTTTGACAAGAACTTAGAAAACTTGGATCAAGATCAACGTCTGGAGTTTGCGGATCTTCTACACGAATTTGAAGAAATTTTTCAAGGTGAAGACGTTACTGGAAAATGTAATTTGGTTGAACACAGAATTGAATTACTCCATAATCAACCAATTAAAGAACCTATTCGAAGACCCCCTATTCATAAAATTAAGGAATTAGATGAATGTATTACTGAGATGCATTCTCAAGGAGTTATTGAAGAATCAGATAGTTCGTGTTGCTCACCTAGTTCCCAAGAAGAAGAAGGATGGAAAAATTCGTTTTTGTATTAACTTCTAAAAAATTAATGCAATTACGATTAAAGATTCGTACCCTTTACCAAGAGTTGATGATACTCTTGATAAACTTGCAGGATATTCGTGGTTTTGTACATTTTCCTATCACGGCTTATCCCGAATCTTGAACTTGCAGGATATTCGTGGTTTTGTACATTGGACTTGAAGAGTGGATACTGGCAGATCAAGATTCGGGATAATCCGTGATAGGAAAATCACGGCTTTCTCAATTGGAAAAGGTTTATGGCAATTTAAGGTTATGCCATTCGGATTATGCAATGCACCGGCGACTTTTCAACGTTTGATGGAAAAGTTACTCAGAGATTATCTCTCAAAATTCTGTTTAGTTTATTTAGATGATGTCATGGTATTAGGAAAGTCATTTAGTGAGATGATATCTAATTTAAAAAAGGTATTTATTCGTTTTCAAAAAGCAGGTTTACGTCTAAATAAGAAGAAATGTGTTTTCTTCAGCAGGCAAGTCGAATATTTAGGATACATTGTTTCTGAAAAAGGAAAATCAGCTGATCCAAAGAAAATTCAATCTGTTGTAAATTGGCAATTCCTCATAACAAAAAGGCTGTGTTGAGTTTTGTGAATTTCTGCGGTTATTATAGGCGTCTCATTAAAGGATTTGCTGATATAGCAAAACCTTTGTATAAATTAACTGAAAAATCGACTAAGTTCATATGGTCAGAAGATGCCAAAAAGTCTTTTCAAAATTAAAAGAGGTTCTTACAAAACCTCCAATTTTGACATTTCCTTCTCTTTCTTCTGAATTTATTTTAGATACTGATGCTTCTGATCATGGAATTGGGTCGGCTCTTTCTCAGAAGCAAGATGGAATCGAACGTGTCATAAGTTATTATAGTAGAGTCGTTTCTAAACCGGAGATAAATTATTGCGTCACTCGACGTGAACTTCTCGCTATTATAGAATCGTTAAAACATTTTCATCGTTACCTTATCGGTAAACCTTTCATTATTAGGACTGATCATTCCTCTTTGACTTGGTTATTATCGTTTAAAGAACTAGATGGACAATTAGCTCGTTGGTTAGGGAAATTAGATCAGTATGACTACAAAATTATTCACAGGAAAGGTAATTTACATGGAAATGCTGATGGACTTTCAAGACGCCCTTGTGAAGATTTTTCATGTAAATATTGTTCCAGGGTAGAAGAAAAATTCAATGAAGAGACTATTTGCCGTATTATTTTTGAAGAAAATACATCGGAAAATTGGAAGAAGAGTCAAGCTGAAGATTAGGTTATTTCTTTTATTTGTCAAACGAAGGAATTACAGAAACAACCAGCATGGCAAGAAATTTCTTCGATGGATGAATTCACTAAAATCTATTGTTCACAATGGGATTCATTAGTGCTGATTAATGGAATTTTGTATAGAGAATGGGTTTCAACAAATTTAGATCATAAAATTTATCAATTGGTTGTTCCTATAGATAAAATCAAAGATATTTTAGAAGAAGCACATGATTCACCATCTGGAGGACATTTAGGAGTAAACAAAACTTTAGATAAAATTAGAAAAAGATTTTATTGGGCTACTTGCAAGAGAGATGTAGAAAATTGGTGTAAATCCTGTGAAGTTTGTATTGCAAAGAAAGGTCCTCCAGATAAAGGCCATGGTGAGATGAAGATTTACAATTCAGGAGTTCCATTCGAACGACTTCAAATGGATATTTTAGGTCCCTTTCCACTTTCTTCTTTAGGCAATAAATACCTCTTAGTTGTGACTGTTTCTCGAAGTGGGTTGAAGCTGTTCCTCTCTCTAATATGAGAACAAAAACCATTGCTGAGATTTTCGTTGATCAGATTGTCTGTAGGTATGGGGTGCCTTTAGAAGTAAATACTGATCAAGGAACAAATTTCGATTCGAAATTGATTAAAAATTTGTCTAAGTTGTTAGGAATGAAAAAGACAAGAACATCACCATTACACCCGCAATCAAACGGACAAGTAGAAAGATAACACCAAACACTACTTCACTATCTCACAAAATACATACACGACAATCAGAAAGACTGGGATCGCTGGGTTTCACTATTTCTGTTAGCTTACAGGTCCTCCAAACATGCGACGACCGGAGCTACTCCAGCTGAGATGAACACCGGTTTTGATCTGCTGCTTCCTTTGGACTTAATTCGAGGGTATCTACCACAGGAGGTCGAGATTAAAGGAGACGGAGACTACGTACACAGGCTTCGGAGGAAACTCAGCGAGATCCATAAAATAGCACGAGACCGGATTAACTTACAATCGGAAAAGACGAAGTCTTGGTACGACAAACGAGCTCTCAACGTTGAATATTCCCAAGGACAAAAAGTTTGGTTCTTCAACCCTCGAAGAACTAAAGGAAAAGCACTAAAACTACAGTCGAATGGGGAAGGACCTTGGGAGGTTGTGAGAAAAATCAATGACGTCATCTATTGTATTCGTCGTTCACCAAGTCATAAATCCAAGATAGTCAACATCAATCGTCTTGGGACTTACACTGAGAGAGATACCCATCAATGAAGACTGCTCTGCTCACGGTTCTTTTGAGCTGTAGTTTTTCCCGTGGGCGTTTTCTCTTGTCTGAAGACCGATTTCGACCTACCTTATTATGAATAAATAAGAAGATGATTGAAGTAGATTGTTCAAGAGACGGGTCCGTCTTAGTCCTGTTAAGTGATGATTGGAATGACGTCTGTAAGCATTTCTCGGTAACTTGATGCTTAGGATGGGTCAAAATAGAGGATGTTGATGTCAGTTCCTGTAAGTCATCATTGGATTGTAAGAGGATCAACCCGCTTGAAGGATGGATGGTTATGATTGTCGGGACGACAATCTGAAAAGGAGAAGGCAATGTTGTGACCGAGCCTGAACGTTGCGCGATTTGAACACCAAGAATCGCGCATAGCGACCTTAGCAACGAGATCAACGACGTCGCGGATGTTATTGTTTATGTTTAGTCTGGTTCTGACAGCTGTTGAGAACAGTTGTGTTTACGTTCGAATAAAGTGTCCGAGTTCAAGAGTGATTTTCTAAAAATAACGTGTTGTTATTTTTATTACCCGAACCAGCTCATAACAATATTATTTACTTCTGTAAAGCACGTGTATTACACTGTGCCAAAGCGTGTCAAAGTGTGCCAAAGTGTGTAAAAGTGTGCCAAAATGTGCCATAGTGTGCTATACTGTTTCACTTATACGAATTTGAATACTTTGGCACACATTGGCACATTTTGGTATATTATGGCACACGCAATCATTATCACTAGGGTTAGAATAAATATATTCAACATTACAAATTATTTGATAATTGTCACCTGATAATCAGCCGGTTATCATTAACATTTTATCTCATATAAACGCATATTTATAACTACCAGCTCTAATAAAAATATTAAGCTGATATCACCTGAAAATCAGCTGACGTTTTGGCATGACTATCAGTACATTATCAATTGATTATCATCTAACAATCAGCTGACTGTCATCTGTCTTTTTGCAGTAGGGTTACCATGAAGTAACGTTGAACAGAAACTCAATGTTTTTCTTAACTAAGCTAAAACTTCCTAGACTTTAGAACTCTATTCCTGGGAAGTATAGGGATTTCAGTTACACCATGTTTAAGTCCTCTTGCAAAGATTTATTACTTCCTAATAACTAAATAAGAACTAAATACTATGTAACCTAGTAAACTTCTCCAGTTTAATTCTAATAATTCTCTTTTAATTTAACTTCTCAATATAATTCAGATTCCAAATTTATATGTAAATTTATTAACTCTGCTGTGATCGCTACAGTGTTCACCAATGTAAATTTTGCAAAACATGTAAGGGCATTCTGCCCGCGTGTACAAATAAATAAATAAAATATATTCTTAATTCTGCCGTGACTACATATAATTTATTGTTTATTATATTTATGTTATATTGATTAAATTATATATTAATTGTTTATCACTCTACAAATATCGTATGAACATAATTATAAACTAGTATAAATATTGAATGGTCTAATTTGGTGCTCCAGTTTCAGCAACAGTTCTTGTTAAATTAATGACAGCAAAATTTATTCTTTTGTAAAACATAAATAGCACAATTTATTCTTTTGTAAATTAATTGCGACAGGTAACGCAACGCACGGACGTTCTTTTGCACGGCTGAATTTATATTCTCTTTCTTTAGTTATAAATAATTTGTATAATAGAGTTAAAATTGCTGAATATCTCTAGTAATTGTTGCCGGTCATTTGGTGATAATAATTTTAGCTTTCCGACCATTGTGCTCGTTTTCATCAATAGCGTTTTTCTCATCGGTCAAATTGAGTCCTGTAGGACTGAAATTCAGTCTCTGAAAAACCATATTGCAAGTATACAAAAAAGTGACAGTGGTGAATTACTGTCTTATCCTCATAGTCTGTTGTGTGCTGCTAATAAGCTGTCGTATGAAATCAGAAATATCGAAGCAAGAAATAACAATCTCATGTTTTATGGTTTCTCTTCATATATTTAACATGGCTAATATAAATATCGCAGCGATGAGAAGAATTGGGAAGTTTGAACCAAAGAAGAACAGGCAGTTATGTATCACATTATCATTTCGGGAGGAAGTGTTCATGATTATTAATAATGCAGCTTTACTTTCTCAAGGCATCAAAGTGTCAACAGATAAGTCTAGGCTTCAACAAAGGACGTCTAGGGAGTTAAGGGATATAATGACTGAGCACAATCACAGATACCCTCAAGATCCCCTCCATGTAAAATACATTGGTAGTGTTCCAAACCTGATCAATTCAAAAAATGAACTCAGAAATCTAAAAAACTCCACAGAAAAATATCAACTTCCAAACCGTGGGTAGAATATAACAAAGTATCAATTTATTACCAAAATGCCAGATCTGTGATAGGCAAGATGTCACATCTTAAATCTACAGTACACCAGCTGACTCCTAAGCTTCTAGATGCCTTGGTCACGTCTAAACTAAGCAGTTTTCTAGTCGACACTGTTATTAAAAAACAACAGGCTTTGTAAAAAATAAATCGACATTGTAGAATCTGCTCGCTTTTACGAACTTTATGACTCAAGCATTTACTGATTTAAACCAGGTGGATTCGATTTACCTTGATTTCTCTAAAGCGTTTGATAGTGTGAATCATGACCTTCTCATTCGAAAAGTTAATTGCATTGGTATCGATGGTGCTCTGTTACGGTGGCTAAAATTTCATCTATCAAACAGAACCCAAGTTGTTAAAGTAAAAAATGAACAATCGTTTGAAATCAATCTACTCTCCGGTGTGCCACAGGGCTCGCATCTCGGTCCTCTACTATTTTCGATATTTGTTAACGATGTATTATCATGCTTGAAATTTGTGACCCAACTGAAAAAAGGGAGATCACAATCAACTGATTATTGGCTGATAATCAGCTGATAATCTGCTGATAATCGTGCCAAAACGTCAGCTGATAATCAGGTGATATCAGCTTAAAATTTTTTTAAGCTGATAGTTACAAATACGCGTTTATATAAGATAAAATGCTAATGATAATCAGCTGATTATAAGGTGATGATCATCAAAAATTTTTAACCTTTAGTATATTTTTTCGAAGTTGTTATAAATTAATAAAATTTATAAAATTCACATAATGAGGGCCAATACAGTTTTACCATCCAGATGATAACACCCCTGGCGAGAAAAATCACGTGATTTATCACAGGATCTATCACGTGATATATAACTTGAATTCTCACTTAATGAATCACGTGATTTATCACCTGAATATTTGGCGTGATTTCTCACGTGATAAATCACCTTCAAAATCACGTCAGAAATCACTTATCAAATAAAAGTATTTGTTTTAATTAAAATAAATTAAATTATTTTATTTTTACTGAATAATTATGAACATTACATTGGTTGCTAAATCAAATAAATTCACCACGAAAAAATGAAAAAAAAAAACTGTCCTAACCCAGAATTGAACCCTGGTCCTCAACTTCAAAATCCTTTATCTTGCTGCCTGGGCTATTTTTGCTGTTGTAAGCCTTGAAATTCTATGCTACCTTTACCTAAAAATATGTTAGATTTATAATTTTGTACAGTTCATACGTATACTTTATGATAAAAATTGAAAAGATCTAAAATATTTTTTAAGTTAAGATTGATATTTACAATCTAAATTTGTACTACTAAATAATATATAATATTTGGTATAGAAGAATCACTACAATTTATAAGGATTAAAACACAAAAAAAAACGTATATTTACTTGATAAATAATAATCATTTTTTTTATCATGTAATAAAATTGTTTTCCTTATTTTATTAAATAACAGCAGATAGTCTATACACGTAAATGATATATTACTAAGATTCATATATAATCTGCAAGTTTTCATTATCAGGACAAGTAAAATCGCTCAGTGAGTAAGATAATGGATTGTGTAGTTGAGGACCAGGGTTCAAGTCTCGGTTAGGGCAAAGTTGTTGTTCACTATTTTGCGGTCGATTTGTTTGGATTAGCATCAACTAATATATATTTTTCATCATTGTTGAGTAAAAACAAAATAATGTATTTCAATTTAAACAAATACTCCAATTTATTAGTGATTTCTGACGTGATTTTTAACGTGATTTATCACGTGAGAATTCAAATGATCTATCATTTGATTGATCGTGTGATAAATCAGGTGATTTGTCAAGCGAATTATGTTAAATTTAAAGAAGTGTAGTGTAATCTCATTCATTGAATCTAGGCTACCTTGTGTCTTTGACTATAAGTTACACAACACTATTTTGAATAGAGTGAGTGAAATAAAGGACTTTGGAGTATTTCTGGACTCAAACTTGAGTTACGAAAAACACATTGAATATGTAGTCAGCAAGGCGTCTAGAGTGGTTGGCTTGATATCGAGAGTCTGTCGAGATTTTAATCTGGCATCCCTTCTACGATTATTTGATTAATTATATTGGAGCTGTTCAACATTGGTTTCTTAGGATTGCAGCTAGAATTGTCAATATCGCATTTCATAGATTTGATCACGACTACACCAGAATCATGCAGACTCTGAAAATTAATCCTATTGACTGTTTGTTTAACTTTCATGATGCACTACTTGCCTACAGGCTAATAAATAATTTGGTAAACATTTCAGACATCTCAGACATTCTTGCGCCTAGAATGGTAAATTATAATCTGTGTAGTCCTGGTGTAGTATTTGGAACAATATTCCCTCGAATGCAAGAGACCTAGGTACATTCGCTTTTGAGGCAAAGTGTAAATCGTTAATGCTACCATAACCTGAAGTGATCCATAGTTAATAATTTTGTTTAATAATTTATCCTGTTAATATACAAATCAGAATCTGTGCGTAGCGAAACCTGCATTATCTTTGTACATGTAAATAAAGGGCGGTAAGCCTGTGTATGAAAAATAAATAAATAATTAAATCTCAAAGTTTAATCTTTTGTGAAGAATAAAATTTTGATCTGCCATTTTAAAAGAATAAATGCCGAGTTTTATTCTGTACCAAATGATTTAATCTTTATAGAGTTTTTATACCATAAACTGAAGGAATGGATCCTGATCCGTACTGAAAAAAATCAGATGACAATCAACTGATAATCAGCTGATAATCAGTTAATAATCATGCCAAAACGTCAGCTGATTTTAGCTCAATATTTTTATTAAAGCTGATAGTTATAAATATGCGTTTATATGAGATAAAATGTTAACGATAATCAGGTGATAATCAGGTGATAATCATTCAAAATTTGTAATCTTCAATATATTTATTATAAGTTGATTAAAATAAGTAGAATTTATAAATTTCACATAATGAGGATGATAACATGAAAACTCTGGCTGAGAGCTCATATATTTTTGTTTTCAATAATTTAATTTAAATAAAATTTTTTTTAAGTGTTAATAAATAAAAATTTTGGATCTCACAGCCAGTTTTCTTGTTATCATCCTGATGGTAACACCAGTACTGGCCCTCATTATGTGAAATTTATAAATTTTACTTATTTTAAACAACTTATAATAAATATATTAGTGGTTACAAATTTTGAATGATTATCATTAACATTTTATCTCACATAAACGCATATTTATAACTATCAGCTTTATTAAAAATACTGAGCTGAAATCACCTGATAATCAGCTGACATTTTTGCATGATGATCAGCTGATTATCAGTTGATTGTCATCTGATTTTTTTCAGGGATTTTTATTCTTTACGGAAAGAATAGTTATAAAAAGTATGTGTTAAACACATTCATTGCTGTGTATATATTTTATTCTTTTCAAAATATTAACAGTGAGATTTAATCTTTACAAAACAATGGATTGTTTGATCTGTTCTTTTAAAATGGTTGGCCAAAATTTTATCCTTCGCAAAAGATTATACCGCATAATTTATTATTTTAAAAAGGGCGGAGTAAAAATGTATTCTTTATTAAAGATTAAACTGCGAGATTTATTCTTTAAAAAGACAAAACTATACGTTTTATTCTTTACAAAAGAATAAACTGTACCTTTTATTCTTTTTGTACTCGTCAAAAGCATATAAGTAATGATTTATACTTCCCAAAGTAATCGAAGCATTTATTCTTCCTCAACTGATCTAATATATGATAATAAGTAAAATCAAATATATATATAAATACGTTAATATATACTCACATAAAAGCAGGTGGAAAAATTCTTCGAAGTGTTTCCTCCAATAAGCCATCTTTTTCATAATTATTACGCCCAACATTTCGTGCTCTAGATGAACGCTTTGTATTACTTGAACTCCAAGCCCATTGGGTTAAAAAGCAAAGAGAACTTCTTCGACGTTTCTTTACCTTCTGAACTTTATCTTTCATATTGTATTTCATACTTGTTTCATTGTTCTCATATAGTTGTTCCACAAGTTTAGAGTTCAATTTTCTTGATTCATTAATACTTAATTCAGTTTTATCATCACTAATGTTTCTACTACAATTTTCATTTAGATGAATCAAAATATTTTCATCTAAACCTTGACTATCAGAACAATTTATTTCAAAATCTTTTGAGTACAAAATTTTATTTGTATTTTTAACCATGCTAGTAATCTCTTTTTCTTCTGCCTTCTTTGCAGATACATGTCTTGTGAGATTATCTTGTGAGCATAAATAATTGCTAAAATTAATTTCATCACAACTACTAGGTAAGCATGTGGCTTCTTTTGACATTTTTATTGTTTCAATCTCCATAGTATTATATTTCTTAACATTATTTAAATCACTTTGTTGGAAATGTTCATGACTATCAAACCATATATGACACATAAAGTTCAGTTTATTATCTACAATATAGTTATACATATCAGTCAGACTTTTTCCTAACTCTAACCAAGAAAGTTGTGGCAGAGGCCTGCTCAATTTCAAATCATTTGACGGATCATTTATAATCTCTATTTGAGACATTGTTATCCACTTTTGTTGAAGTACAACAGCTTCCTTTATAAACGAATCTGCTATTACTTTATCATATTGAATACTTAATAGATCTACTACCCACCTATTCTTGAAACTTATAATCGAGTCTCTAAGCTCTGGAACATTTTTCAAAATTTCTTTACAAAAAGCTAGACCTTTAATATAAGTGGAATCACGTTCTAGTGCCATAGATATATAATAAAGACAATTTTTGTGATCAGGAATAGCATATAGCACAGTTATAATATGATCTAGACACGGCCAATGATTATTATTTTGCTTTAGGCCTTGATTAAAAGCTAAGCAAGCAACTTCTAAATTAGCTATTTTAATAGCAATGCAGCCTATTTTGTACCACAGCATAACATCAGAATCATCTAATTGAGCAGCTTCCCAATAATTATGAATAGCAGCATGATAGTTTTTGAAGTCAGCTTCAATACCAGCGATGTTTTTGTAACAAGAATATTTAAGTGACAACATTGGTCTTGAACGGCCATCTTGATAATGAGGTTTCCTTACTGCATTGAGAAGTTCGGTATCAATTAGTTCTTTTAAAACAATTAAAGCCTCCTCTCTATTATTTTCGATAAGTAACCTTAATGCTCTATTATATTCATTGAAGGCTACTTGTTCCTATAGATACATTTTTATTAAACACAGTGTAAACATGTTAAGAACAAATATCAATTTTAACGTCATTATCAAATTACTTACCTGCGCTTCTTTTGTGAGTGCATTATTATATTCTTCATTATTATCAATATTTACTACTTCATTCAAAGCTGTTATTCTTATCATTTTTATAATTTTTGTTAGAAGTTTGTTACATCATATCTAAAAAATAAAAATAATTGCATCCCTGCAACATTTGCATTTAGTTATTCATGTTAGTCATTTTTTCATATATAAAAGGGAGATAGCAATTTATTATCGAATTGAAGCTACGGAACCAATTTAGAACGTTATCAAAAAATGTCAGTGTATATACAGTAGAAATAGAAAGCAGCTTCAGAGAATTCAACAACAAAATCAACTCGAGCGGCACCCGCGCTAAGCATTTCTAGTATATTATTTTAATTATAATAATTATAAATTATATTATTCAATCAGATTGTAACTTCGTGTTTATGGCTCCCAGATGCTAAAAACTATAAGGGTTAGAGTATACAAAAGAAAAAGCGGGAATATAGAAATATTATTGGGTTTTTGGGTGTGTTCCAGAGGGAACGCCAGCAGCGGTACAGCAGTCCGGTCCGCGTTCGAAATTCCGGTGCTGTGCTGTTACTGTGAAATCGTTCCGCGTCAGCTGATTCTGTTTGTACTGTTTGCAGTTGTAACCTCTTGAACATTACAAAGTTCTTATTATAAGTTCAGTTATTATAGTATGTAATACATTGAAAGAGTTGTACAATTTTAATCACGAAATGGAAGATCTAATCTTGCTAGATAACTTTTTATCGTCTTCTAGTAGTGAAATTTTTTTATATACCTTGTAAAAAAGATATCAAAATGTTCTCAAATAATAAACTAATTGATGAACTTCCTGTACTTTATTTATTATAACCTTAAAATAAACAAAAATATGCAAAAAATTTCTAACCTTCTTTAGCCCTTCTAGCAGTCTCTTCAGTTACACGAAGAATAATGTTTTCGTGCGTTTCAGGGTCATAAAAAGTAATTTTCTCTGTATAATTTGCCATACTAATTTGGTAATAACTTTTACAGCACCATGAAAAAAAGATACCATGCAAACAGCTGACGCGGAACGATTTCACAGTAACAGTACAGCAGCGGAATTTCGAACGCGGACCGGACTGCTGTACCGCTGCTGGCGTTCCCTCTGGAACACACCCTTTATCTACTAACAGTGTAGTAGTGCTAGAGACTCTCAATTCGTCATGTTAAATGACTCGAGCGCCCCCTCAGAAACCAATAGCGGATAAAGCCAGAAGCTTCCATGATCCCCCTTGTCCCGGGGATCATGGAAGCTTCTTATGGGGTGTCCGCTATTGCTTACTGAGAGGGCGCTGTGACTTAACAAGACGAATCAGTGCAAGTAGGGTCACAATTATTCTTACTACGATTCTTACCGACTCCCAATGGCTAACTTCAGGAGGCACCAAATTAAAAACAATCCGCGGTGTCCCCCGACGTTAGCCATTGAGAGCCTGAGGTCGAAGCAGCTATGTTCGAATTGTCGTTGATCGCGCCGTCCGAACAACGAATCCCAAATCTAAAAGCAGGGAGTAAGAGAGAAGGAGATCCATCTCTTATGGGCTAGGGAGGAAAAAGTGTCCTACGTTTTCCGGCCAAGATCGCCAAGTCCGTCCGACGAAACTGTCGAGACCTAGCGAGTAACAGCGCCTCTGTCGGCGGAAAAAGCTGTACTAAACAGCTTTCAAAGGAAGTCAGATCCAATCCACCTCGAGGAATTTTTTTTTTACTTTTTTTTTACTTTTTTTACCTCTTTTATTTGTAAACTAAGTACATAATGATTAATAAAATAAAATATTTATAAGATTATTGTGGAAATATTGAAATATTAGCTGCGCAAGCTCTGCGTATGACTATTACCGGTGATCATACAAATACAAATAAATATTAATGTGAAATGTCCATTATGCTTAATACCTTATTACCTAATACAATATCCAATTAAACAAAAATTATAATAACAACAAATGCCTGTATTAAAACAAAAATCTTGTAACGTTACGCTCTCTTATAACATATGCTACTTTCAATATACAAAAGTATGATTAGTCGTAGCCGTGTGGTTATGCTATTTGGTCTATCAACTTTTTGATTCGAGTTCAAATCCCACATTAATCACTTTTTTATTAAATACATATATAATATTATAATATACTTAATTATTGCGATCATTCGTTAGAACTCTAAATAATGAGTATTATACTATAAAATTGTATTGAAGTAATAAATAAATAAGTTTTAAATATTGTGATGTTGCGCTTATTATAACCGATTCCGGTGACGCAAACCATCAATTTACACTTGTTTTAACTCGTTTGTGTTATCTTCGAACCGCGGACTCTTACATCTACAGAAGGGGACAACGTGTAGGTATAGGAACAGGTACGCCTGGCGTGGCAGAGTGGTAGAAATAAAGCTTATTACACACTGTTTAATCTGGGTAACAATATTTGTATATTCTGCAACCCCTAGTTCGGATCAGACTTGGTCTGAATACAATTTTACCCGTAATAATGTATCTTGGAATCAAACGCGCGATATTACTCGCTGCCACACGACGTCAATAAATAGCAATTGTCACAATCAATAATTGGATTGACTTGCTCTTTGGCCTCGCTGTAATTCCGTGTAAAGACCGTACTAGATAGTAGGACGAGCTGCGCGAGTCTTAAAAATAATTATTTATTCGCGATAACTAGCCTTCGGCTCGAGAGCCTGTTCTGTTACTAAAGTTATACGCGGACTGTGGAATTGAAGATGTCCCGCGCTACTAGTCTGCGCGGACGCGTATTTTGCGTGCGGACGCTATTCTATCCTAGACTGCGTTTGGCGGACGTGTGAGTGTCCTTTGTACTTACTGTCGTAGCAGGCAAGTCGCTTGTAACACTTCGGTGTCCTGTGGACTCTACGTTATGTCCGCTCAACTCGTTTCGTGTATGGATGCTGATGGTTAGTCCACAAGTAATGTACTCTTACCTGCACGTCGTGACTGCGAAGCTGATTCGAATTTATTTGTTCTGATTGAGGTTTAGTTATTATTATCAATTTAATACACAAGGGTTTTATTTATATTGATTGTTATGTTTTTATTGGCCCAGAGCACTTCAAAAACGTTCAGTTTACAGAGTTGACGGAGACTCGCTATATTTAGCTTAGGATGTTGTCGTTTTACAGTTGTATTTAGTAAGTTTAGTCTTATTTATTTATTAATTGTAAAGTACTTATGATTTATCTTAACAACTTACTATTATTAATATCCTGCGCACTCTAGATGGTTCTAATCATCCTTTGTGGCAGATGCTGACTGTATTATCTGCACGCGTTCACGTGGCAATTTAAAATAGGGATGGTCAACTGCTCTTTCTAACGTCGGTGATTCCACTCGACGGACCTTAGCTTGTACTTCTCTCTGTGGCACTGATCTGTATTCAAAGGGCTCTCCGGTGTATGCTTTGCTAAGGGACGGATTTAGCACGCTCCCAAGGTGTTGGACGGATTTAGCACGCTCCAAACACTAACACTAGCAAACACCGCCGCTTCATCTTAGAATCAGTTGTAGCCGCCAGTGAGTAAGTCAATACGCAAAAAGGCACTGCGTGGATCGGCTCCGGAGTTTTTAAAGTCTCGGTACCGATTCACGCAGTTATGAAATTTAGATGAAAAAAATCGTGGTAGTCCAATCAGCATTCGCCACAAAGGATCGATGCGTACGCCTTGTAGTTGTCTTTCACGCGCACGAGGAGTGCTGACACAGAGGTCAGAGCATTCGCTCCGATTTTCGTAGCTCAGTTGTGTAATGTCGCAGTCGGATGCACCTGCGATCCGTATGCACTCTCTACGTGCTCACACGGTTGCCGGTTCGCAGAATGTACAAATATATAATTTAAGAGTATAAACGTGAGACATTATAACAGTTATTTTTGCGTATAAAAATTTCAACAAATTATCTTATACATTTCGTTGCCTGGTTTCAAGTTAGTAAGTGGCGTCCGGCTATTCATAGCGGTTATCAAGGATTCGATTCTCCTCCAAAATCTGATCGATCCTTCACTGTCCATAAGGTCTGGGTGTTTGTCCTGCATCAGCAGCTCAAAAAAACTATAGTGTTAAAAATAGTATGACAACAATTACGCTTTTTGCTCTCCATGTTAACCAAATAAATAATTAGGAATCAAAAGTGAAAGAGTCAGCCCTTATAGAAATAAAAAACTCAGCAATTAGATGTCGACGACGTTTCGTTGGTTTGGTTTCCAACCTCTTCAAGTCCTTATTAACAAAATATAATACAATAAATATAATCACAACAATACCGTACAGTCCTGAGGAAAATAACAATAAAAATAAGAGCATACCAATTTTATCTCTAAATGTCAAACATTATCTTAAATTATAATAAGAGGAAAGATTCCTCGAGTCACAGTCATTTGCTACATCCTTGTGCCATGTATCAATCACACATAAGTTGAGTATTACAAACACATACGAATTACGCACTAATACAACTTAGATAACGGAGTAGCGCAAGATAATCTCGAAAACGGATAATGACGGAACTGTAATTATCGACCTATTTAAAATTATTCAATAATGAGCAAAAACTTTGAAAAATATAAAAATATACAACAAAACTCACAACTAAATTATTAGTGTAAACTATGAATAAAAAAATTAATGTAAATAACTATATAAAATTATTACAAAAATAAGTTCAAAATTTAAATAATAATTAGTTTTGATTTAAAATATTTCATATTTATTTGTATGCAATTTATAGATTAATTACAACTTTTGTAAATAAATAATTAATTACTATTAAAAATTCTATTGAAAATACGGTATTGTTTGCTTATTAATTGAAAATCTTCTTGTTTATTTATAGTATTTACATTCATATTGATAAAAAAGTTTTCTGAAATCAGTCTTTTGTACCTGTTGCACTCGCAATCTAAAATTATAACATTATCAAAATCAAAACTATGTGAAAGATTATTTTTAATATGCATCGGAATCGGTAGTATTTTGTCATTAGAAGTTTTTTTGTGTTCATCAATCCTTGTTTTTAAATTCCTTTTTGTTTGACCAATATACGTAGCCGGACAACTATTACATTGAAATTGATATATCAATTAGTTTCACTCCATTTTATAGCTTATTGTTGTGATTATATTTATTGTATTATATTTTGTTAATAAGGACTTGAAGAGGTTGGAAACCAAACCAACGAAACGTCGTCGACATCTAATTGCTGAGTTTTTTATTTCTACAAGGGCTGACTCTTTCAGTTTTGATTCCTAATTAAAAATGGTATGAATTCTCATGCAGTTTTCAAGAACTTTTGTATTTCGAAATTAATACAGATGTACCTTAAATGCAATTTAATGTACTTTTATAATTGAAATTGAATGTGATTTAATTAAATTTAATGTAGTTTGTCGATAAATTAATGGAATTTATATGTGAAATTTACATTAAATTACATTAAAAATAATTTAAATTTAATAAATATGTGCATTAAACCAAATTCATGTACACGTCTGAAATTAGCTTCATGTCCTATTAAGATTTATGTGGATGGCATTAAAATTCGTTTAAAAGGATAAAGTCGCTCATGAATTATTATACATTTTTCAAGCAAAATTAATGTACATGCATTAAATGTAATTAAAAGTAAAATTTTATGTCATAATTCATAAAATACAATGTAGTTATCAATAAATTTAATGCAAAAAAGCAACTGAAATGTAATTAACTTGCATTAAATCAAATTCATGTACATGATTGAGATTGGCTTCATGTACTTGCATTAAAATTCATGTGACAATTTTTAACAGTGATATGTAGAAAAGATATATATTTATTATAATTGGTGTGCTTAAGCAGTACTCAAATTTTTGATACTAGTGGGCAAAACTCGGTACGACCGTAGTCAGATTTTGTGTTCACAAAATTATTTTTCGACACTCATAAAACAACGCACGTGTAATTGTAGCCCCCCGCGCGTCCTATCGAAAAATACGGTTTGATACTCGTACGAGAAAGTATACGATTTCCTCCTTGTGTGACCTCCTTGTGTGACGGCCCGAAAATTTTTCGCGCTATTCATCTGATGCGCGCTCGCAAACTGCTGCCGGCTATAAGCGCGCGGGAGCAACGCGCATTGGGCGTGCGATAATTGCGTGTGCGCGTACACACATTGCAGGCCACCAAACGAAATCACGAGCGGGGGCATACGAGCGTCTTCACGATTCAGCGCTAAATAGGAGTGATAACCCCTCGCGGCGCGAGTATTTATCGCCGCGCTGTTGCGCTATCTGCTCCTCGCGAGGATGAGCCGCAGGTGCGTGACGCGTGGGGCTTTACAGCCGTCCCTGTAGCGCGTGATACCGTGTCGCACTTTCCGAGATCTGTAAATCCTTCTATTTGTAATTGTTGCCGATTAAATGATAAGCTTTTGGTAAGCTTCATCTCATCAACTAACAAAATATCTGGAAAAAGAAAAAGTGTATTATTATATCCACAATATCACGGCAACTCGCGGAGCTCTTCCGCCTGATGACCGACAAGAACGATCGAAGCCGCCCTGCGACCCGTGGACGCTCGGAGGCGCGCCGACGCTCCCCAACACGCGGCAACCGCGAGTTCGATCAGTGCTGGTACCACTATAAGTTCGGTGCCGACGCAAAGAAATGCAAGCCGCCTTGTAAGTTCGCGGGAAACGAGCAGGAGCGTCGCTAATGGCGGCGAGCGACCCGACTCCGACAACGCGCCGCCTCTTCATCGCTGACCGAAAAACCCAGGTCAAATACTTGATCGACACGGGCGCCGATCTGTGTGTGCTTCCATCCGCGGTCCGCTCAAGAGGACATCCTACGAGCTCGCAACAGCAAACGGGACGCCGATTTACACATACGGCACTGTCACGCAACGCCTCAACCTCGGGTTACAGCGCGCGCTCCTGTGGCAGTTCGTCATCGCCGACGTCCCCACGGCCATCATCGGAGCGGACTTTCTCGCGCACTACGGCCTTCTCGTCGACCTACACGGCGGCCGACTCATAGACCGCGAGACTCGGCTCATTTCTCGCGGGCAACTCCGCCCCGACTAGTGCCCGAGCGTCAAGGTCATCACCGGGACTTCGAGCTACCATATGGACGCGCGCCAGTGACCCGGCATACTACGCGTCACTACACCGAGACGACGCCGGGACCTCCTGTTTCGTGCAAGCCGCGGAGGCTCGCGCCGGACCGATACCGCTTGGCGAAGCAGAAGTTCGACCTGATGGTTCAACTAGGCACGGCACGCCGAGGCAACGGCAGCTGGGCCACACCTCTACACATGGCGCCGAAGGAAGAGGACGACTTGCTACCATGCGGCGACTACCGCGACCTCAACGCACGCACCGTGCCATACCGATATCCAGTGCCGAACATCCGCAACTTCGCGCAGTCGCTCCGGGGTAAGAAGATCTTTACCAAGGTCGACTTAGTCCGGGCGTAAAACCAGATTCCGGTGGCCGATGAAGACATTGCGAAAACGGCAATTATCACGCCGTTCGGACTGTTCGAGTTTCCGTTCATGAGCTTCGGCTTACGCAACGCGGCTCAGACGTTCCAGCGCGTTGTCGACGAGATGCTCCGCGGCTTGGATTTCTGCTACGCCTACATCGATGATATCCTCGTAGCATCTGACGACGAAGAGCAACACTCCGAGCTTGCGATGCGTCGGACACCGCAGTCGGAGCAGCCTTGCAGCAGCGGACCTGTGACAAGTGGGAGCCGTTGGGTTTCTTTTCCAAGAAACTGAGCTCGACGCAAGCCCGTTACAGTGCCTTCGACCGAGAATTGCTCGCCATCTACTTGGCCATCAAACACTTCCGCCACATAGTGGAAGCTCGGACGTTCACGATCTAGACGGACCACAAGCCGCTGATCATCGCCTTCAAACAGCGACCATAGAAGGCATCACCGAGGCAAGCACGGCACCTGAACTTCATCGGCCAATTCTCGACGGATATCCGACACATCTCTGGCAAGGATAATGTCGTGGCCGACGCATTTTCCCGCATCGAGGCAGTCTCGACGCCACTGGACTCCGGAAAACTCGCTGAAGCACAGAAAAGCGACGAGGAGCTTCAGACACTGAAGACGATAAACCACAGCCTCCAACTGCGACTAATGCAAGTTCCAGTATCGTCAATTGACAGGCGCGACTCACCTACGAACAACCGCATACCATCTGCAAGCAAACGGTATAGAAGAACGCACTTTTTCAAGATATCCAAAGTATTCTGATCGAAGCCGTACGAGCTTTTAATAACTTTCATATACCGATTTAAAGTTTCCAAGCAAGGCAAAGCGAGTATTTTGTGAGTACGCAAATGATTGTAGGTTTTGCGACTTTTTATGCGCAAAAGTAAACACTCGTAAATCCACTGATTGGTGTACCTTACACCTCTAATATCTTTTTTTCTTGATGCATTGTAACACGCTTGCACAGCGGCTTGTTGAGCTTCTAGTAATTGATCGCAAACTTTTCGAAGAGCGTTACAATCAGCATTAGCACATTCTTTTCTTAGATTTTTCACTCTTGTCTTTAGATGATCGATCTACGTTATGCAATCATATCAGCTATATGCACGTGAATTATGCAATAGTATTGAATCACATGAAACACAATAAACAAACCTTTCTTTTAAGTATGTTATTACATTTTTGTAGCTTCTGACTTCGTAAAGTGCACCTTTTTTTGCGTTCTTTTTTTTGTCATTGTTGTCGTTAGGAACTATTCGCTTTTGCGTAAGTTTATGCATTTTTTGACACTCTGTGCATCTTATTGTTTTTGGACCAGGCGAAGATTGATTTTTAATTACAAATCCAAGACACGTTGGCGCTCTATTTATAAAATATGAAATAATATAATATAATGTAATGACAGTAATGATTGTATCAGGATATATGTTTCATGTTTGTTCTAAAATGTATTTTAATTCAGTTGTATAAAACTATATCTGTGAATGATCAATATGTCTTTTTAAAAATTTCAAATGAGGGCGGGGGTGTGATATAGGTAGTGTATAATATAGGTATGTACGAAAAGCGTTAAAAACAGATGTCGGTGAATAGATGGAATACACTTTTTTATTGACGGAATAAAAATTCGTAATATAGCATTATTGAAATTAACGACTGAATAAGAATTGATTATAAAAGCAAAAATTTACCTTGTTATATCATCTACTTTTTTGCAAGGAAATACTGAATCGGAGATATGTGATATTAAATTTTGTATATGTTCAACAGTTTTCACTCCGTTTGTCTGCTGCAGGAGCACAAATATTTCTTCGATGTAGATCTAGAAATTAGATAATTAATTTAACACAATTAAATCGCGAATGATGTGTTTTCATTAATATATGCAATAGTTTCTTACATGTATAGTCATGTTGGGAAAGAGTACGATTCGATTCGCTATTGATTTATATTCCTGTGTCCATTCTATCCACATTATACATGGAAGTGCAGTCATAATAACTTGGCAAATCCATGCTGCAGGCAGTGCAATTGCTTGAGGATTTGCAACTAAAATACTACAAATGTCTTTGAAAAATGTATTTTCACATAGGGCATCAATAACGTCATTTTCTTGATTATTATTTTTTTTTCGACTACAGTTGAAATAGGCGATACTGCTTCCGATACTGAGAAAAAAAATTAAGCATTTCACATAACCATTTGTCAATGTGCACTATCTCCTTATTTGAAATGTAGATTAAAAAAGACTTACTGTGCGTTTCATCAACGTTTAGGCTGCATCTACAATGGACCGAATTCGGTAAACGAACGTATATGGTAGCTTAGTGCTACCGTAATTTGCTTAGTGCTGCCACCACAGTTCGAATTCCATCTGTTCCCGATGAACAAACCTTATGAAAACGTATATCCTTCTGGACAATATTAGAAAAGGCGCTGAATTTAAAATAATTATTTTATTAAATGATAAAAACATGTTTAAAAAATGAATTAGGCAAAGAAGAATACTTTTAAATGTTTTGATTAGGAGTTATTGTGTGCGATATCAAAACTCAATCCATTGAGTTGCATTGAAAATTTGCTCCAACAATTATGGAAAGCAGATGTCCGATTGAGAAGACATCTATTTCGCGAAATATTAAATAATATCACACTCTTTTCTACGCAATTTATCATCTCATTATGCGTGTAAAAAAAATAGTTATTTGCATTTTTCTTTTATTATTCGTATCTTTAAAAAGTTACCGCAGTGTATAAAAAATGTAATTTTCAATCTACCTGTATTTTTATGAATAAAGTATACTTTACTACAATTATTTATTTTATACTATATTTTTTATTTATCTCTTGTCACCGAACTACATAACTTGCCTTCTACATCATTTTAAATTCAATTATCAAATAATATAATTTTATTAATATTCTATTTTTGGGATTGTATTTTCGACGATTAATAATTTGAAACAAATGTTTGTCGATATTAATGCTTAATTCATTTTTTAAACAAGTTTTTATAATTTAATAAAATAATTATTTTAAATTCAGCGCCTTTTCTAATATTGTCCAGAAGGATATACGTTTTCATAAGGTTCATTCATCGGGAACAGATGAAACTCGAACTGTGGTGGTAGCACTAAGCAAATTCGCTACCGTATACGTTCGTTTACCGAATTCGGTCCATTGTAGACGCAGCCTTACCGAATCATCCTCCAGCTCTTCTGTAAATAACGGAAAAAGTTCAGTATGCGCTTTATCACCGTTTCGCAAATTTTCACTCTGCACTTCATCCAAATTTTACAAATTCTCCAACTGACAACATTGTGCTGGTGTATCATGTTGCAAGCTTGATATTAAAGATGACATCGGTTCTATAAATTATAAAATTGTTAGTCGTCGTAATCATATATAATGCTCTTAAAACGTGTGCTACTTTCAATTACATACGGCAATTATTATGGTTGTTAGACCCACAGATTGGAATTGTATCTATCATATAATAATAATAAATTAATATTGTTAGGCGTGTAAAAAATGTCATATGTATTTATAACTTACTGCATGCAGCATCGTTAATTGACAAGTTCAGTGTCTCAACAAAAAATTGCAGATCTTCTCTCCGTGGCGGTTCACTGGTTGAAAAAATAGTTGGCACAGATCCTTTTTTTAAAGAGCATTTATCTTTTGATAATTTTAACAGCTGCCGTCAGGAAGTATGTGCTCGAATTGTTTGTTTATTTCATTTGGCTTGAAATGCAATTCACAAACTCGGTGGTGTTTCCGTAATGCATCGCCATGCGGAATTGCATTTTGCCAATAGAAGGATTTCGTCCTATGAATATAATAAGAAACACGTAATAAATAATTTCTAACAAATGAAAAATCAGCTGTATTATATTACTGACGTCGGTATAAGAAAGCTAGGCGTTCTTCTCCATCCTTGCATCTGCTTTTAATTTTTGAAGTACACCCACGCATAAAACACGACATTTTAGTATCGACAGATTCACTATAATAGATTTAGCCAAAACGGAACAATAATTTCCATAAACAAACAGCGTTTACTCTCCCAAGTCCACAACGTTTGTGAGAACACACGACTGTTTTTATACATAAATACTGCAACTCCATTGTTTAAATTGACAGTCGCAGGATCACAGATTTTCGAGAATCCAATGCGCCCCTCCCGGAAGTGAAAACAAATATTAAGAAATACTAACAAATAATGAAAAATAAAAACAAATAATGACAATTGGAATTCGGACATTTAGTTATTATTTGTCATTATTTTTTAATATTATGACAAGTAATATTACTAACTCATCATAATCTCCCACAGCATGCGGAATAATAACATCATTAAGGTCTACAGTTATGTTACAGGCAACGGCGACGGGAGAGCAAGGGAGCGCACTACAAGTGTGAGAGAGAGAGAGTGGGGAGAGAGAGAGAGAGCTCGCGCGAGGAGACTCACGCGCGACTCGAGAGATACGTGTCGGCCTCTGAGACGTTCGTTCGTACTACCTGATACTACGCGATTACGACACTGTGTCCGACTTGTGACTCCGCGCACCCAGCCCCCTTGCAAAGGTGACGTGCAACGAGAGGCACCCGAGAAGCCGGTTCACGCGAGATTCGCCGACACCTTCCGTTGAACACTGCGACGAAGCGCCCCAGAAGGACTCCGTGCGATTGCGCCTTCGAAGAGTGTCGCGAAGACGCTCTTTTGTAAGTACCGACTCTCAATACTCTCTCTCTTACCAGCCCTCCCTGGCTAGCTCGTGACCTTAGGCCGTTTGTGACGACGCACGCAATTTTGCACGCGAATGTACTTTTGCCTTGTTGACTAATTTAGAATAAATTCAGTTCTTAATTGTTACTTCATGTTCCCCTTTTCTTCTCGCACCTTGTACTAAAGATCCCTGCCGCCTCCGCGGGCACGTGTGACGCCTCACGCCATACGTGCGTTTACCTGCGCTAGTCGTTGCACCGGAGACCAGTACCTGGTCCGACGTACCTCGCTGCATAGCGAGAAACGAGACGAGGAGTCTCGATTATTACGAGGGAGCCGACAGCAGTCCAGTCGCATTTGACGCAGCTAATGTCTGCGCGACTGCAACGACAAACGACTCACCCCGTTATATTGGCGCCCATACGTTGTGGACTTAATTATTAACAAGTGCGGGTCAATTGTAACATTAACGCAAACAAAGCAACGCGTCGAAAGTGCGAGAAATTTCGACGGTCGAAATACAGCGAAGTCGCACAGTCAGCAACATCCCGGCGGGCGAACACGCGCTTGTTTACGTCGGCACGCGGTCAAGCAGTCGAGTTCGAGACTGTAAACACTGTGCCTCTTAGAGTGTTAGATTTTCACAGTGTTTCACGGCGAGTATCAGCCGGCTGAATTTAACGTGTATCACGAATATTCGAGAATAGAATTACTCGCTCTTTTATTACGCTGATTGTGCGTATCACCTCGAGAGTAATTAGGTGTGAAGGGAGCGTATCTCGCGGATTATTTGTATCTGATATTTTTTTTTTTTTTTTTGACGTTTATCGAATTTATCAGTGCACAATAATTAGTTAAAATTAAGGATTAATTAATGCACTACAAATAATCCATATTTTTGTATGTGAATTTTTGTTTGTGTGTGTAGCACAAATAATACTAAGCGAATAAAGAATATTGTTACCCTCGTGCGAGCGCAAGCAGTATAGTTGTATAGTGTAGGCACATATACATATACATAGATAGATACGTAGTAGACGCATACGAGAGCGCGTATATATAGCAACTTGTAGTATATCACCGTAGCGACTTTAACGCAGTGATTTGCAGGCGCGTGTACGTGTATATTACATATCTGGGATTTAAATAGCAAAAGGATTTAGTCAGGATTTTCCTTTTTTTTCTCTTTATAATTCAGCAATAATAAACTAGACTGTCGGAATTAAATAAAATCTCTTTATCCCGTTGCGTAAATCGCCCAGTGAACAGATCTTTCAAAACTTCACTGGAGTAAAATAAAACGGTAACTCTCAGTTATGCGAATCGCTCTTCTAATAACAACAATAATTAAGTTAAATTAATTACATAAATTGTAGTTTAAGAATTGGCACTTCGCCTATTTCTTGTTGCTTGTTTTGTTTTGGTTTCTTTCTTTTTTCTGTGCAGTGTACAAAACAAAGCACTATTGGATGCGAGTGCAAAACAGAGAGCGACATTACAGCTTAGACAAATAAACAATTTGTTTTGAAAATTTTTTTTTCTTTCTCTTCTTTCTTCTCTCTTCTTTGCGAAGTACAAAAGAAAAGATTTGGTCATTCGGGCGAGAATATTTAAAAACTAAACGCAAGAATTACAGTTTTAATAGTCTAATTTTATTCCATTATTGCGAATAAACGCCTATCATTGTAAAATGGAGCACTATAGGGGAAATGAGGATAACCTCGCGAGTCAAATAAGTCACTGGACATTCGAACTCCCAGAAGAAAATCTAAATAACCTTTTAATAGAATTAGAACTAAAAATAGTCGACACTGGATTCCATAAAGCAAATAGGTTAGTTAGACGACTTTGCGACAACTATACTGCAGAAGATTTTGTACAGTCAATTTACCCAGAAGATATTACATTATTAAGAAGGGCAGCAAAACTTCAAAAAGCGCTTTTGAAAGATAGATCGCTGTCAAGGTTACCAACTGCGACTAAGGCAACCATAATGGCGCGCCAACGCCCAGTGTCAGATAATACCTCAGAGATGTAATTAACAAGAGGTGCAATTAACAAGAAGCAATTTTTTTAGTAGCTCACCCAGATTAGAAGTAAATGACAGAGACACGGCACAGGACGCCTTTCAGTATGTACAAGATGGAACAGAAGCGGCAAGAAATAACATACTTGACTGGGTGAGAATGCCCAAAAGCCGCAGCGCAGCAACAACAACAACAACGACAACGGTAACAACAACAGCGACAACGCATACAACAAGTCGACTTACGAGCACCCACGTGCAACAACCCATGGCGACGGCGACAAGCAACCCAGTGGACAAGGCTCTCCTGCAGCAACAAATGGCGCATCTCAGGCAAACAGAAAAGATGGCCAAATACATTAAGGACCTAGAAAACCTGGTTCACGAATTAGTAGAATCAAGCAGGGAAGCAACCATGGAGAACTTCCAAACAGCGAGCTCGCAATCACAGAAACAGGTGCACTTTCAGGATACGTTCGATATACGACATATAGAACCAAATGCACACAGTACGCAATACGGGAGTTAATCCGATTGGAAGCGCTTTTCGCCCAGCATGGGCAGTCAACAATAATACCGTAACAATGCAGAATACCCAACAGCAAGTACCAGTTCAGGTGGGCTCTAGGAAGGGGGGGGGGGAAATTACCTCCTGGTAGTACTAACCCGTTTTTGATGGAAGGACAACTACCAGTCAATAATTATAATCCGTTTACGACCGGATGGAACGGTAGTACATATCCGTTTCCTACTCAAAGTATGCTAACCTGGAGCGCATCTCGCCGAGACATTGGATAATAGCCAGAGAATGGAATATTAAATTCGACGGCAGTAAAGGTAACTGTATTGAAGAATTCATTCAAAAACTCAATGAGAACAGAACCTCGCATCTTGACGATGAGGACTCGTTGAACGCATTGCTGCATGTGATGACGGGGCCAGCGTTAGTATGGCGCCGACAACTCAGGAGCTCATGGGCAAACTGGAGCGACTTTCTAAACTAATCAAGACATACAGATGCGACTCTTGGCAGAAGCGCAAGCTAGAAGGTAAGGGAAGAAAGAACCGGTCAGGGAGCACATTTTTGCAGTACTCACCATTCTGAGTCGCTTAGACGAACACCCATCAGTAGAAGCACAGCTATTTGAATTTTCCCGTATGCCCTATGGCGTCGTTGATGGGCCATCAACGTTCCAGCAGCAGTCAGATAAAATTATCGGGCCCGAATTATCACCACAGAGAGCTTCGAGGCTCGCTTGCACTGGTTAGAAGTTGTTTTAAAAAGAATAAAAGAAGCCGGACTCACTATCAATAGAGAGAAAAGTAAGTTCTGTTGTAGTGAAGTCAAATATCTGGGAGTTTTAGTAAATCGAGACGGTTTTCGTCCGGATCCAGATAAAATAGCTCCAATGTTGAACTATCCAGCGCCTAAAAATTTAAAACAACTACGCCCCTTTTTGGGAATGGCGTCTTGGTATAGAAAGTTCCTAGAAAATGATA
>JAZHPH010000145.1:274384-315036 GCA_037356405.1 Nasonia oneida
AAATTTTGGTGTTTCAAAGTATAATAATTCAGAATCCATTCATTGCGCAGACTTGAAACTGGGTACCTGAGTCCTCCACGTTACTAGAATGAAGTCTATGTAATTATGTGACCTTTCAGTTCACAGAAGCTTTGCATCGGAAAACAAAATTTGCGCCAAACAGCATTTCAAAAGCCATGCATGCTTTTGGTTCGCTAGAAACGTACGAAACGATGCAAACTTCATCCAATACACCTGGAGGGCTGCAGTATCAAGTTCTAAGTCTGTACGATGGCTGAATTTGCATAAATCAGCTAATATAAAAATTTTGGTGTTTCAATGTATAATAATTCAGAATCCATTCATTGCACAGACTTGAAACTTGGTACCTGAGTCCTCCATGTTACTAGAATGAAGTCTATGTAATTATGTGACCTTTCAGTTCACAGTAGCTTTGCATCGGAAAACAAAATTTGCGCCAAACAGTATTTCAAAAGCAATGCAGGCTTTCAGCTGCCTGAAACAAGTTTAGATAAATAAATTTGTGGTGTTACAATTTGTCAGTTGGTGAATCTTTTTTATCCTACAACTGATACATACATTCTCAACTTACTGTGTGTATGGGGTACATTATCTCTTATGCTGTGGTCATGATGAAATCAGAGCTTTTAATGTCGCTCTTCTGTACCTGATGGTATTTCTGCTTCTCGATCCAATTTGAGGCAGAATTGTAAGTCACTACATTTGAAATGAAAAAAAACAATACTTTAATAACTAGCTGTTACATAGTTATATAATTGACTATAATTAGTAGGTGCTCTGTGACAATGCTTATAAGATATATTCGATGCGGCAAATATTAAAATTCACATTGGCCTTTTGGTCGAGAGATAAACAGTGACAGTTCGGTCAAAACTGACGTGATGTTTATAGTTTCAGTTATATTTGAAACTTCAAAATCTTCATAAGCCGTTAGTGTATTTGGAATTAAGTTTGTGTGGTTTAGTGTAGTAGTTTCATATTACAGAAGGCCTACCTACCAAACAAAATGTAATAAAACAAAATTCTGTATTCAGCCACACAGCTTGCAGTGTATAAACAAATATTAGGGCTGTACAAGATATTTACACGTAGCTAAGTCTGATATAAATATTTTTTAACGATAGAGATTGTCATCATATCCCCCCTACTCTCCTATTATACGATGCGTCTCTTTGACTGGTGTGAGAAACTTTTCCGCTATTTGGAATATACGCGATCGTGATTTTCTCAGATCAAGTGAATCGTCCGCGACAAATGAAAAAATTATTATGAGTATACCTTGGTTCACTTGCATGCGAGGGTCAAGCTTGAGAACGAAACTTCTAAACTTCGTTCAATATTATACTGCGTTGCTGACGGAAGATCCGTTACTGGCAGCAGTGGCAGCATTCCGGAACGCACGGCCTCCTTGCAAATACTTGATTATGTCCGCAACTCCTTCTTTTTCAGCATAGGAATAACCCGATGATACTCGTCGTCTCAAAAGTGTCACTGTGCTTGCTGTAAAAAAAACCATAAGACAAATAATGGTAAACAATGTGTGCTGTGGTCTGTGCTTTTTTAAGCTGTTAGAGCCCATACCGAGTATACGTCTATATACGCGTGGTGCTTTGTAGATATAGGGATATAGGCGAAGGAAAAGAGGTGTAAACAATAATAAACGAAATGACCATCTCACCTCTATGCTAAGAAGATTTTAGTGTCTCTCACGTACTCACGTATCGACGAATACTTATAGACATAGCAAAGTGAGCATACCTTACTTCTCGTTCATGACAGTCCAGCTTATAAGGACCGGAAAGCAGCAGCGGTATTTTAGCGCAGTAAGCCAGAAAAACTAAAACGGTAGTTCTCGTGAAGCCTCTATAGGTATTCTGTGATGTAATGTGCAATAATTGTGTGCGAAGGTATCTTATCGGTGTTACATTTACAAAAGCCAGCGCTCTATACACTTTTCGTATGTTCTTCTTTGCTCTGCTGCTGCTGCTGCTGAAAGAGAGAGAGAGAGAGAGAGAGAGAGAGAGAGAGAGAGAGAGAGAGAGTGCTAATGAAAGTGTGTAATTAATGTATCGTGACATAGCATCAAAGTATATATACACACGACCTTGAGCTTGCGCAGGATTCAGCTTTACTTTTTTTTATAATCGTCTTTTTTTCCTCACCGCCGCTACATGTGAAAAGTTTTTCTTATGTTTACGAAGTGAACGAAAGTGAAATTTCTGGAGAGATTGTACGTTTCAAATCTACCAAGTCGCTAAAGAAGAGACCAAAACTTATCGGCAATTTGCTACCAGGGATGTGCTATACGATCTTACTTACTTTTCCATTTCTGTATATCTTTCAGAAACATACAATGATGCTGTGGTAAAATGTAAAATAGTTGAGGATTCATCAGAAATAGAAGATAAATTTCAAGATTTAAAAGATCCTAAATCAAGAAAGTTAAGACATCAAAGAAGATTGAGCTCTTTGTCGAGTGAGGACGGAGAGAAGTTAGAAAACAAAACTAAACTGTCCGGCATCAGTGACTTTCCAAATAAATTTAGTATGAATGGTATACATACTTTCTTGTTTGTTCATCATTGCTTTTTAGAGTGCGAAATAAATCCTGTTTTGTATATAAAGTCTTTCAATTCTTTAAGTTTTATAGTCTCAGTTTTTAAATAAATCATGTATGTACAGTCATTCCATTGAAATCAATCATCTATTAAATTCCATACTTGCTAAAAGAAATTAAAAATATCACCATATACAGCGTTTCTATAATAATTTTTAATCAATTTGAGTAAAAAATAAGCTTCTTTTTTACTCAAATTATTATTATAATTTCTAAAGTATTAAAATTCTAAAATATTTGTTATCATTTCACAGAGAGCCAGAGTAACAAAACGACGGTTAAAACCACTTATGATGAAAAATGGGAATGGACAATTGTACAGTTTTCTGATACAATGAAAACGTGTGCCATCTCAAGCATTTGGATACAACCTGATAAGAAAAGTTGTTCATGGCCTCCTTATAAAACAGAAATTATTCAACAATCTATCGAAGAAATGGACGAACCAGATCGTGACTGGGAAAAACGAAATATTTCAGAAGTTTTTGGATGTACAGGTAAATTATCTAATTCTATTAAATTCAATTTATGAATTCCGTTTTTTACAAACATTAATGTTACACGGCTACTTTTACGGCAAATACAAAGTTATCATATTTGCAAAAATTTCATGTATTATTATAATTGCATTTAGTTACTGTGCACATCATAATTTGTTCTTAAATATAAATAGATAATTTTGTAATTTTTCAGAGAAATATGCAGCAGCTAAAGACTTGATTGGGAAATTGGAAGCCAAGAAAAATTTGTTAGCAAGCAGCTCAGAAAGTCAGCCTAAAGATTCATATGAAAATAAATCATGTAAGTTTCTATTTGTATATATTATTTTCATGGAATAGAATCATATAATAGATGAGATAATTACAAAATGAATTACTGAATTTTCATTATTTTGTTTTTTCTTATTTTCAGCATCATTAACTTTTAGCAGTAATAACATACCCATGTGGTACATTGTACAGTTAGTGAATGATGAAGAAATGCATATAATTCCGGGCTTTTGGATGAAAGACGACAAAACTACCACTGCGTGGCCCCCTTATAGTAGTTCATTTGAAGATGTGCACACACCTATTCAAGATAGAGAAAAACCAAAGAGTGACTGGACCAATCGTAATATTGCAAAAATATTGAAAAAGTCAGGTACAAATAACAGTACTTACTTTATAATCAAAAATTTTATTCAAGTGTCCAGTAACTGCTGATTATTAAAGAATTGTTTTTTTTCGTTTCAAATGTAGTAACTGACGATTCCGCCTCGAATTGGATCAAGGAGCATAAAAACCATCAGGAACAGAAGAGCGAATTCAACAGCCCTGATTCCAATCATGAGCATGGCATAAGGGAAAATATACCCCCTACACATAGTAAGTTGCAAATTCTCAATGTATGTATCAGTCGTAGGATAAATAATATTCGCCAACTTACGAATTGTGACACAGCAGATTTANTGAATTTTCAGGTAGCAGAAAGCCTGCATTGCTTTTCAAATGCTATTTTTGCCAACGATAGACTCTATATGCATTACACATTCAGGGCTCTGGTTCCAAGTTTTAGATCTCGATGATGAATAAAAATAGTTATTTAATTAGGGTTAAAATTTATACCTATATATGTGTTTCTGCGTTCAATTAGTTATATTATTATTATCAATAATCTTTTGTTTATAGAGTTTGTTGAAATGGAAAGGAGCTCAACGAAAGCTGACAACGAAGATCCTTTAATTATAGTTATTATAAGGAATAGTGATGTAGAATACCCAGCAATAGTTCCAAAGTCTTGGATATGTGATAAGGGTAAAACAGTAAAATGGCCTCCGAAGTTCTCAAACCCCAATATAATTGCATCAAAACAAACTCCTAAAGAAGATTGGTTTCGATGCAACTTAAAAGATGTTTATTGGAATACGGGTAAATTGAATGCTATATAAAAAAAAATAAATACTCTTACTATAATAACATATTTCAATTAATAGCTACGTTTGATTATGACGAGGCCATTCAAAAAGTTAAAATAGCAGAAAATTTGTCTGGCGCAGAAAAGTTGAGGAAGCATTCAGAGAACAGCAAAACCCTAAAACAAGAAGAAATAGAGCTGTAAAAAGATGTGAAAGTAGTGAGGATGAAATAAATAGTAAAAGAAGAAAATAATAAAAAAGATAATTTTGGTACGAACAAATCGTTTTCAAATCATGCAACATCGCTGCATGAGTTGTCTCAATTGTTAACGAAGAAGTAGATAAGGAAGGTACGTGTACAATAACGATTTAAATTTATTTTAATTTCATAGTACTTTCATTGAATCATTGTACTTAGTACTTGAAAAATATTTTTTTTCAGTTGTCGTAAATACTTCCGAAAAAAAAGAAATAAGAAAAATATTGAAAATGAAATGAACTTAAATAATAGCAAAGCAAAGCTTGCAATAAAATGTATTGAAAACATTACAAATCAAAAAAATCTCCCTTTCAGTTCAATCGCCAATTTTTTTATTTCAAAACGTACTTGTAGTTCAGGCAACAACTCTTTATCAAAGACTTCATCTTTTAATTTGAATACAAAAGGTAATAATTAAATATTTATAGCCTGTTAATTATCTATTTTCTAAATATAATCGATAATTGACAAAAGCAAACGTTTCTTTCAATAAGTTCAAATTTATTTGTAGAAAATCATGGATACATTGCCAACGAACAACTTGGCGATAAACATTCAGAGGTTTTAAAAATTGATCCTCCTGAGGGTCCAAATGATGACAATGCATTGAATGACGAGGATTTGAATGAAATTTTAGAAGATTCAAAGGATAAACATTCAGATGATTCAAGAAATAATGATGGTTCAAGGTTCAAGGCTCCTAGAATTGATGAACATCCTGGGGCTTCAAGAAAACGAAAACTTCCAGGGTGTTCAGAGGATTTGAGTACCAATAAACGTACAGAAGGTTCGAGAACGAAAGAACGTTCAGAAGGTTCAAGAACTGAGTCCACAGCACTAAAAATTAGTGAGTAATAATACTAACAATTTTACCGGTGTCATCAATATGTGAAATAAGTGTACATAAATCTTTAATTCATTTAACATTTTTTAAATCGTGTTTATAGCTATATTTTTACATGTTTTTATTCACGGGTTAGGATGGCCAAACGCAAAAATAGATTTATAAATAATTATTATGTAAAATCATCTATCGCAAATTGTTTTTGGCCTTTCTAACAACATGAAATGTTTATAATTAGAAGATAAACTGAAATGAAAATGTTTTTCAGATGGGAGTCATTTTAAGCCTGAAGAATTTATTAATTTACCTATAGATAATAAATTAAATGTGATTCGAAGTAAGTAGATACTGATTTTACAAATTTTATTCATGATATGCAAAACATTATTGAATAATTTATAAAATTATCAGTGCAACAGCATCAGATAATTTCTAATCAAGCTAAGTTATCTGTACGACTTCAAACGTCCTGTAATAGTAACAATAATGCTGCCCGTGGAGATATCAATATGAACGATACATTATTAATCAGAAGTCATTTCCCAATAGAAGACCCAGACGTCTTTGCTACCTTTGACAATGATTTGTAATCAAATGCGACACTTAGAATAAAAATTGTGAGTATTATGTTGACATTTGTAAACGTGATATTTTGACTACATTCAATTTACAATCAAAATGATATAATTTTGATCTTAAAAAAGATTTTTTTTAATATTGAATAATTTTTAATGTTTTAGTGGAATTACTTGCAAGCATATATCAATAAAAACGACTGGAAAAAAACAGTGCGTGACATTATTACCAATGTGGTGACCGATATTGTGCAAGATTTTTATAGCTGTACAGGACGAACAGGAAAAAAAACATTTAACCCTTTAAAGCCCATGCTAAGATTGGTTGAAAGAGCGACACACAAACTCTGCTATCCTTTGCATAAGTGAAAAATAAAATATACATATTTTTTATGTCATTTGCAATTGTTTATAACAAATTATTTAAACAAATTACAAAAAAATTCATAATTTTCAAAATCTGAATGCGGGAATTGATTTTGGAGGTAAAATCGAGACGAAAACCTATATAACACTTTTTTGTCAGAGTTCAATTTGTTATCTTTATGTAGAAATAAACTATTGACAAATAAGTGTTTTCATTCTCTTGCATGGTATATGGAATCATATCAGTATTTTTTACTGATAAATTTTGAGATCTTATACTGTAATTGTATAAGTTTATTTCATTTCGCAAATCCTTCCGTGTTAGAGATCACGTTTGAGTGGCGGGCTAACGGTTGAAAACATTCATACATTGGATCTATTCTTTGAAATAATAATTTCGGAAAACTTTTAGATTTTATTTTGTTCTACATTGGTAACGTCACTGATAATGCCGAGACGGGGAATTAGAGATCTGCCAGATTTAGTTGAAGATTCTGATAGTGATGAAGGTCAACATATTGATGTAGCATTCATTCCTAATGAATATGAAAGTTCAGATGGAGATTCGGACGGTGATCCAAATGAAGATACATTATCAAATGAATTACCATCAGGTTCTTACGAACATGTTAAAAGTACATACACAAGTACTCAAAAATTGTTGGAACCGAATCATAAGTACAGTTGGAAAAATGATGCTTTGAATGATATTTCTCCTCATGTCGAGAGCAACTTCAATATTTCACCTATTTCATTATTGCAATCCAAAAGTGCTTTGGAGTTGTTTGAGGTTTTCATTTCGAAATCAATGAAAAACCATATTATTGAAGCCACTTCTGAAAATCATTTTGATTTATGTATGGATAATCTAGAAAAATTCATTACAATCATAATGATTACTATCTTCAATTCTAGAAAAAGTATTCGTGATTACTGGTCAAAAAAGCGAATCGTTCAGTGTCCAGTAATTGCGGAACTTATGTCTAGAAATAATTTCGTTGCCATAAAAAAGAACATACAATTCTATAAACTTCAAGACACTGATCAAAATGATAAAGTCTGGATGGTTAGAACACTGTATGATATGTTTCGTGAGAATTGTATGCAATTTGGTTTCTTTGATTATAATTTATCAATAGATGAGATAATGATAAAATACTTTGGTAGGTTTGGTATCAAGCATTGTATAAGGAATAAACCCATCAGATTTGGAATAAAAGAATGGGCACTGTGTTCTTCTGATGGGTATATATATGATCTTGATATTTACACTGGTAAATCAGGAATCGATGAACGAAATCCTTTAGTTGCCGTTGGTTTAGGGTCTAGAGTGGTGATAAAGTTACTTTCGACTTTATTAGAAAAAACACAAAGAGAAGAACTGAAAAAATATCATATTTATTCTGACAACTTTTTCACGAACCCAGATCTTATGATACATTTGAAAAAAATGGTTTATCGGCGACAGGAACTGTTCGGCATAATCGTGTGAAAGTGAAAGTCGAAATGCCAAAAAAAGCTGAAAGAGGATACACTATTTCAATGCATGAAGTGAATTCAAAATTGAATTATATTACAGTTATGGACTCAAAGCCAGTATCGATTCTCTCTTCGAAATATGGGAATGAACCAAAAGTTGAAATGCAGAGATGGCAGGAATCATCGAAAAAATCTATTCTTTTTCCTCATTGTTTCTCTATGTATAATCAACACATGGGTGGCGTCGATCTACATGATCAACACTGTAATGCTTTGATGCCTACAATTCGAAGTAAGAAATGGACATGGTGCCTTGTATTACGACTCATCCAAGCATCCTTAGCAAACGCTACAGTGATTTACAATAAGTTAAATCCAGACGAAAAAAAAGGTTCCAAAGATATCGTTCAAGATGTTTGTGAATATTATATTGACAAGTTATCTTCCAAACGTCCCCCCAAACGACAGAAACAGAGTGAACCTTCATCCCAAGAACACGTGATGAAACATGGAAGTCTTAGGAAATGTGGAATTTCAACATGTCGGACAAGAACGGAATGGTATTGTGAGAAATGTTCTATACCTGTTTGCAAAAGTCATAAAGTAGGACACGGCAATGAACAATAATTCAATCCCACCGAACATATTTACAATAATTCATGTGAATATTGATGGATAAATACAATAATTAGCTTCATTCTATACGATTTTTTGAAACACTCTCAGGAGGCCGAATGTTTCTTTCTACATTACAATAACTAATTGGCCTCTGACAGAAAAGTGTTATATGGGTTTTCATCTGAATTTTACCCCCAGAATCGATTCCCGCATTCAGATTTTGAAAATTATGAATTTTTTGTAATTTGTTTAAATAATTTCTTATAAACAATTGCAAATGACATAAGAAAAAATACGTATATTTTATTTTTCAGCTATGGAAAGGCTGGCACAGTTTGTTTTTTGCTATTCCAGATAGATTTTGCTTGGGACTTGACATGGTCACTTTTTCTCCCCAACATGCAATTGTTTATTCCTACATTACACTAACAAATTGAACTCGGACAAAAAAGTGTTATATAGGTTTTCGTCTTGATTTTACCTCCAGAATCGATTCCCGCATTCAGATTTTGAAAATTATGAATTTTTTGTAATTTGTTTAAATAATTTCTTATAAACAATTGCAAATGACATAAGAAAAAATACGTATATTTTATTTTTCACTTATGCAAAGGATAGCACAGTTTGTTTGTCGCTATCTCAACCAGTCTTAGCATGGGCTTTAATGGGTTTCAGACTCCCCTGTACTCCATGATTGAAAGTAATATTATTTATTGCAATCACTTGCTCAATATTTAAAATATTAAAATTTATATTCTACAAATTATTATTTTATTCTCTAGTTGCGACAACAAGAATTGTGAATAAAAATTGTCGACCATCAATAAGTGAACTACATACATATGTAAGCAACCATTTGAAACAAGCCAAAAATCGAGCTGGTGGTTATGGTAAGGCTAATGTTTAAATCTTAATTTATTTCGTCAGTAAATATTTTATCCTTAAGTGTTATCGTTTCTTTTAGAAAACAAACGTGGGGATGGATCAAAAAAAGGAAAAGCCAAGCCATCAAGCCGACAAAAGAAAAATGCTAAAAAAAAAGATTTAAAGAAACTAGCATTATCTTTAGTACCGGATGGTTCAAACAGTGACGCAAATGAGTCCAGTTAATGCGTTTTAAATTTAAGTTATTATATTTTAATTTGTTAAACTTTTAGTTTTGAAAAATACCCAAGAAATAGTGATTTCAAAAATATGTTTAAAAACATTAGACAGTTTTGATTGTGAAATTTATGATTTCTGATGAAAGAATACGGCAATGGTACGACATCTGTGGTCTTGTAACTTCAGTTTTCACAGTAATGTACGAACTGTTAATTATTATACTGTTTCAGTATAACTTATCTATCATTAACATTATAGATTTTATATCATTATATTTTATATCATTATAGTTAACTTAGTTTTACCTTAGGTTTATTTCAATGCTGGTAAAATGCAAAACCTTTTCCATGGTCCTCTAAAATTAATTACTTAACATCTTTATTGTCAAAAAAAAATTAATGTCGTTTATTTTTAATTCACTCACTATTGAAATGTTTATGACGAATAACAAGTTAAGTAATATAAATTAGTAAATAAGTAATACAGTTGTACTATAGAAAGTTGCATGTATCTAGTGACACAATAAAGCAGTTTTGTAGAATATTTAAAAAATAAATATTTATTTTTATTACAGAATAAGAAGCATGATTGATTAAATTGTTTTTTTTTTATAAATTTAGCAACGTTGCAACAACGTTGCATCATTATCGTTTAATCAACGTTTATACAACGTTGGATGTTGGTCTATTCGTGTGACCATTTAAAATAAAATACGCATTTGCAACGTTTGAAAAACGTTGATGCAAGTTGAGTGAACTGTTTAAGTAAAAACTTAACAACGTTGAAACAGTGTTAGACATACGTATTTGTAATAATCAAACAACGTTGGCACAACGTTGGTAAAGAATCCCCAAAACTTTTAGGTAAAAATTCCTTGGCTTAAACAACGTTAAACCAATGTTGCTCCAACGTTGGTACAACTTGAAAATTTAACGTTCGCGCGTATATTTTTCAACGTTGTACCAACGTTGTAACAACGTTGTTTGTTATCAGGGATATTTTTCTACTTTGACATAAATTTTGCTTGTTTAATATTAAATATTTATTGCAGTCATGTATGCACCTACCCTATCTAACTCTGTTGAAAAAATTTGGTCTGGAAATCCAATTATTATACGCATAAAATGGTTCACCACTGCCTTGAATCGCTCATTAATGAGATGGGGCATGAGTTGTTCAAAATTCTGGTCACTGTGGTACAATGCATGAATGGTCTCAACAATTCTACTGTTTCCAATATCGATAGTAGTCATTTTAAAAGTGACACTTAACATTTTGCTGTACAATTCAGCATTGCCAAATGATAAGAAAGAACAAGTATTGGAACTTATGGTAAATTTAATTGTATTTTTATTACCATTCTATTATTAGTGTTCTTGAAAGTTATAAAAATAATTTAATCGTCACCAGGTTCCAGGAGTTGACATTCCTTACAATGAGATGGGATACTACGTGCTCTCATTAATATTATGCAGTGCTGTGCATGAGATGGGACGTGCTATGGCAGCAGTTAGAGAAGATGTACGCTGATTTTTCTTGACAAATGCTGGTGTCTTCATCAAAGATATCTCTCTGGTAAGTTGTAATACACTTTAGATCTTCTTGTTATAAACCATTAATTGCATACTTGAAAATGTATTTCAGTAATCTCCTCTATTAGGACCTTCTGGACTTTTAACAGGAGATGTAGTACACAGAATTCATTACTGTTACGTAAAGAATTCAACAAATTGGAGAACGTGTATTCTGCAAGCAACTCAGGCTACTGTGTAACGGATAAGATGGTGCAGGTATTTTCTTAACTAAGCAAGCTGATCCTTAAAATTAATCGATGCAGATTTTAATAAAGTTTAATTTTTAGGAATTAGATAAATCTTTTCTGGCTCCTGACAAAAACAATGGAGTCCATAACTGCTGTGATCAGCACAATGTAGAAAAGGGATATTTATGTTTTGAGCGTTTAGAAGGGTTTGACATTCAGACTCTCAAAGCTGCCATGCACTTTTGCCTTCCTACTCGAGCAATTGTACAAAGCTTTCATAATTTGTGTCAAAACAATGACTTGTATGTTAAGACCTGTGTTGGACAACAAAGGTAACTTTTTATTTTGAAAATTTATAAATTTCTTTATTATTATTTTGACTGATAAATATCTCATTTACAGATTGTACACATTATCCAGAGGCCTTCATTTCACTCTGCAAGTATGTTGCAGTTTTTTCATCAGGTTTGGCAATCATTAATGTAGTGCCTTGCTTTTACTTTGATGGCCAGCATATTGATTATTGCTGCACTATTGACAGAGACTCCCTTAAGAAGCAAGATACACGCTCAATGATTACTTTGGCCATAACAACCACATTTACATTGCTCCTTGGGTTTAATTTGATAAATACGTACCTGCACAATTTATGTCAAAGTAGACAAATATCCAGCTATACATGTATCATACGCTTGACTAATGAATGACTAATCCAACGTTGTTTTTTCTGGATTCTGGTCTCGCATGAAGTCTCTGTGACACCAGGGATGGCATCAGGTTGCACCACCGTCTAATGAAACTTTGGCAGTTACAACATAATCGATAAACTCTTCTCAGTCTTCACCTCAACCGTTGCAAATATTAAATGCATCCTAACCTAACATCTTGATTTTGGAGCTCTGTGTGAAAGGCAGACTGTTGACTCGCCAGTTTTGTTCAAGTGTGCAATAGCTTCTGTACAAGAGAATAAGTACAGCGATGGTCCAGAACATCTGAAGCAATGAGCTCGACTACTGCAGCACACGTGTTACAACTTGGCAATTCACAAAACAGCAGCATCTCTCGTACACCCACAACTGCTGGAATCTCTGCTTTTGTTCGCACATTTTACAACACTACACTATTACAACTATTAGCAGCACGAGAAGGGGTTTGAGCAACAAGTACGCGTACACTGCGAGGATTTATGCACAGCTGTTTACATGCGCCTAGCAGAACGCACTGCAGAAGAGCGACTCTCGCGCTACGGACTATAGAAATTTATTTTGTACGCGCCGTGGTCTGAAGTTAGCCATTCGGTGCAACTTTCTGCACTTCCGGATGCCATCACTGGCATATGCGAACATTGCGAACCACTATATACTATAGGTATTATTAGTCCAGTAAAATTAGCTTTGAAATCGAAATGCGATAGAAATAGCTGCATTTTGGTTATTAGGTAAATCGAGGTCGAAAAATACGATTCTGAAATTTGCAGCTTCCTAGGTCAACGGGTTCTATGCGAAAACAGTGTGCAAAAATAAATTTTGCTTATATCTCGAAAACGGCTTAACGTACAGTAAAATGACCTATGAATTCGAAAGAGCGTTCAATTTTGCATTGGAATCGATTTTTTACTCGATTTCGATGAGTGCACAGTTCCGAGATAATAAATAAAAAAGAAATGACCTAAATGTAGAAGGAGGGAGAGGTACGGGGCGTACAAGCCCTGTACCAGACGCGCAGACGACATGTGCAATGTACATTAACGTATTTATTAAGTCGACACAATCGTATGAATTCGTCAAAAGTGAGCAAATAGAAGGCTTTGAATTCGAACAACTTGGACATCAAAGCAAGAAATTTCGTAGCAAACCTTTTGAATGTTTGTTAAACAAAAAAAGTCAAGTTTGCCAAGCATTAACTGTAGGAGGTTAGTAAAACATATATTTATTCAATTTATTGTTATGTTGAATAGTTCGTTTGCTTAATAATATACTACTCACTAACCTATAATAATTCTATACGTAGAAGTTTTCTTTCAAAATTTTTAATGAAGTATTTTATTGTCAGAGACGAAGGATGAGCTGACTAAGTTTATAGAAGAAGTTAGACCTCGTGCACCTAAGCTTAATGACTCGGATATGGTCATAAATGAGAAAGACAAGGACATGTGTGAACAAGACAGAGAGAAGAAGTCTAGAAAGGTAAAAACTATAATACATTTTTATAACTATAATACATACGTGTACCTATTTTTTTCTTATGTTATATTTCTAGGCAGCAAAAGTCAAAAAAAAAGAAAGCAGAGAATGATGCAATGTCCACAATCATAAGTCACATACGTTACACGAACCACCTTTCGATGACGATATTGTACAAGAACAGGAAGGTCAAGAAAGTGTGAATGATCCTGAATCCCCCCAGGAAAGTGTGCTTGACAAGCCAAATCCAAAGCGCTCGAAGAAAAAAAATTGATTATGCAGTAAATTATTACATTTCAATTAATTTCAATATTATAAGATGAGTGGTTTTATATTAATACTTTTTTTTTCTTTTTATCAATTCAGTTAATTCAGAATAATGATAGTGAAGTTCCGATTGAGGATAATCACTACAAGGTAATTTTATATTTAGACTCGTACTGTTCACACTCCAAGATCTTCTATAATAATTTTCAAATCTGAACAATCCATTTCTATCATATTTCCAAACTGATGGATTCCAATATTCCATTTTCAAACTTCAAAATGTTCAAATAATGAAATATTTCAAAACTGGGTGATTGTGCAGACTTGAAAGTTGGTATAGAGGCTCTCAAGAGTGTAGTGCAAAAAACCTGTTACGCGTTTAATTACTTTACGGGGAGCAGAAGGTGTACTTAGGTTTAAAGCCCTCGCGTCAAACAGCATTTTGAGAGCAACTATCACCTTCTGCCCTCTGTAAAGTAATGGAACTAGACAGGTTACATGCACTACACTCTTGAGAGCCTCTATACCAGTTTTCAAGTCTGCCTGATCAACCATTTTTGAAATATTACAATTTCAAACTTTAAAATTGGAATATTTTAAAAATGGTTGATCGGGCAGACTTGAAAAATTGTATAGAGGCTCTCAAGAGTGTAGTGCATGTAACCTGTGTAGATTGATGACTACATATACTATGTGATGACTTTACGTATAGATTTTGTATCAATACATTGTTAATTTAATTTTTATTAATATTACCCATGGCGAAAAAAATCACGTGATTTATCACACGATCAATCACGTGATCAGTCACTTGATTTCTCACATGATTTATCACGTGATTTATCACGTGATTATTTGGCGTGATATCTCACGTGAGAGGTCACGTTAAAAATCACGTCAGAAATCACTTATAAAATTGAATTATTTATTTTGATTAAAATAAATTATTTTATTTTTACTAAACAATTATGTAAAATAGATTTGTAAATAATCCAAATAAATTGACCGCAAAAAAATTTAAAAAAAACGTTGCCCTAACCGAGGATCGAACCCCGGTTCTCAACTTCCCAATCCGTTATCTTACTGCCTGAGCTATTTGCGCTGTTGTAAGTATTGAAATTCTATACTGTTTTTACCTAAAAATATGTTTGATTTATGATTTTGTACAATTTACACGTATACTTCAAGATAAAAATTGAAAAGATTTAAAATATTTTCGAAGTTATATCTAAATTTGATATTACCGTTATATTATTTAGCATAGAAGAATTATTCTAATTTATACAGATGAAAACGCAAAATAAACTTATGTTTAATTAGATTGTAAAATTAGATTTTTTCATTTGATTAATGAAATTATTTTCCTTATTTTATCAATTAGCAGCAGATAGTCTATACACGTAAACGATAGATTACTGAGATTCATACATGATCATGATCTTCGAGTCATCATTAGGACAAATAAAAATAGCTCAGGCAGTAAGATAATGGATTGTCAAGTTAAGGACCGGGGTTCAATCCTCGGTTAGGGCGTTTTTTTTTAAATTTTTTTATTGCGGTCAATTTTTTGGATTATCATCAAATCTATTTTTCATAATTGTTTAGTAAAACCAAAATAATTTTATTTTAATTAAAACAAATTCTATTTTATGAGTAATTTCTGACGTGATTTTTAACGTGATTTCTCACGTGAGAAATCACGCCAAATAGTCACGTGAGAAATCACGTGATAAGTCATGTGAGAAATCAAGTGATAAGTCATGTGAGAAATCAAGTGACTGATTACGTGATTGATCGTGTGATAAATCACGTGATTTTTCCCGCCAGGGACATTATAATATTGATCATATTGTTCTATCAAATTATATTGGCAGCTGGTTAGTGAAAGTAATCAAGTAGCACAATTGAAACGAAGATTATTAGACGAAAAAAGGCATCGATTAAAAGCAATCGAAACAGCAAATGTATTAAGAGAACAAAATGAAAAGCTGAAAAGAAAAAAGGAAGAAGAACATCACGACGAAGGTAACACAAATAAAAATATAAAATAAATGTTATAAAATATTACAAAAAATAAACTGTACTACGTTTACTATTTATTTATAGAGGCAGATACATCTGAAGTTGCAGCAAAAGAGAGGGAAAAGAAAGTAAAAGGATTTCCGAAAATTATCAATACGCATAGCTAGATACATGTCAAAAATGCAGCCATTGAAGAAGCCTACACTCAGAAAGAGTCCAGTAAATTTTATATCATCATGATGTACGCAGCATGGGAGCGCCATTCGCTCTCAGTACGGTGCGTTAAAAAAGTAAGATTTTATTTAACTACTATTATTTGCTATTAGGTGCTATTATCTGCTATTATTTATTGTTATTTGTTTTTATTTGATTTTTTTATACATTATCAGTTGCTGTTTATTTATATCTATCATTATTTGTTGTTATTTTGTATTATTTGTAGCAATTTAAAAATACTTCCACCAGGGGCCTCCGCATTTCCACGGAAAAAAGCCGGGAGAGGATTTCTTAAAAATGTGTATTTTTGTACACGTCTTGAAAATGCTTATTAAATTACGTATTCTTCATACGTGTACATATATACAGATGTTTATAGTATTTAAACATTATTGATAATAATTATAACTCTATAGTATTATATACTTACTCTGTTAATATAATTAATGTGATATCAAACAATTATTATCATCGGTTATTGGGAGTTTGAAGTTGCAATACGCCCTCTGGTGGATGCGACTTTATCGCTGCCATATTTGATATATATAGATATACTTTCAATGTATAACTAGCGACTTAATCGCCGCCATTTTTCTGACCGCGAATTAACTTTATACTCCCAATGGATAACACATCTCATTATGAATAATAGAAAAAATGATCATAATGATTAACATGTTAATATTCTTCATAATAAATAAAAAAAAACGATGAATGCGGGATTTGAACTCAAATCAAAAAGTTGATAGACCAATAGCATAACCACACGGCTACGACTAATCATACTTTTGTATATTGAAAGTAGCATATGTTCATACGAGAGCGTAACGTTACAAGATTTTTGTTTTAATACAGGCATTTGTTGTTATTATAATTTTTGTTGAATTGGATATTGTATAGGTGATAAGGTATTAAGCATAATGGACATTTCACATTAATATTTATTTGTATTTGTATGATCACCGGTAATAGGCATACGCAGAGCTTGTGCAGCTAATATTTCAATATTTCCACAATAATCTTATAAATATTTTATTTTATTAATCATTATGTACTTAGTTTACAAATAAAAGACGTATTAAGTTAAAAAAAAGTTCCTCGAGGTGGATTGGATCTGACTTCCTTTGAAAGCTGTTTAGTACAACTTTTTCCGCCGACAGAGGCGCTGTTACTCGCTAGGTCTCGGCAGTGTCATCGGACGGACTTGGCGATCTTGGCCGGTAAACGTGAGCCATTTTTGAAACACGGAGTTAAGTCTCCTTCTCTCTTACTCCCTGTCTAAAACTAAATTACAAAACTTACATATCCAAAATCAACTTTATCCAAAATTTACCTAGCCTATCCTTAGACTATATGTCAAAGGTTGCAAATATAATATTTAAATACTAATGAATCTCGAGCCCCCAAATTTATCTATCCTAGAAACAGCGAGATGCAAATGTAAAAACTAAAATTATGCTTAATTAAAATCTCCTAAAACCACCTATACCAGGTAAAATATATTGTTAATATAAAACAATAATACTAAATCATTAACACAACCCAACTAACCTATGAGTATCCATGACCAACGAGTTCCAACGTAGACCCACGGATACATCCGCAGAAGCCTAAGGCCAGTACTCTACTAAAAAAAAACAGATGATAATTAATTGATAATCAGTTGATGATCAGCTGATAATCATGCCAAAACGTCACGCCAAATTGTTCTGATAGTCAAGGTTTAGATGAAAATATTTGGTTTCATCTAAATGTAAATTGTAGTAGAAACATTAGTAATGATAAAACTGAATTAAGTATTAATGAATCAAGAAAATTGAACTCTAAACTTGTGGAACAGCTATATAAGAACACTGAAACAAGTATGAAATACAATATGAAAGATAAAGTTCAGAAGGTAAAGACCCGTCGAAGAAGTTCTCTTTGCTTTTTAACCCAATGGGCTTGGAGTTCAAGTAATACAAAGCGTTCATCTAGAGCAAGAAATGTTGGGCGTAATAATTATGAAAAAGATGGCTTATTGGGGGAAACACTTCGAAGAATTTTTCCATCTGCTTTTATATGAGTATGTATTAACTTATTTTTATATATTAGATTTAAATTATTATTAACTTATTATCATATATTAGATCAGTTGAGGAAGAATAAATGCTTCGATTACTTCTTTGGGAACTTTTGACGAGTACAAAAAGAATAAAAGGTACAGTTTATTCTTTTGTAAAGAATAAAACGTACAGTTTAATCTTTAATAAAGAATACATTTTTACTCCGCCCTTTTTAAAATAATAAATTACGCGGTTTAATCTTTTGCGAAGGATAAAATTTTGGCCAACCATTTTAAAAGAACAGATCAAATAATTTATTCTTTTGTAAAGATTAAATCTCACTGTTAATATTTTGAAAAGAATAAAATTATACACAACAATGAATGTGTTTAACACGTACTTTTTTATAACTATTCTTTCCGTAAAGAATAAAAATCCCTACTGAAAAAATCAGATGACAATCATCAACTGATAATCAGCTAATAATCAGCTGGCAAGTGGCATTTGGAAGTCGAAAGTTCATCGCCTCATCTACGCAAGCCTTCCACGCTGCCCTGTCTTGTGTCAACCCCACCCAAGATGCACCCCTCCGATCGACACCCACCCGTCCTATTTCTACTAGATCCGCTTTTATGTTGTCCTCCCATCTGCGTCTAGGTCTACCTAGAGGTCGCGTTACCATCGGCCTGCCCTTCTTGTCGTCTGCCATTCTCGCTACGTGCCCCGCCTATCCCAATCTGCGTGATTTTATAATTCTGTTAATACTTGGTGACGAGTACAGATTGTGTAACTCTTCATTGTGTAGTCTCCTCCATTCCCCGGTTACCTCATCTTTCTTCGGCCCGTATATTTTTCGCAAGACTTTATTTTCAAATACCCTAAAACGGTTGTCCGCCTGCTTAGTGAGAGCCCACGTTTCGCACCCGTACAGAACCACCGGCAGTATTATTGTCCTGTATACTTAAGTAAATTACTCACGGCATAGAAGCAAGCATTACCCGAATGAAGTCTCTTGTTTATTTTGACATTAATCTCGTTTCTATCATTTATGGTCGTACCCAGATACCTGAATTCGCTAACCTTTTCAAAAGTAAAATTCCCAACTCTGAGATCTCCCTCCCCTTGTCTTAAACCATCGCGTATCGTGAAGGGTTCTGATACATTACAGTCTACTCGGATCTTTCCTGTGCTTCCGTTCAGACATATTTGAATCAATCTCACGAGTTTTTTTGGTACACCGAGAAGTACTAGAATTTGATACATTTTGCTTCGCTTAATAGAATCGTACGCTTTTTTAAAATCTATAAATAGATGGTGTATAAATAAATAATTAGGAATCAAAGGCGAAAGAGTCAGCCCTTGTAGAAATAAAATCTCAGCAATTAGATGTCGACGACGTTTCGTTGGTTTGATTTCCAACCTCTTCAAGTCAATTTTATCTCTAAATATCAAACATTATCTTAAATTATAATAAGAGGAAAGATTCCTCGAGTCACAGTCATTTGCTACATCCTTGTGCCATTGTGTTTGACATTTAGAGATAAAATTGACTTGAAGAGGTTGGACCAAACCAACGAAACGTTGTCGACATCTAATTGCTGAGTTTTTATTTCTACAAGGGCTGACTCTTTCACCTTTGATTCCTAATTATTTATTTGGTTAACATGGAGAGCAAAAAGCGTAATTGTTAGATGGTGTATAATTTCGCAAAATTCCCACTTTTTCTCTAACAACTGTCTTATGCTAAACATTTGATCGCTCGTCGATCTGTTGCGCCGAAATCCGCACTGATAATCTTCTACTGTATCTTCCGCGAATGGAGTGAGTCTAGCTTGTATTACGTTTGACAGAACTTTGTAGCACGTTGCTAAAAGTGAGATACCCCTATAGTTATTGCAGTCTGTCTTATCCCCCTTTTTAAAAATCGGTATAATGATAGATTCCTTCCAATTTTCAGGTATTGTTTCATTCTTCCAGATGGCACATACTAGTTTATAGATTTTAAAAGTAATCTCGACGCCCCCATATTTGAGTAACTCAGCTGGTATAGAGTCATTTCCCGTTGCTTTGTTGTTTTTTAGTTTTTTAATCGCGGCCTCTACTTCTTGGTAGCTCGGTTCCTCCACGTGGAGTTCAGCAGTGTGAATTTCGTCCCCTAATTCTTCGCTATTTTCGTGCACGTTTAATAATTTATCGAAATAGTTTTTCCACAGCAACAGTAATTCGTTGTCATTTGTTACGAGGTCCCCGTTTTCGTCCTTCATCAATTGCGCTCTACTCCTAAAAGCCTTTATGATGGCGCTAATCCCTCTGTACATTTCGCGGGGGTTATTTTCCTTACTGTTAGTTTCTATTCTCCTAATAAGATTCTTTTGATACTCCCGCTTTTTATTTCTGTAGATCGCACCCGCCTGTTTCCTTACGTTAGAATACTCTTCTACGGTCCTATCGCTTCTATAGTGTAAGCTATCTAATTTAGCCTTTTTGTGACTTTCAAACCAGAGTTCGCACTCTTTGTCAAACCACGGTTTGCTCTTTGGCTTTTTCTTTTTACCCAGTACTTTGTTCGTGGCCTCTTTTACCGTTTTTTCGATGTCCCCCCATAAGCTGTTCGGTTCATCATTCCCCTCCGGCGATGTGTTTGCTTCTTCAAGTGTCTGAAACCTGTTATTAATTTATATCTGGTACCTAATTCGCTCTGTTCTATCTCGTAGCTTTTCAATATCGAAGCTTTCTACCTTGTTTCTTCGTTTACTATTTTGATTCGCTACTAATCGAGCTCTTAATTTGGCTACTACTAGGAAGTGGTCCGAGTCGCTATCTGCTCCTCTATGAGCCCTTACGTCGAGAACGTTAGTATGTTTTTTTTCAATGAGAAAATGATCAATTTGGTTCTGTGTGGCCCCGTCTGGCGATGTCCACGTTGCTTTGTGTATGTCCCTGTGTTTAAAATATGTAGTTTTGATTATAAGATCATTTGCTGCCGCAAAATTTATGACCCTAATACCGTTATCGTTGCTGGCTTCGTGCAGGCTTTCCTTCCCTATCGTTACCGCATCGTTACCGCGTAAGACCAGGTGACGAATCATTCTACACATCCCCTTTCGGGACAGTTGTCATCGCTCCCGCATCCTCCTCGGCAGCAGGATTTTTGCCCATTTTTGTAATGTGTGATGAAAGAGATAGATTAAGACATAAGAGATAGTGTGAAGTGTTTTTTGTTGTGGTGCTTGCGTAGTATTTCTAGGTGAATGCGTTCGACAGTGTGGGCTCATTACACCCACGCCTGTTTCTATCAGCTGTCCGCGGCTACTTATTCAATTTATTCGCAGCTAACCTCCTTCTTAGGGGCTGTTCCTCTATCCGCAACCTGAGGACGCGCTGTGTAGTGGTGATAGGCACCCACCCGTCCGATCTGGACGACAACGCCCAAGACCCGCTTAGGGTAGCGGCATTGTAACAGAGAAACACACAGGTAAAGAGAAAAATAATACAGACTAGATGCTGATTGAAACTAGATCATAATAGAACTATACGAGATGACTAGAAAGGTCTGTTCACACCAGCAGCCAAGACTGAATGCCGGAAGCAGTGGTAGGGTCACGACTATTCTTATCGGCTCCCGACAGCTAACTTCAGGGGGCATCGTGGTAAAAGTAATCCGCTTCGTGCCCCGAAGTTAGCCATTGAGAGCCCCAACTCTAAGAAGCTACATTCGGATTGTCGGTGACCACACCGATCGGACACCAAATTCCAAATCTAAAACATAAATAATTACAAAACCCCCATACCCCAAATCTACTTACCCCATACGCGAAGAGTTGTAAATATAATATTTTAATACTAATATATCTCAAGTCCCTAAACTCATTTATCCCAAACATAGTGAGATGCAAGACAAAAAACGAAAATTATGCTCAACTAAAATCCCTTTAAACCACCTACACCAGACACAATAAAATGCTAAATCCTAAACACATAAACCCACGTAACCCATGACTATCGAGAAAATGTAAATCAATAAATATAAGTATATATTTTTTAATGCATTGGCACATCAGAAGAAGGCGAGCGAGAGCGAGGATAATATCTATAAACGAAGCTCTCAAACCCACTTACCCCAGGCGTCCCAAGTTTAAATGAAAGAATATTTTTTCTTCTGTAATAATACATCGGCGCCTCAGAACAAAGCGAGCAAGAGAGAGGATTATATCTAAAACCAAAGCTCTTAAACCCACCTTATACCCCACGTACAGAGAGTTTAATACAAAAAATACCCCTGCTAAAATTTGTCTTAATCACTATTTTTGCAATAAAACTCGATTAAATTAGACTGGGTCAATGGGAATCTCTCTTAAAGACTTATATAACCGTCGGAATGCGGTGAAAAGATGGCATAAACAAGCGTGGCGAGACGAACTGTGAACGGAATATCAGTCTCTCGTGGCCGAGGCTGAAGAACGTACTGCCCGAGCGCAAGAGACTTTTATACAAAACAGAATTTTCGATGCACTTTATAAAAACATATGGAGTGAATTTCGTAATCTTGGTCTCATTACGAAAGCAAAAAACGACTTCAACGGTTTTACTCCGGATGAATTGAACGCTCACTTCGCTGGTGTGTCCATATCCGATCTCGAGCATGAGACAGATCTGAGTGACATCGTGTCGGGAGCCAGCGAGGGTGACTTCACTTTTCGTGAAGTTGCTTTCTCGGATGTTGTGCTGGCAGTCGCTCATTCAGAGTGTCATCGCGAAGTCTTAACCTGTTCTCGGCTATCATCTTGTAGCTTTGTTCAATGCTTCATTATCAAGTGGAGTCTTTCCTGGGACCTGGAATGAGGCTCGTTTAGTGCCTCTCAAAAAGGAAGCAATTCCATCAGCTGTGACAGACTTTCGTTCAATAGCACTACTGAGCTTCCTTTCTAAGGTCCTGGAAAAGATAGTACATGACCAGATTTCAGAGCACCTAGAGTCACAGAAAATTCTTGACCCGTTCCAAACCGGTTTTCGAAGCAACAACTCAACGCAGACAGCACTACTAAAGCTGACGGAAGACATAAGGACAGGGATTGACAGTAACAAACAGTTACTGACCATCTTACTGCTTTTTAACTTTAGCAAGGCGTTTGACACATTATCCCCTTCAAAGCTACTCCGTAAGCTAATCGGGATGGGATTCTCTAGAGCAGTAGTCCTGTGTGTAATGCCCTACACACGATCCATCTTGTAATTAAAATAAAAATAAAAACAAATCAAAAAGCATTCGTCTCCCTACTCTTGTCTATCACTACGAAGCTAGCGGTGGATTCGAAGATTGCGTAACAGCGCCACGAGCCAGCAAGCGGCGGTAGCAGCAGCAATAGAAGGAGAAGCGGCGCAAGAGAAGGAGAAGCGGCGGCGGTGGCGTAGCGCGCGCTCATATTAAATTATTTGTATGAATGGGTTTTGTATATAGGTGTGAATGTCTGTGTGAAAATGTGAATGTGATAGTATTTTCGGCGGCACGACCCCTGCTCCCTCCCAGGCCTATAAAAGGACTGACTAGCTCCAGCGCAATTTAGGCGCCTAGTCTCTTCTCATGAGCAACTCACGCCTTGAGAAGATAAATAACTTAGAAATTTTCGAATATTATAATATTATCTACACTTATAAAATTTCAAGTTAGGCACGATATCGCAAATTAAAGCGTATCAGTCCTACATTTTTTCATAAATTCAAAGACTGGTCAAATACTTATAAAAATTTCAAAATAGAGCAGATATCGTAAATTTAAGCGTATCTATCTAAAAACCTATTTGTAAAAATCAAAGCGGATTTACATATTCAATTTTTGTGATATATAGAATATATGCAAGATTTACGCCATATTCTATTATATATTTATTTGAATATATTTATTTTTGTTATAAAGAACAAAAATCTCTTTATTGCAATAAACCTCCACTATCTGGTATCCCGGACCTGAACATCATAGTTTAGAATTATTATAAACAATTAAAATCTTTCTACTCAATCTGTTGTCATAATCACGACGCAGATTAGTAAATGTTCGCGACTTGCCAAAAAGTAAAATCAATAGATTTTGTATTCTTACATAAATTTAAATACTACAGGATCCGAGATAAGTCGTGACCGTTTCATGTGAGCCAAGTCATTCATTACAGGACGTAACCAGCGAGTGGTTACTAAAACTAACGGAGAATCAGATTGGCTAACTACCAACCTTTGCGTCCCACAGGGCTTTATTCTGGGACCTCTTCTGTGCAGTCGTTACGTTAATAATCTTAAAGACGTACTGACAGATTTTAAGAGATCAGAGAGACCGGGGGAATTGTTGACAAATAGTGTTGCGCATTTGCTATACGTGGACGACCTGCAAACCTACACTCAATGTACGAGAGACAATCTTCGTGACATCATGGATCGTCTGTCAGCTGTGTCGGGGTGGGCCTCGAATAATGCTATGCATCTTAATACTAGCAAGACTAAAGCGCAAGTTGATGCAGTTAGCCGAAAGGTTAACAGAGACCTCTATGGACTAAGGTCTTTTAGACCCTGTATCACCGAGGCGTTGCGTAAGCAGCTGGCAGCCGCTCTTGCTGTTTCTCACCTGGATTACTGCTCTGTAGTGTACCTTAATGTGTCAGGGAAGATGTAGACACGCCTGCAGAGATTACAGAATGCATGTGTGCGTTATATTTGAGGTGCCGGGAGGCGCGAGCATATTACTCTCTATAGGAAGAAACTGGGCTGGTTGGTTACTAAGGAAAGAAGGGCATATTTTGCGGCAGTACTAGTGTATAAAGCTTATTGTATGGGGCAGCTGCCGTACCTCGCGGCCATTTAAAAAAAAATAACAGCACAAGACTTCTAGTAGGGTGTCCAGGGATATTTCGGTTCCGGGGTCGCGTACTGATACGGGACTGCATTCGTTTGCAGTGTATGGTGCGAGTCTATGGAACTCCCTTCTGCAGGATGTGCGGACTTTGCCTTCGCTGGCCGAATTTAAGCGAGCTTTGTTTGCATACTCGGGTCGTAACAGTTGAGACGCGGTCGATCCAAGAGGATCCCGCCATTGCAAGAGAGATTTTGAGCAGCTGTAGATTGCGAAGCAATCCAGCACCGTACACTCAAAATTCGTTGAGCCTCTGTAGATCGCTAAGCGATTCAGCTTTTGAAGAGAATAATTATCGAGCCACTGTTGATCAAAAGATCCGGCATTTAAGCGTATCCTTAGGTTAAGCCGCCGTCGATCTTTAAAACCCGGCGAAATAAGTCGTGGATCGGAAACCGCTCACTCGCGACACTCGTATCGTAGCCAGAGAAGCAATCGTTCGTGCCGGCCGGCTGATCGGGTACATCGCTCCCGCGATAGAACCGTTTCTCGTTCTTCTAGTCGTCATTCGCAACATGACGGCCATCGTAGAGAACGACGTGACAGGCGACATCGGAGCCGAGATTCAACTCCCCGAGCGCGTCGTGAACGTCGGCATCGTCATCGCGACAGTTCACGATCCGACACTCTCAGCGTTGACGAAGTCTTTAAAGAATTGGACTCCGTGGTTCACTGGGATGGAAGGGTGGTCTAGTTGTGTTTGTACACTCAACCTGGACTCTTTGGACGACGCTCCTATTCGTCGCTACCAAAGAGCTACCAGTCTTATGCCGCGATTTCGGTCTTTACAGAAAACTTTGCCTTGAATAAATCGTGAGAATCAGCCAACTACAAGTGTCCTTTATTCGAATATATCCATCTTGTATAAGCCTGACTACAGCACAGCAGCAGTGATTTAGCCCAAGCAGTTAAGCGCAAGTAAGGATAAATAAATAAAAGATCGAATTTGCGATTTAACATTACAATTAATAAATAAATAAGACTAAACTTACTAAATACTTCTGTAAAACGACAACATCCTAAGCTAAATATATCGAAACTTCGTCAACTCTGTAAATTGAACGTCTGTGAAGTGCTCTGTGCCAATAAAAACATAGCAATCAATATAAATAAAACCCTTGACTAGCAGCGCGGGACATCTTCAATTCCACAATCCGCGTGTAACTTTAGTAACAGAACAGGCTCTCGAGCCGAAGGCTAGTTATCGCGAATAAATAATTATTTGTAAGACTCGCGCAGCCCGTCCTACTATCTAGTACGGTCTTTACAATAGCTCCTTACGTTGGCTTCAAAATCTGAAAGATCCAACTGGCCGTTTAGCGCATTGGGGCCCTAGAGTTGCAACAATGGGACTTCAAGATCGTACATAGAAAAGGAGCCAACCATCACGTACCCGATGCGTTATCTCGTAGTCAGGGAGAAGACGAAGAAGAAGTTAGCGCCTTCAGCTTAATTACCGACGAATGGTACCTTCAGTGCCGGTGTGACGTGCTTAAGTCGATAAAGAAATTTAGGGAGTGGAAAGTCGAGGACGATATGCTTTATTGATACCGCCGCGACATGTTATTAGACCCAATTACTCACCCGTCCGAGGGTTGGTGTTTAGTCGTGCCGATAGAGTATCGTCCAAGAGTTCTAAGCGACGCCCATCGCAAGGCTTCCTCTGGTCATTTAGGAGTTGAAAAGACTTATGATCGCGTCGCTAGAGAGTATTACTGGCCGGGAGTATGGCTCGATGTCAACCACTACGTACAAGAGTGCGATGAGTGCCAGCGTTACAAAACTTCCCAGTTAGGAACGGCCGGACAAATGGGTCAGAGGATTGCTGAGCGCCCGTGGGCATTAGAAGCCGCCGATTTGATGGAATTTCTCATGAGTAAGAGTCAATACAAGTACTTGGTGGTTTTCTGGGACTTGTTCTCGCGTTGGGTCGAATTGAAGCCGGTCAGAAAAGCGACGGGCCAGGCGGTTGCGAAGGCCTTTGAAGAGTTAATTTTATTCCGTTAGAAAGTACCAGATTTTCTGTTAACAGATAACGGGAAGTAATTTATGAATAAAACTTTGAAGGATACGTTGGAAGAGTACGGCGTCAAACACGTGACAACCCCACCGTATCACCCGCAGGCGAATCCGGTGGAGCGTAGTAATCGAACTTTGAAAACGATGATTGCGACGTTTGTAGGGAAAGATCACCGGACGTGGGATCAACATTTGCACGAGTTTCGCCATGCGGTAAATACGTCGATGCAGTTAAGTACTAAGATTTCGCCCGCGTTCCTGAATTATGGACGTCACCCTTAACCAGCGATAAGTTTGCGCCCGGAGGTAGAAATAAGAGGGCGCAAAATAGAATTAGACCCTACCGTGTGGGTGGATCGAGTGAAGCATTCGGATGCCCTTCGCGACCTAGTATTCAATCAGCTGGACCAAGCCTGGGTGAAATTTGTGCTGCCTTGCTATGGCGACAACAGCAAGTCACTTATATTGCTTTTATCACCATGTATGTAAATATGTATATATATTTAATATTTGCATGTTACTTATAATCTTGAATTGGTGAATTTTTCATTATACTCTTGCGTCCACTAAACACTTACACATGTGTTGATGTGTATAACATACATATTCAACTACCACATATAAACACAAACTCTAAAACGATATATCTTTAATTTCGCTTGCTCTGAACGTAACACTATGCCTCATAATTATAAAAATACATATAAATTATAAAAATGTAAAGAGTCTGTCTAGGCGGCGTCTTTTCGCGTACGCGAAGCCCCCCCCCCCCCCGCCCTTACCCCAAATTTACAAATTTACGATTTGAAAAACTCTTTCGCACGCGAAGAAAATTTTCCGTAGGCTTCGCATGCGAAATGTCCCAAATTTGAGTACCTCTGGTGCGCGAAATTTCCCAAAATTTGAGTCGCTTTGGCGCGCGAAGGATCACAAATCTAACTTTCGCGCGCGAAGTATTACAAATTTTTTGTGCGCGAAAAATGTATTAGCTACGTGAAAAAACGACATTGAAATAAATTTCGATAGTCACATAACCTCTAAGCCTTAACACAACGCTGACGAACTTACTGAAAAAAATCAGATGACAATCAACTGATAATCAGCTGATAATCATGCCAAAACGTCAGCTGATTATCAGGTGATTTCAGCTCAGTATTTTTCATAAAGCTGATAGTTATAAATATGCGTTTATGTGAGATAAAATGTTAATGATAATCAGGCGGTAATCAGGTGATAAAGAGCGATATCGAGGCCCTAAATATAAAAAACACGCTACACAACAAGGGGCGAATTGGCTTTTTTAGACTCGGATGATGATTGACCGTGTCCGTCTCGGGCGCCTGCGGCGCCTGTGACACGTGCTCAATCATCATCCTCGCTTGAAAAAGCCAACTTTCGCACCTAGTTGTGTAATGTACTATTATATGTTATTATCCCTGTCAAAAATATTTACATCAAATTCTACATACAATTTTATGTAAAGATTTTGAAAAATTAGATATAAAATTTCACATGCACGAATAAAATTGTAAAACTTTACGTTTGATTGTAAAATTTTACATTCTTATATTTACGTATAATTTTATTTAAAATTTTACGTATTACAATTTACAATTAAGTTTTACAATTTAATTGATTTATGTAAAATTGTACCTGTAAAAGTTGTACGTAAAAATTGTACCCGTAAGAGATACAAAGACATCAACCAATAATACACTCTATTTGCGACTCTTGCGTGTCCCAAGGTTTGGTCGTAACCAGGCACGCTTACACTTCAAGATATCCATAATCACACTTGTTCTTCCCGATCACACTCGCTTGCGTTCGACAACTTACAGCGAGGGCCCAAAGGCGAGGAAACAAAAAAAGCCTTTCCGAAGAGCTGCTATTTGCACGTACGTTCAGGATCCACCAGAGCAGGAGAGTGACCAGCGAGCGAGCGGCTAGGGCCCGTCGCCGCCTCTCTTGCGCCGCCGGCTCACTCTTTCGCTCATTGCGCTGCTCACGTTCACCGTTCTTGTTCGTTGGGCGGCGGCGCATGTGCTGCACGGTTCTACTCGTGAACTGTTGGAGCTAATGCCCGGGAAATTCAAACACATGCGTTCCTTACAACAGACAGCCATACGCTCGCAGATAATTTAGAGTTTAGCAACTTCGAATTGCGGAACCCGAAACAACAAAATGTCACTGACGTCTGGGCCCTTAACTCGATTGTACAATTATTAAATTTCGAGCGCGATACGCAGCAGTTCATGTTTCCAACACTCTGCGGAATACTGCAACCCCGATCTAGCTGTTTTGGACTCTAGCGTTGGCAGACTTCACCAGGGCTCCGCCATCTGCATACGACGCCATATGATGCGCGTACCGTTACTTGAGCGCCCTGTGAAGTCGTTGGCTTCTCTGTTGCAGCGCCAACCTGGTCTATCGTCTTCTCTCCTTGGCCCCTCCTTGGCCTCTGCGTGGGAGCTGGCGACGGCCGTTGTACTTTCGTCCTTTCCCGAGCAACTTTCCTACTCCGGCGTCGTTTCGCTCCAAACAAACAGATGCTATTAGCCGCATAAGCTCAGACTAATTCACTTGACCTTGGGACACTCTGCTCTGGCTTCTTCCGAACTTTGTCACATGGTGAAATTTCACCATGTTACAATATATGTATAGGTTTCGAGATTGTTTAGTAGTTATCTTCGCATTGTGAGTCGATTGACGCATTCTAAAAGCTATGAGCATGGCGGTCATTATAAGTTTTTGTTAAATTCATAATATTTTTATTAAGAAGCTTTGAATCATTTTAAATAAAAACGCATACTGTTAATGAAGTTGGCAGCGATTTTTAAATAAGAATTTATATAACATCTTATGCAAGAACTTGTAAAAGATCTAACATAATATCTTGACTAAGATCTTGCGTAAGATCTCAAATGGATATTTGATAAAGATAATTTTTTTTTTATCATGAACGTAAGATTTACGTTGGTTCGTGATCTTGTACACGATCTTGGATAAGATTTTATATCTGATTTTATGTAAGATCGTTCGTAAGATCTCATCTCAGATCTTGCAAAAACTTTGCAATAGGGGAGTACTTCACGGAAACCACACTACTCTCGGCGGTTTACCTCATCAAGGAGCAGCTGTAAAAGACTTTATGGTAGGAGCATTTCTGGACATACAGGGGACGTTTATTCGCACCTCAACCGAAATGGTAACTGAAGAGGCAATCAAGCAGAACGTGCCGAGGCCGCTGATTCAGCGGCTCGAGGGTATGCTAAACTGTAGGACTATGGTGTCAAAACTAGGAACCACTACGGTTACGGGTGTAGTCAGCAAAGGATGTGCGCAAAGGGGGGTGGCGTCCCCCACCATCTGGAGTGTCGTGGCAAATGGTCTGCTGGAGGCGCTGAATGTTGGGGGTGCTATGCCCATGTCTATCCTAATGTATTCTTAATACTGATCAAAGAAGGCAAGCCTGGCACTGCCATGAAAGCTATGCAACTCACACCTTAGAAAGTGAAATAATGATGCTGCTTGACGAGGCTCTCGGTTAACCCGGACAAAATCGAGCTCGTCATCTTCACATGCAAGTACACGATTGAAACTTACAGGGTACCTAGACTTTCTGGCACAACCCTGGAGGTGAAGGACTCAGTTAAATACCTCTGCGTTGTCCTTGATATGAAGCTGTCCTGGGAAAAACACCTTACGATACCTTACAAAAATTCTCCTATAGCCTTATAGGGCCGCACTTCTGCTTAGGCTTGCATATGCCGCGTTGGTCTGGTGGCCTAAGGTGGAGCAAGCAGGGGCGAAAAAGGCCTTGGGAAGAATTTGGGGACTCATAACAAAGTTGACTACAGGAGCTCTGAGGACAACTACTACCAAAGCACTAGGAATACAGGTCGAAGTAGAACCCTTCCACCTCACGATCATCGGCGAGGCAATCAAGGCCGCCCATAGACTCAATGACTATGGGCAGTGGAAACAGGAGACGAGACACAATTAGCTTCCGCTGAAACTCTTCCTCACCCCGTAATTTTATATAAAAACAGACATGATGATAGCGTGTTACTTCTTTGGAAGGAAATACGAAATCATCATTCCAATACGGCAAGACTGTGAGACTAGAAGAGACATTGATTATTTGTCCGAGTCGATAAGGCCTTTTATTTAGCGCAGTTCGCGTACTCGACACCGCCTAGGGAAAAGGTAAAGAAGTACGCGCGGTTCGAACGCTAGCTCGACTTATGATGTTTCGGTGATAGCTCACGGAGTAGCGAGACTCAGATCGTAACCAAGTAAGATTGAACTAATAACGTTATGACACTATGAATTGACACAATGACTCTTCATGCAACACAGAGAATAGAGTAGAGGTTAAATGAATTACCTTTAGAGGGCTGGTCTGTAGTTACTGACTGCTTGGCTCGGTCTGGCGCTGCCGCTCGTCTCAAGAGCGCGGAGATTTGAATTAAATAATTCGTACGCAGTTTTAGATACGAAGTGTGATAGTTTATTCAAGCTCTTAGAATATGAATAGTACAAGCGAAGAGACCCTCGACTGAGTACAACTCGTGTCGGAGGTGAAATGTGACTAAGTCCGAAAACTAAGCGAACGTTCAAAGTCTAAGTCCAATTACAGAAAAATATTTAAGTCGCAATTTGGGCAGAGCTTTGTCTAAGAACTCCGGAATCCAAAAGATGCTCCTTCTTGCTCTCCATTAATTTATAGGGACGAGGGTAATGCATAAGCATAGGGAAGGTTCTACCCTATTGAAAAATCTCACGCCAAAATCTCATTTAACCAATTTTTTGTTTTTTACGCGTTTTAAACCAATTTTAGTCAATTAGTGGCTTTTTTGAAAAATTCAAACTTAGAAAATTTATCATAAATTTTGACTTAAAAAAATGAAGTCCAATTTATGAAAAATTTTCTAAGTTTGAATTTTTTAAAAAAGCCACCAATCGACTGAGAATGGTTAAAAACGCGTAAAAAACTAAATTAGTTAGATGAGATTTTGGCGTGAGATCTCACATGATATTTGAATAGGGTAGCCAATCAGGAATTTGGGAGGGTGAGTGTCTCAGCGGGGGTAGCTCCTCTTTCTTAATTAGTGCCCCTCAGTACGCTACCGCAAGCCTGACCATCTGTTTGGTTTCTTTACTGCATTTCCCCTCATTGTTGCATCGATTTCCACTTATTTGGAATTGGCTGTTAGTGATTTATGGCTTCCTTATTGTCCTGTAACACCCGGAGAGTCTCCCCTTGTTTGACCTGGTTTATTCAGGATCGTCGATCTTTCTTTCTTAGCCGCACGTGTCGTCCGCTCGTTGCTCATGCCATGTTCTGCATTGCCAACTGTCATCGGTTTACTGGCGCACGCTTTGACCCGCCGTTATAAGTAACAGCCTTGTATGTAGGTTAACGTGATTTAGTGTTTGTTTTGACCGGCCGTCCTAGGTAATAGTGCCGTTGCATGTGGGCTGACGTGACACAGGGGCGAAAAGGGACTCTTCTTTTTCCTGGGGCTACTTACGACAATCTTTCAGACAGAGTTTTATACCATATTGAGCTGTACACAGAGGATCATAGAAAAAAATCGCATTAATTTATTGAACCTTTATCGACGCGATTAGTCGCACGATTAATCGCGTGACTAATCGCGCAATTCATCTAAATGCAAAATTATTAATCGGGGTGGCCAGTATTCAGGGTGATTCAGAAACAATACAACCTATTTATACCATTGTAATCAGCGTGATAAACTGAGTCTAATGGGATTGGTCCGGAAAATTTTCCTTCACTTTTCACTTTCCCAGCAAGGAAAGAAAAATCCCCCCACCACCGCGCCTGGCGGAGAAGCGCGTGAGGGGAAGTGAGCGCGGCGGCCGCCGCGGCAACAAGCGAGGGAAGCCGTTGCTAGGAAGATTGGCGACGGCTGCGGCGAGGTAAGGGGGAGCGGCGGTGATTATAAACCAACGCAACTAACATTACCGCGACGACTTATGATCGGCTTGCGCTAAACCTTTATTAAGAAAATTTAACAATTGTAAATATCGAACGTGCATATAACACAGTACCATTCGAGATGCATGCTAATAATTTGCAGGTTATCAGTAGGACGATGATTTAATAGTTCATATTTGAATATCGCTAATTATCTCCTGCTAACAATGATAATATCGAACTCTGTAACACAAGCATTTCCTCGGTAAAAAAGCAAAGTTAATGTCTCAGAGCTTTCAGAAAAATGTTCTCGTGCTCAGCTGATTTTCAGACTGTCGCAAATCGGCGTACAGTCGCGTACAGCTACGCCCGTCGAAAGTCAACAATATTTTACAATAAATAATCGATATACCGCCAGAGAAGTTCTTTTGGAGATGCAGCTTAAAAGTTCAGGTGCTCTACTGATTTTCAGACTATCCGAAATTGGCGTATAGTCGCATAGAGCTACGCCCGTCGAAAGTCAACGATATTTTACAATAAATAATCGATATACCGCCAGTGAAGTTCTTTTGGAGAAGCAGCTTAAAAGTTTTCGTGCTCTACTGATTTTCAGACTATCCGAAATCGGTGCATAGTCGCGTAGAGCTACGCCCGTCGAAAGTCAACGATATTTTACGATAAAAAAGCGAAGCACCGCTAGACAAGAGCACTCAGAGCAGCAGCTTAAAAGCAGCAGCTCGTACTTGTCTGATTTTTAGACCATCGAAAATCGGCGTTTAAGGCACTCTGTGAGACATTAATCGATACTTTTTAGCGAAACTTTTTGCGAGACTCTGCTTTTAAGAAAAGTCGGAAAACTGTAAGAGCTGCGCTTTTCGAGCAGCGGATGCAGATTTCTCGTTGTTTTCTGGCCTTGTCGCCCTGGCAAACTGCTCGAGGGGCTTGATTTACGTCGTAGCTGTTTTGAGAAAACGCGGGAAATCTGTGGCTGCTACTCGGAAAGCGCATCTCTCGCAGTTTTCCGAGTTTTCTTAAAAGCAGAAAGTCTGGCAACAATTATCGCATTAAATCTCGCAGAAAGTTTCGGAAAAATTAGTGCATAAAGTCTCGCAAAAAAGTCTCCCGAAAAGTATCAATTTATGTTTCGCAGAAAGTCTCGCAAAAGGTATTGCATAATGTCTCGCAGAAAGTCTCGCAGAAAGAATCGTAGAAAGTCTTGCAGAAAGTTTCTTAAAAGTATCGCATAATGTCTCGCAAAATGCCTTGAACGCCGATTTTCGACTGTTTCAAAGTCAGTCGAGCACGAGATCTTTGAAGCTGCTTCTCCAAATGCACTTATCTGGCAGTGTCTCGCTTATTTATCGTAAAATATCGTTGACTTTCGACGGGCGTAGCTTTACGCGACTGTGCGCCAATTTCGGATAGTCTGAAAATCAGTAGAGCATAAGAACTTTTAAGCTGCTTCTCCAAAAACACTTCAAAGCAGAAAGTCCTGCACGTAGTCCCGCGGAAAGTCTCGTAGAAAATCCTCCAGAAAGTCTGGCAGAAAGTTTGTCAGAAAATCTCGCAGAAAGTATGGCAAACTCTGTCTGTTTTATTTATTGTAAAATAAAGTTGCTTTGCGACGAGCGACGCTTTCCTGCAAATTATTAGCATGCATCACGAATGGTACTGTGTTATATGCACGTTCGATATTTACAATTGTTAAATTTTCTTAATAAAAGTTTTAGCACAAGCCGATCATAAGTCGTCGCGGTAATGTTAGTTGCGTTGGTTTATAATCACCGCCGCTCCCCCTTACCTCGCCGCAGCCGTCGCCAATCTTCCTAGCAACGGCTTCCCTCGCTTGTTGCCGCGGCGGCCGCCGCGCTCACTTCCCCTCACGCGCTCCTCCGCCAGGCGCGGTGGTGGGGGGATTTTTCTTTCCTTGCTGGGAAAGTGAAAAGTGAAGGAAAATTTTCCGGACCAATCCCATTAGACTCAGTTTATCACGCTGATTACAATGGTATAAATAGGTTGTATTGTATATATATATATATATATGTATATATATATATTTCTTTACTCGCGTAAATAAAGAAACCCGTTAAATCAGATAATAAACAAGCAACGATCAGTTTAGTACTAAGGCATATCCGATGTAAAATTTCACGCTCTTCAAGATGATGGTGGCATCCATATTTGTGTAGCTATACCACTGTTTTCAAGAAATTCACGAAAAATATATTGTTTTGCTGTTTATACCCCCACCCCGGGCATTATGAGGTCTGCAATTTTACAAAATGCAGCTCTTCTAGTGAAAAAGTATATTTCGAGCAGATTTTGACTGGACTATCTGCCTAAGTTCCTGGAGTGCGTACGCCTCTCTCTCCTATATAAATAATAATAATAATAATAATCATATAATAATCAGCTGATTATCATCTACCTTTTTTCAGTAGGATATATTCGCCTCGTAAGCGCGAATCGTCGACAGTACCAGAGATTAGTAGAGAGATTGCCGATGAGCATGGAACGAAGCGTGTCATGCAACATTCAGTCGTAAGCTATAATACGCATCTAGCTCGAGCGGAGGAGAGTAGTAAGGGCGGTAGTACGCATATCGCAATGGAGGGGAAATGAGAAACGGCGGCTGGCGGCAACTCGAGCTTTCGTGATCTCATGCATCAAAGCAGACGCATTATAATAAATAAAATTATTTATTAAATTGTAAATATGACCAATACTTTTATATCCAGTCCTTCTTTTTGTCTTTTACTGCTACAACAATTACAATTACATCAAATTTAAAATGATGATCATTTACTATTCAAAATTTTTTCTTGTAGGTTCCTTTTAAAATGTTTAAATTTATGAACAATTTATGTACAAGTATTTTAGAAACTAAAATACTTCTATATTTGTTAAACGTGATGAATAATAAAAAATTATAAACAAGTATACAATTATAAATAAAAATTTATTTAATTTATTTTATATCATTAAGATTTCATCAATTAATATTTGTAAATATGCAGGTTTGTATGATTGTTCTATTCATTAATACTTTTTATATAATTATATAATCGGACCGTAAGGAGCGTGTATTAGCGAACAATCATATTCTGTAAAATGTTTGGGAAAAACTTTTCAATCGATATTTTAAGAAAAACACAACAGTTCATGGGGCGAGCTAATTCGCGGAATCTAGCGACGTCGCGCGCGAGGCGATGTGCATTTATTTTGATCTGTCAGTTAGTGTTTACATCGCCATCGCGAGCATCGAAATCGATCACGTGTAGTTGCGTTTTTTGAGCAAATTCGTGTGTTTTTTTCGTGTTTTTTATCTCGTTAAGTGCAATAGTAGTGCAAAATGGCCAAGTAGTTAACAGTGTACGACTTTTGTAAATACATCCGCTGAAACAATGGAAAGCTCACTGGTCATCGCTTGTTTCGTTTTCCAATGGATCCAGAAAGACAAGGATTATGGATTGAAAATTCAGGTAAGTGAAGTTGATTTCATATTCATTAAGAGATTGAGCGCTACATGACCCATACATATCAATGCAAATTTTCAATTGCTATTGTGTAATTGTTAAATGCTTCTTCGTCCAAAAGAAGTCGATAACCCCTATTTTCAAAACGATTGCACATCATAATTAGTGGCTTAGCACTCAACCTGTTAAAGAATTTTGTGTTTTGATATTAATTATGCATCTGTTTTGATTATTTATGTTGAAGCTCTGACAAAAGTAGATAGAAATAACAAGTGGCTTTATGTGTAAGCTATGAAAATATGCTACTTTTGATTAGTTGATGTACATCATGTTCGTAGTTCAGTGGTCTAGATGATAGCCTGCTAATCTACGAATGCAGGTTCAAGTCCGCCTCAGGAATTTTTTTTTTAAGTATTTAAAAAAATATTTATTTTTAGTCAACTACTTAATTCAAGCAGGCCTTTTCAATTAAATTGATTGTATTAATTAATCGAAATTATTATCTGACTGCAGTCATTAAAAATAGATAGCAGTATACATTTTTTTCAACAGGTACTGTATGCAGCTGTCAATCTGCTCGCTTTCCAATGGCAGCAGTCATATAATAACCAAGTTATGTTTATAGCTTACACATAGCGCCACTTGTTCGTTTAATGCAACTCTTATATGTGAATATAGGTTCAACATGGTTAATTAAATAATTTGTTTTGCTATTTTAAAGTTCGATTTAACAAAGAAATGGCGCTATGAGTAAGCTACAAACATATGGGACTTTTGATAATTAGCACGCTTAATGTGTTCGTAGCTCAATGGACCACAGCATCGCCTACAAACCTGACGGTTCTGGGTTCGAGTCCAACCAACGAATTTTTTTTTTTACTTTGAATTGCAATCATATTCGAGCCTATGAAATTTTGTTTATTTATTTTTATAAATTAGGTATTAATTTAATGATATATCATGAAATGGTTTTAATTTTTGCATCCTCTTAGAGAAAGCTTTGTAATGGTAAAATTTTCGACTTGATCAAAACGGTTTAGAAATTAATTGTGATGTTGGAGTTCAAATCGCGTGTTTTTTGTTTCTTTTTAGTTTGTGGATTCGGGAAAAATATTGATTCTGCCAGATAAATTTTATTTTATGGCGGTTTATTGTTTTTCAAAAATATTATTTGCGTTTATTATATCGTCTCATTACAAATAATTCAGCTAAAATGCATTTAAAATAGAATAAAAGTACCTGATTTTGGAAAAAGGTAATTTGTAGGTGTATTGGCAAAGTTTGTTCCGAATATTTCACCTATGGTTTTTGAGTTATTGATGATTAAATTTGAATTTGAAAAAATTTAAATTAATGATTTAAAAAAAAACTAAAAATGAAATAAAAATTTAGGGATACGTCAAAGTATAATTAATTAATTTATTTATTATATTTATTATATCTAATTTTTTAGTGAAATAACAAGTAAGTTGTGTAGTATCTCGGTTATTTATATCCCTAAAATTCTACAAATTAAAAACGTCATATAAATTGAATGTCCTTTATTTTATAAATTAAAACAATAATAATAAAAAGTCAGGAGGAAGCTAAGTGGCAAGGACTTCCCTGGCGAAAAAAATTACACGATTAACCGCGTGATAAATCACTTGATTTCCCACGTGATATATCATGTGATAATTTGGCGTGATTTATCACGTGTAAAATCACGTCAAAAATCACTCGTAAAATTTGAATATTTGTTTATACTGAAATAAATTGTTTATTTTATATCTAAATAATCCCGTGATTTTTATTGCCAGGGTTGGAAGTGTTTTTTCATATGAAATATATCTACGCCGAATTAAAATGCAATATTGAAGTCAATTATTAAAAAATTACCCAATACTCGTCAAAAGACTGAAATATCTACATAATATGAAAATATATTTCATTAATATTTTTTAAAAATCTCTCATAATAAATGGTTTTACAGATAGTTGAAAGAAGTTGAGGATTATATAGTTATATTATCATATGCATATATGAATACAAATGATATAATATATCTATATCAATATAATCTATAATCATTAGGCACATATAATAATTATATTTAGATCAATATTTAGTGAATTATCCTTAAAACGATGTTATGTCATTAGAAATCAATTTTAATATCAAACATTTTTTAAAAATTACGTCTCTTTTCTATTAAGTTATGTAAAATAGCACAAAAACTTAAAAATGATTGTAAAACTGTATGTATTATAATCCCGCAACTCATGCAACCACACACCCCACGTTACTGTATATTATTTTTTATAAATAATTAAATAATTTGTTAGTTACATCCATTTATATTAAGTTATTTTTTATTAAATTTTAATACAACAAATTTTAATTTACAAATTACATATGAATAAATATTCTTATTGAATTTATCAATTAAAAAAAAACATTTTCAAGATGAAGATTTCGTCGACGTTGGTAAAACCAGGTTGCGACGCAATCGAAATTCCTTGAAGGATGCAACAGCAGCAGCATCAGGGTGTGCAACAAATACATCAGCAGCAGGATGCGCATCAACCAGCAGGACCAACAGCAACAACAGCAGCTGTCAGTCGACCAACAGGACCAACAGCAACAACAGCAGCTGTCAGTCGATCCATACGATCAACAGCAACAACAGCAGCAGGATATTAACGATGAACAACAAATGGAGGTACCCCCCGTTAAAAAAAAAAGGATTGGAACGGATTGAAGTGGATTGTAACGGATTAGAACGTTTTCTTGGTTTCAATCCGTTTCAAACCATAACAGTAAATCAAAATGTAGTATTCAATCCGTTTCAATACGTTTTAATCCATATCAATCATATGAAACTTAAATGTTAAATCCGTTTCAATCCGTTTAGGTTACCTAATCCATTCGAATCCATATCAAGTTATAATCCGTTACGATCCGTTATATATGTCGTTATATATGATGACATGTATAACGGATTGTAACGGATTGAATAAAATTGGATTTATATATATATATATATATATATATATATAATGGTGTTCTAATTGCACTGTTATGGTTTGATACGGATGATTCAATAATTAAAAAGTTATAATCCGTTACAAACCATATATATTAGGGTGTATCGAATTTATATACGAACTTTGGCGAATCGTAAAAGTACGGAAATTTTAGTAGTTATATGTCTGTAAAATTTAGGCGCATAAAGTCAATTGCTTCCGCTATGTCTAAAATTACCACATTTTTTGTTTTAATTCTCCAAACAAATTTAAGAGGAAAATGTTCTAATACATTTTTTTGTAAAATTCTTTCTTGTTGATAAATTATTAAAGTTTCGGAAATTTAAGTTGAAAATATTGACCAGTTGAAAATATTACCATCGGGATGATAATACCCAAACTGGGCAGCTAAGCTTAAAAATTCTTATTATTAACAACCTTATTTAACAACAAAAAATAAAAATTATTATTTTCAGTAGACCATATGGGAATCATGTGGTTCCCATATGGTCATCATGTGGTATTTATGTGGTATTTATGTGGTCTTCATTTGGTTCCCATGAGGTTATCCCTTGCATAATTAGCATTCTGTCAAATTATTTCACACATAACTTGTGGTGACCATGTAAAAATCATGTGGGAACCATGTGGGAATCGTGTGCTTCCTTATGGGAACCCACAGCAAAATCACACCTGGTTCCTACATGGTTCCCATGTGAATCCCATGTGGTAACCACATTAAAACCACGTAGAAACCACATGATTTCCACATGAGAACCATGTGTGACTTTTCACGTGGGAAATGCTTCGAAACCTAGTTTTTTGAACTCTTCTGAGTAGGAACACTTCCTTATACTTCCAATATTAAAAACCTTATTTTTTATTAAATAAGAGGATCCAGCAGCTTCCGGACCAAAATTACAGATGAGATTTTTTAATCCGTTACAATCCATGTTGCCATGTTTATAAGCCATGTTTATATTTTTTCAAAATATAAACATGGCGGGAGGGAAAGGACCTCCCGACAAAGGCACG
>JAZHPH010000146.1:357-57301 GCA_037356405.1 Nasonia oneida
ATTTTTTTCACTTTTCAATCACTTGCCCCTCTTTGTTGTTCTTCTTCCCTTCATATTCTCCGGACTCTCATCTGTTCTTCTTTCGGAACAGGTTATCTTCGTCTGTTTTCGGGCTGGTGGTTCTGGATGACCAGGTTGGCTGGAGTCGCTCCGGTTCCTCCATCTCCCAAGCCAAATGAAACTTCTGCAGTTGCTTCTGCAAGTAGGCTATAGAATATGCATGATAATTTTCATCATCATACAGATCCCGCTCCACCTGCATTAGCTCCCGCCGGATATCTCCAAAGTCCTGAAAGACGGAGTTGTGCGGATGCCCGTCCTCCTCTGCTGTTGACGTCTTGGGATGTTGGACTGCTAATATTAGGCCGCGATTGATGTCCAGTTCCGTGGATGTCGCTTTGCCACTAGGACATTTTCCGCGTCTTCTCTTCCTCCTGAATTGTCCAGGAATGAGGACTTTGTCATTCCGTGTAATCGGATCACCCGTCTGGCTGGGTACCCTTTCCTTGATTTTTTTTGTTTCCGGATATCCAAAGTTGTCCAGAAGGTCCTAACAAGATGCACCCATTCACAATCTCTGGGCTCACTAGCTCGTCCACCTCAGCCAACAGTTTGAAAAATCGTCCTGAATTTCGACCTTCTCTTCCTGTAAGTTCAGGACCAGCACGTCTTTTTGATATTCCATTAGATATTGCTTGTCAGATGCGGTTTTTTAATAGGCAGATATTGCAAAATTTGCTCTTTTAAGATGCATGCGTGAAAATTGTATCGCAATATTTAAAATTCCTTTGGAAACAACAGAGCGTTTCACAAAAACGCCAAAAACGTTGTAGCAACGTATAAATGTCGCACTTTGTTTCATAATTATCGTTGCAACAACATTTTGGGTGATTTAAAAACGTTGCTGGAACGTTGCCCTTGCTTTTAATGTGCCGTTCTAAAAACGTGTGAGTCGACTTTTTTTGACGGGTTATTTCGAGTCTAACTGAATGAGAGAGATATGAAAGATCAGATTGGTTGATAATTTGTGATTTTGTATTTCTTGCCTAATTTATAGATAGGCACTACTTCAGCCCTCTTTAGAGCATCCAACCACCTCGCTTTTTCAATACACACATTTTCTCATAGTGTTAGTATATCAATTTCTACTTTTTGAAGTTAATATGAGTATTAATTTAACTGTCAAACTGAATAAAAGATTCTCAAGTCTCATAAACTTAAAATTATTTGTATTATAATGTTTAAGACTTGTTATATTAGTTACTCATTATAAACAATAAGGATGCGCCATAGCAATACTATGTCAAGCTGTGACAAACTGTGCCTAAATATGCCAAATTATGCCATATTATGTCAGGTCGTGCCATACTGTGCTAAAATGTGCCAATTCGTGCGATATGCCCGAAATGGCATGAGTGTAGCACAATATGGCACAGTTTAGCGCAGTGTGGCAAATTTGGCACACTATAGCATAATTTCCATTTCCACTAGGGAATTCAATGAAAATCTAATTACAGAAAATTATTTAGGTCCTATGACTGAGATTTGTTAATATTGCAATGCAAAACATTTTGCTTTTAAGTATATTCGAAATAAATTTTCTAATTGTTGTCACAAGGATAAAATACATTTACGAGAAAATCCTTCTTACCCAGAAGAATTAAAGTTATTGGCTACAAGATTTTCAGCTGAAAGTATTCATTTTCGTAAAAATATACGAGCATATAATAATTCTTTGGCGTTTGCAAGTTTTGGAGCTAATTTCGACGAATTGTGTATGGGTATGGGTCCGCAATAAGTTATTAGAATTTGTGGTCAAGTATATCACAATGTTTATGCTTTTCATCCAAATGAAAATGATACACGAAAATAAGGTCAATTATATGTTCTGGATAATGAAATGGCAATGTCTTAAAGTAAAAATAATAAAAGTAATGGTGATGCAAAATTAGATATACTAAGTAAATTAGACAGTTTATTGAGAAAATGTAATCCATATGCTAAAGCTTATAAGATGACGTATAAGGTAGAAACAGAGGAATTAAAACGGTCTAATGGAAGGAATTGCAAACCAGAAAATATTATAATGTCAATTACAAGAAATGATGAATTAGATAAAAATAGATATAATGAAGCTCCATGGAATGAGGTTGCAATGATATTTGTTGGTAAAGATGGCCATCCACCAATTGAACGTGATATTGTTATATATTAAACGCATGATAAACCGATTAGCATACCTCTTATAAGTAAACACACTGATCCAATGACATATCCACTTATATATCCAAATGGTGGTTATAAATAGATGCCTAATATGAAGTGTAAATTTGGTAAAAATAATATTTCTAATTAGCAGTTTTATAATTATAGACTTAGTGTAAGAAATTAATTTAATCCGTATCCTCATTTAGGCAAGATATCTCAACAGGCAATAATAGATGCGTTTGTTAAAGTAGAAAGCTCTAGATTATATGTTATAAGAAAAATTCAAAATATTTTACGAAGCGATTGCTATAAAGTTTTGATGGATTATTTGCACAAAAAAGGAGATGCTAAAAATATAAAAATCGGGAAAATTTTACCATCAAATTTCAATGAAAGTCTTAGGCATTTTAAACAAAATTATATTGGTTGGTGACTGGTTAATCGTTATGGAAAACCTGATCTATTTTTGACGATGACATGTTATCTAAATTGGAAAGGAATTACAGACAATTTACAAAAATATGAAAATTCAATTGATCGACCAGATATTGTGGCTAAAGTATTTCAACAAAAAGTGAAAGAATTTAAAGAATTAGTTACATAAGATGGATTTTAGAAAAAAGTTTTGCATGTACTTACGCTATCGAATTTCAGAAACAAGGTCTACCTCATATGCATATGTTACTATTTTTAGATAAAAATTATAAACTTGATACTCCTAAAAAAGTAGATAATTTAATAAATGCAGAAATTTCAAACGAAAATTTTGTGTGTATAGCATTGTAAAAAAGTTTATGATTCATGGGCCTTGTGGCGTAATAAAAAAACCGCTGCCAATTCATTGGCAAGTACCTTCCTCCAACTGAATTTATAGGTCCAATAAATGAAATATTGTTTTGATATATCTATATATCTGCTTTTTAATGTATGAGGCGGTTTTTGATACATAATTTAATATAAGTTTTGGATGGTTCATTGTCCAAAAGTTTGCAGACCCTTCTGTTTTATTATAGAAAATGAACACTGTCGTCAATTTTTTTTCGCATAAATTCACGTATGTTTACATGTGTTTCTAACCAACCTAACCATCAAAACAACAGGTTATTCATTAGATAGGACGCTCGCGCAATTTTCGAGCAAATGATTTTTACATTTTAGCTCTTTAGTTGGAAACCGCTCGACAAAATCGTTTAAAATTTTAGCAGCAAATAGCTTTTTTTATAGTGAATCACCAAATTTTGAAGCATTTGACTACATTGTTTTAGAGATACAAGGAATAAAAAATTTTCATAAAAAAATTGAAACCTTGATATCTTACGAACCATAGGGATTTAAAAGCTGTGCAATAAACTTAGCAAAACACATAAAATATCTACTTTTTCTTGAAATCTCAAGTGCGATAGGGCTTTTTGCGTCCGTAATCGAGGCACAAAAAAAACTCATTTTTTTCAGTTTTCGATTTATTACTGAAAAAATGAGAAGTCAAATCACTTGAAATTTTAATGGGGTATAGTTTGACACGTGACCCATTGATTTTCGCGAGGTTATGACGTTTAGTTTCAGAGATATGAATTTAAAAAAAAATCGCCTCTTTAATTTTATCTGCCGAACAAAGCGGTCAATCCCGAGCACCAAACGAGGAATTTCAGAATCTAAAAATATATATGCATATAAATTTTATTGATATTGACGGAGTAGTTCCAGAAATATTATGGTATACACACACACATACATACACACACATCCATACGGACATTTTCTAAAAACATTTGTTTTGAACTTCTAACACACCAAAAAGTATTTTCTAGAAGTTTTGAAGGAACTCAGAATTTTACTATTACAAAGCTTCCTCTAGGAGGAAGCAGAATTCTCTTAGTATGGACAAAAATACAGAAAAATGTACAAAACTTTTTCCATAAAATTATAATAATGAGACAAGTTTCCAAGCAACAGGATACCAATATACAAACGAAGAAGTGATATTATTAAAATTAATTATAAAAACAAAAATTCTCAAAGAACAGCTAATAATCGATTTGTTGTACCTTAAATTCTTTTTTATTATTAAAGTTTAATTATCATATTAATGTAGAAGTATATTCAACTGTCCAATGTATTAAATATTTATTTAAATACTGTTATAAAGGTCATGATTGTGCTTTTCTTGAAATTCGTAATGCAGATATTAATTTTGAAGAAGGTAATAACGAAAAGAATCAAACTTTAAGTACGGAAGAAGAATACAAATATAATGAAATCAATCAATATCTCAATACAAGATATTTAACTCTTCCTAAAGAGATTATTAGAATATTGTTTACACGAAATTTCGCATGTTATGAAAATGAAAATGTAAAGACCGTACTTGATATAAGAACGGGCTGCACGAGTTTACAAATAATTATTTAAATTAAAAGGAACTATCCTTTAGCTCGGCCTTATGTCACTAGAGTTACACGCGGACTAAAAGATCTGAGTATGTCCCGCGCTTCTCGTCTGCTCGGACGCGTGTTTATGCGCGGACGGTATTCTGTCTCCGCTGCCTGCAAAAGCGGATAGCTATCAACAGCGTCACGCTGTAGTATCGCGGACTAGGAAATGTCCACGACTATGTTGCTTGCCCTTACCTTGTGTACTTATGGAGTTGCCAGCAAGCGTGTTTACTCCTTCTGTTCTCGTCTCGATGGTTTTAGGTTGTTTTATGGATATTATTGATTATTAATAATAATTATACACTGATTAATTGTTATAGTTTTTGTTTTATTGGAGACAACCCGAAACTCAGTAGATGTTACAGTTATGTATAATGTAGTTATTATAGTATCGATGTTATTACGTTGTGCGGTGATTTATTTATAATTACTTTTGACGCCTGTACAATTAAACATAACTTAAGAATTAAGAATAAAATAATAAAAACGACATAAACCGCATTTTTAAATTAAATCAAACTGATCTTGAAGCAAGAAATTATTTGTATTCTGATATACTAATACATTACACATTTGACGGAAAACTAAAAACATCGAACGACAGGAAAAATGTATAATAAACCAATATTAAGCAGAATGTATTTAGTAAATCCGAAGGACCGAGAACGATACTTTATCAGATTATTACTTTTACATGTTAAAGGGCCAACCTCGTTTGTAAATTTACGTACCGTTAACGGAGTTTTATATCCTACATTTTATAAAGCTGCTATAGCAAAACAGCTTATCAATGAATATGAAGAGTGGGATAAATTTTTACAAGAAGCAATACAAATACAGTTTCCAACAGTACTATGTGAATTGTTTGTTTTCATCAGAATTATATGAGAAATATAAGAGTAATTTATATCATCCTAAATATGAAGAAAGAACAGGTGAAAATATAGCACTAAATGGAATTGAAAAAGTAATGCAAGCAGACGGTTTGATGTTAAGTGATTTTTTATAACACGTGCATGAAAAAGGCCATTTTTTCGTGCATGAAAAACAAATAGAAACTTTTTTAACGCAGTGGAAGGAATAGTATATTACGCGCCTAGGGAGGAAAAAACTTGGACAGTCCATATCTCGTGTAAATTGTCAAACACAAGATATGGGCTGTTCAATTTTCCTCCCGTGGTGCGTATACTATTTTTCTTCACACCAGCACCGAAAATGCGCATTCCTCTCCAGGCGACCGGGAGGGAATGTGGTACTTTCGGTGCAGGTGTGGAGAAAAAGTCTTTTAACCCGCTGCAGAGTGAGGAAATAGTACATTACACAACTAAAGATGAAAGTTGGCTTTTTCAAGCGAGGATGATGATTGAGCATAAGTGGGAGTCGAGGGCGACGGAGGCCTACGGCTACCACTCGTGCTCAAACATCGTCCTCGCTAGAAAGAGCCAATTTTTCCCCCTAGTTGCACAATGTACTATTTCTTAACACGTGCATGAAAAAGACCCGTTTCCATGCATCTAAAGTGAATGGCAAGCTGTTAATTTCAAGCGTGCGGGAGGGATTGGCTATTCCCTCCCGCTACTCAAAAATACTCAAAATGAATCAAAGTTTTGAAAATTTTTTAAAGAGAGTGGCTTACGACATAAAATGAGCAACTTACCATTCACTCTATATGCATGAAAATGGGTCTTTACAGGCATTTGTCAAAACAAGTACAGTGTATAACAAGGGGAGAGGGTAATTTCTACCTCGGGTGAGATTTGAGCACTCGTGAGAAATAGCCCCCGCCCCCCTTGTTGCACAATATACTATTAATTTGCATAATATAACCTTGAATATTGAAGAATAGATAATGCAACATTTCCGTATAAAAAACTAATATTCTAAATGAATTACAATAGAAAATTGCATCCCTTAACATTAATCAAAAAAATATCTACGATCTATGCAGTTTTATAAAGTTTAAATTATAAACAGGATTAGTGTATATTTATTGACGGACCAGGAGGGAGTGGAAAAATTGATTTACTTAATGTTTTAATAGATTACTTAAAATTACATAATATACTATTTTTGTGTTGCTTGGACGGGTATTGCAGCGAACTTACTTAGTAATGGAAGAACAGTTACATACAACATTTATAACAGTACATACAACATTTAAAATACCACTGAATATTATTGACTGTACAACATGTAATGTGAAACCTAATTCTGTAAATGGAAGAAAACTTAAAGATGTACCAATTATAATATTGGATGAAATATCAATGACATCGAAATTTATTTTTGAAAAAGTTGATCGTCTTCTTTAAGATTTATGTAACGTAACAGTAATATTTGGTGGTTAATATGCTCGTTTTATGAGATTTTAGACAAACATTACCAGTAGTTCGACACGGTAGACAAACTGAAGTAATCGAAATTCAGCGAAGTATGGCATAAATATATGGAAGAATTTTAGACGCGTGTATCCAACAATGATGACAATTTGAAACAATGGCTATTAAATGTCTTTGATCGAAAACGTTTAAATTTATATGGAGAAGAAAATTAATTATTTGAAATACCTGTTAACATGATATCAAAAGTAGACATTATTACAGAAATTTTTGGAAATAGCATATAAATGAATGACGAAACACTAAAGAATAAAGTAATACTTGCTCCTAAAAACAATGATGTAATTGATATCAATAATTAAATACTGGCTATTACGGAAGGACATTTCGTTAAATATGTAAGATACAGCAAAAGATGATAATGGAGAAAACTTAGATGTTATGTTACCTACAGAACTTTTGAATGGAAAGAATATTTTAAAATTAGTTTTAATACAAAGAATAACTTTATCACCACCCTTGTGGAAAAAAAGTAATAAATTGTAATAAAACGTAAAAAATGTAAGAAAATGTAAGAAACCTTTTTGTTGAATTTCGGACCTTTTTTCTCATACGTTTTTGTACATTTTCTTACATTTTCAGATTTGTTAACTTTTTTTTTACATTTTATTACATTTTATTACATATGTTATTTTACCGCCTAATATAGTAAGCATATTTTTTTAATTATCAATTTTATAATGAAATGTAACAATGCATAAGAAATTGTAAGAAAAAGTAAAAGGATGTAAGCATAAGTAAGAAAATAAAAAAGTCGCCATTTTCTTATATAATATTACGCTTACAGACAATTTTTTACATTTTGTTATACTTTTTTACGTATTGTTACATTTGTCATTTCAAAGAAGCGACCCTCATGAAATCCTGGATCAATGGATTTGTAATAAATTGTAATAAAACGTAACAAAATGTAATAAAATGTAGCAAATTGTAATAAAACGTAAAAAAGGTCCGAAATCCAACAAAAACGTACAAAATGGTCCGATTTGTTACATTTTCTTATATTTTATTACACTTTATTACATTTTTTTATTTTCACTAGGGCATCTAAAGAAGAACTACCATTTAATATGCGTAGAAAACAATTTCGTATTAGATAAGGTTTCGCATTGACAATAAATAAATCACAAGGTCAGTCATATAATAGAGTTGGTGTCTATCTGCCATTACCAGTTTTTAGTCATGGTCAGTAAAAAATTTACACTAAGAATATTGTATACAAGGACATATTATAAACGGTACAATATTATAACGGCTGCACTTTTTTTTTCAATAGAGCGCTGGAAATATGAAAATCGGCTGCAGCATGTTTTTAATGCAACGCTTGAATTATATGAATCGGCTGCAGAATTTTTTTAATGCAGCGCTTGAAATATTAGAATTGGCTATAACATTTATTACATGCAGCACTGAAAATATGAGAATCGACTGTACCATTTAATTAATACAGCACCAGAATATGACTGTCGTAAAATTAACCTGACCAGCACGTCGCCGTCGTAAGGTCGGGCAGCACATTATGCTGGCTAACGCTGGGAGTATCATTGCATGTTTACCTTGCTTACTTTCAGGTATTACACTACAGCAGCACAATGTACGATTGATTAAGCTGGACAACAATGAAATAAATCAAGGGACGTGGTAGCGCCCCTATGGCAAGTATACGTTTTTATATACTGTGCTGTCGGGGAGCAGCGCGACCCTATTATGATTTCTTGTCTGATATGTCTTAGATGCTTACATTTGGGTAATGTATCTTAAAGATTTTAATGAGAACTTTCTAATGATCATAATATTTTGCTTCAAAATTTTTTCTTCAAGCAAAATAATTATGATCAAAAATTAATTTGCGATGATTTCTTAAAATTTTGGTCATGTCTGATTCTCATCTTTTTAAGCACAGCAATACAAGATATGTCATGATAGTAGGTTATATTAAGGTTACATTTCAGCAATCAGTGCAATATAATATACTACGCCGCGAATGTCTCTAGAACATATTAATTATGTGCAACTCTAATAGCTAAGCGTCGCTGTCTCTTACAAAACGAATCGCAGTTGCAGAGAGCCGAACGCACGGAGTAAGCACCTATCTACACAAAGATTATGAGGAAAGAGGACTAGATTTTTCAAACTAGAAGTTGTCTAGTTGTCTTCATCTAGTTTTTCTTGCATCGTTTACAAACGTGCATCAGTGTTTGTTTGAGAGGACAGAGGCACACGCCGCAGCAGAGTACGTCCGGCCATGTGTAAACATAAACATAGCCTAAAACAGTGGTGTTTTGGAGCTGCGTGGTGCGCACAAACTCTCGCGAATCTGTCTATTGTGTGTGATTGTACATGATCGTGCGTTTATCAATGAACCTTCGCGCTACCGCTAGTGTACCTCTCGACAAAATTAATGTGTCTAATACTTAGGCGCCGAACAACTGCCAAGACTCGACGCAAGCACTCGCGTGGATCATCACAAACACGACGTGTGAATCCAGAGAGTAAACAACAGCGTACTCTACATTAGCGAATATCTTGTGACCCTTGGTTCATATCGGTGGACTGATAACTGAGCACCGGCCAATCGCTTCAGGGCATGCAGGACTGCCACAACAAAGAATAGCGAGATTGACACCGCGATCCACGGAAAATCTATGAGCTCGTCTTCAACTTCACGAGCTCTCACCGCTCAAGCTCGACGACGACCCCGTCCCTGCAATGCCGACCTCCACATCTATAGCCTCCGCAACGGCAACTATATACTCTCTCCAAGATCTTATACCCTTGTTTCTTTTGAATGAGTCGATAATGAACGACAAGGACAATGAAAGACTTCTTCTTCCGTTAAATCGGTTTCGTTTATCCCTTACATATTAGTGCAGCTGGATTCGCCACAATTGGCGAGCGCCGCAACGACGACTGCCGGAGCTGCTCCGAGGACCGGCAAATGACACTTGGCGCTCAAGACCATCAAGCCGAAAACGGCGCGTTAGATAGCGAGAGCACGAGAACGAGTTTGCGACGGGACGTCTGATCAAGTTTGAGGACAAGGAGGAGGCGATAGACGTCAACGTGGAGTCGACGCGGTTCCCATAGATCGGCAGTGTCGGAAGTCCGACCAACCTTGAGCTAAGCATATCCGTGACACCCGGCCACAAATCCAAGCCTGCCGTTGCTGTCCGCCAGCATCATCAAGATCCTCACGCCCTAGATGATCTAGGTTGCTCAATAGCAATAGCAGAAGATCCTAAATATAATAATAAGGCTATGATAATAAGGCTCTCGAGAAGTTGTAGTGATTCTGAACTTAATGAAATGCATTAAACAGGTATGAAATCGGTTTGGAAAACACCTTATACAAGATAAAATGTTGGCAACTATAAGTTTGATCTCCACCCTGGCAGAAAATAACCCAACAGTTGATTATGGTTGGCCAACGAACCTGCTAAAATCGTCACTTTAGCCAACAGTTTACCGTAGGTAAGCATTTCTACCAGGGCATAAATAAACGCTAATGAATGTAGTGAAATTAATTTTATATATGTCAAGCATGAAGCATTAAAGTTCATCAGGTGAGATATGATCAGCTGACCAGTGGTTATTAAAAAAAGGTTAGAAATTTTCAAAAATATTATTTCAATGCACACTTGCCGTCAAGTCGTCTTATAGTTTGTCGATGAAACATTCTAATTGTTATTATTAAGGTGTAAATCTGTCAAATTATATTAAAATTACAACATTTTTTTATTATAATCTAACAGGAGGTTTGCTTTATTGTGAAAAAAATATATTCGTGTAAGTTTATAGCAAAGAACAAATCTCAAGCCAAATTTAATAATTTGCAAAAATAATAAGTAATTTTGGAATCATATTGGCTTAACGATTCTTTTTTTATCATAAACTTTTGCGTATGGATGAAGTATTTTATTAAATATCTCTGTTTTCATTAAAAAGGCGATAACGTTTTTTTAAGTCAGTACACATCGTAGACTATAAGATGACGGGACGGCAAGTGTGCATTAAAATAATATTTTAAAAAATTTCTAACCTTTTTTCTAATAACCACTAGTCAGCTGATCATATCTCACCTGCTGAACTTTAATGCTTGACGCTTGACATATATAAAATTGATTTCACTACATTCATTAGCGTATATTTATGCCCTGGTAGAAATGCTTACCAACGGTAAACTGTTAGCCAAAGTGACGGTTTTAGCAGGTTCGTTGGCCAACCATAATCAACTGTTGGGTTATTTTCTACCAGGGTGGAGACCAAACTTATAGTTGCCAAAATTTCACCTTGTTAAATATGTATTTATTCAATTAATAAATTATTCTATAAGGACCACATTGTGTACTGCCTAAAATTAGTTTTTTTAAGATTGACCTAAATTTACCCTGGACATCTCCCCCTCTCTCTCTCTCTCCTCTCCACCGCGTTTTCTTCGTGCAAGACTTACGCACTACACGCACTTTTCCCTCTACCGCGCTCTTCTTCTCTTTCTCTCTTTTTCTCTCTCCTTTCTGCCGCACTCTCCTTATCCTTTTGCTGGCTTTTGGGCCCTTTGGCGCTCTCAGATAGATCACTACTAGTATACACTGAAATGCCACTGATTTTAGCAGAAGATTTTAATGTTAACTTTGCTGACGAAAGTGCACAACTATTAATTTAATTCCTCAAAGATAAATTTCAATTAGAAATGGATAATGATGCGCAACAATCAACTACTGAGTATGACACAACATTACATGCGGTATTTATAAGATTTTTATATACTAGGTGCATTTAAGCGCTCCCTGTGCGCTACATTTTAAGGTTAGAATTTTATTTTTGAATTTAGCGCCATTGAAACAACCACTTATTGTGATTTTTTAGATATCAGCTACAGCGCCGCCATTAACCAATCACATTTTTCGATTCGTCAGAATCAACCAATCCATTTTCGGCTTCAATTTTCCGGTATCACTTTTTTTAATAAGAAAATCGATTTTAAAACATTTATATCAGTGGCTTCACACCAAACGACTTTTTCGTATTTTTGAGAAATTGCAATTTTAATGTATGAACTGATACATAATGCATCATTAACTACCTTTTAAATCATTACGTATTAGGCACAGTAGACATCCAAAAATGATAAGGATCTTTGACATAACTATTGCCAACTTTTAGACTAATTTTAAAATGTTTTTTTTATCCTGGAATATTTTATAGACAAAAATGTACTTGGTCGTTTTGCCGGCTATGGATTGATTCCTCATTTATCCGTACAATTGAGTTACGGCAAAATTTCGTTGTTAACAAAAATGTACGTTATTTCTACGTGATAACTTCTCATTTTATGGACTCATGTCAGTATGACATGCGTTGGTTAAAACCATAGAAGCATACTTACGAAAATTTTAACATTTTTACGTAAAAAGGGGATATTCATATTCTTATTATGTCACCTATTTAAAAAAAAAATGAATTTCATCACACACCTATTTCAGTATTCACTTCTATCGGCTGTCCCCGAAACAGCCACATTTTTCTACTACATTTATCACGAGAACTAATTTAAACTACCATATAACAGTATTTCAACATTTTTTGCATTTTCAAACAAGAGCAAAATTACTGTTACATAGATTAATTATATAGTTTTAATATAAATACATTTTTGAACGCACACACGCGTAAGGCGGAAAAACGTAGTTATTCAAGAGAAAAATTATGACAAATACAAATTGATATAATAGTCGTTACATACTAGGGTCGCACATATTTCTTAAAATACTTTAGCCTGTGCTCCTTAGCCCAAAATAGGTTTGTTATCACTAAAAACTGGAAAATCAACCGATATATGCCTTTAAAAAGCCGCTTAAACCATTTCACTTTGCAAAAAGCATGATTTTTTCGCTTCTACGTATTTGTTGCTTTAGCATTCAAGGACAGTCAAACGTCAATTTTAAACATGTAAGACATGTTTTTGATGTCCAAATTTTTTGTATTAGTGCAGTCTAACCACTTTGCGCATGAAACTCTCGTAAAAACCTTGATTTTTCACAATAATTAATGACTTTTATGTAATAACTTAAGTTGAATAAACAGAAAAGGTTCAAAATTGATATAAAACCTTTTTTTATCACTACAATTGAGGCTCCTTAATTTAAATATCTAAGAAGCAATAAGAAATAATAATGTAAATCACTGGAGACCCCCTTAAAGAATTTACCTGAATGGTCACCTTTCTAAGTACGAAACGCACATTTTGATGCTTAACTTCTATCATTGAAAGTCATTAATTTTTTTTCACAGAAATTCACGCATGTTTACATATGTTCCCAACCAACCTAACCATCAAAACCGCAGGTTATTCATTAGATAGGTCGCTTGCGCAATTTTCAAAAAACGATTTTTACATTTTAGCTCTTTAGTTGAAAACCGCTTGATGGAATCGTTTAAAATTTTAACAGCAGATAGCTTTTTTTATGGTAAATCACCAAATAAAATTTTGAAGCATTTGACTACATCGTTTTAGAGATATAAAAAATCAAAAAAATTTCAAAAAAAAAAATTGAAACCTTGATATCCTACGAACCATAGGGGTTTGAAAGCTGTGCAATAAACTTAGCCAAAACACATAAAATATCTACTTTTTCCCGAAATCTCAATAAGTAGTCAAATCACTTGAAATTTTAATGGGGTATAGTTTGATACGTGACCCATTGATATAATTTTTTTCGCGAGTTTATGACGCTTAGTTTCAGAGATATGAATTAAAAAAAAAAATCGTCTTTTTCATTTTATCTGCCGAACAAAGCGGTCAATCCTGAGCACCAAACCAGGAAAAATAGGTAATTTCATTCTCTTTCAAATGCATTATAGCTGAATTGTTTGTAACAATGGGATGATTGAAAAAAACGCAAAATAATGTTTATTAAAAATCAAAAAATTGCCATAAAAAATATAGTTGACTAGGTAGTTCCAGAAATATTACGGTATACATATACACACACACATATTCACACACCCACACACACACATACATCCATACGGACATTTTCCAAAAACACTTGATTTGAACTTCTAACACACTAAAATTTTCTAGAAGTTTTGAAGAAACTCAAAATTTTACTATTACAAAGCTTCCTCTAGGAGGAAGCAATATTTAATTCAGCAGAAAAAGGTTCTTACATTTGGACATTTCATTCAATCTATTATTGTGATATGTTCTTGCCAAACACGTCACACCATAGACATTCTCGCCTATTGGCTGTCCCGCGCGGTGACAGCCAATAGGCGAGAGCGGGTGCCGGCGGCAGCGGGCGTCAGCGGCGTTAGCCGCTCGCCCGCTCGCCACTCTCCTGCCCTGGTGGAACCCGAACGGACGCAAGATCGACGGCTCTTCTAGAAGACCTTCCAACGGTGCTTTCCTCGTGCTGGCCCACTTCTCAGAGTCATCGTGGGATTGCTTGAGGTCAGTGGATCAGTCCTGATTTTCTCCCGTCAGGCCTTCTCTCGCAGGCTCGCAGCTATTTCGGGTTTATTAGTGTAACGGAGTCCTCGCTGTAAGTCGTCGGACGCAAGCGAGTGCCACATTGTTCCGCGCTTGTAGTGCTCGCGGGCAATTAGTTAACTGTGAACGGAAAGTCGTTAGTAGGACAAGAGTGTTTGAGGATATCTGGTAGTGTGAGTGCGCCTGGTTGCGACCGAGCCTTGGGACGCGTGAGAGTCGCGTATACTATTGGTGGTTGCCTTTGTGTTTCGGCTGCCTTGGCAGAGTTTTGAGTGTCGAGACAATCGTGGTTGGCATACAAGTGGTTATCTGTACAGGAAATTGGCTATCTACGAGAAAAGAGGTTGTCTGTTGGCTATCTAGTGAAATATCGGGTATCTACGATAGTATAGGTTATTTATCACGATGAATTGGTGTTAAGTTTAGTCGAGTGTTGAATTGCAGCGCGAGTCTGTAGTCGCATGAATCGTGGAAAACGGGATATCTCTGTAAAATAATAAGTGTGAGTTATGAGGCGAATAAATAAAAGAGTGCTGAAAAAAAGGCAAGGCTGGTCTGACCTGAGGTATTTTATCCCCGAACCTTCTCCTCTCCCAGACCGCGATTGTGGAGCTGAGCTGACCGAGCTATTCCTCGTTCACCGAATCTCGAGAGAAGGAGTCCCGAGACTCTGGTGCTCAGTGGTGAGTGCCTGGCGTCCCGGGTTTTGACGGCAAGAATTCGGTAAAGCGGGGCTTTGTAGCGTGGGCTCTAGTCGGTCGACGACGGTACGAAAACTCACGTTATACCGTAAAGATTCGTATGAGTCAAGGGTTGTGCTTTTCTTAAGAACTAAACTTTGTATTTATGAACAGTTTAACTGATGTTACACTTAATTTATAAAAATGTATAGTTTTTAATTGCACTTGAAATTAAATGTGTAACATATAAAACATAATTATGGTTTTTTATTTCAGCCAAAAGATGATGTTTATTTTTCTATTTTGTATTCATGCAGAAATAGCATTTAGTTTTCGTGGACCTCATCACCCTAGAAGCAGTATCTCGCATCACCATTATTCGCCACAAAGTGAAATTAAACTTACACAAGATGATGAACTTCTTCATGATACATTGTAAGTAAAGAACACGAAATTGACATCGTTAAGTTATTATTAATCTTTTGATAAAAATGTTATCATTTAAACAGAATATCACATACGCCTTTTAAATAGCATACAACATTAAATAATTATAAAAAAAGCTTTTTCAAGTAAGGATGATTGAACCCGATTGGAAGTCTAGGATGCTGCGAATACCTGAGATGGACAGGATGCTCAATCATCATCTGAGTCTGAAGAAGCTAATTAATTTCTTGTTGTGTACCGTACTTTTCATATAATTATTGCTGTAATGTGCTACACCTCTACGTATGTCGATTTTCAGGGTGAAGAATCTCACGTTTGGTACTGACCACGGTGTAAGATAAAGAGGTGAACCGACTGTCCCCCACTCTTTGTGACAGTTATTGAAGCCCTTTGCTTCAGCTCCGGGACTTGTGCGAACGATTTGCATATTTTTGAATAAAAAAAAACCATTTATTGCGGAATCGTTAACAATGTTAACAATATCACTCCAAAAAATTACGGGTGCTTTTGTTTTTTAATGAAAAATCAAAAACTATTTCAGATGCGAGAAACCATAATACATGGTATTCTCAAAACAGGCACTCATATTTCAAGGATGAAACCAATGCGAATCGTTTTTCAATTTAATTGCGGATTGCAAATATAAACTTTTTATTTCATAATTCACGATAATTATCAAGGGGCGCAACAGCGCCGCGCTGGCAAGAAAAAGTACGAAATACGATTTGTCGACGGCGCAACCCTATATACTTTGAAATTGGGTTTTCTTAACCTTTAAATAATCTCGAGAGCATTTAAATCATTACTATTGCGCATATGCGCAATCTGTTGGTATCTACTTGAATATATTAACCTAATCTTTCATGATTAAAAAGATTCATCCAAAAATATTAAGTTATTAACTTAATATTGCAAGTTGAAAATTTGCTCGGTATATTTCTTTTCGTTTAGAGTTTCCATCCTCTCCCGATTTTTTCGTCTCCTCCGGTCACGTGACTTCCGGTGAGGTTAGGTATTATACACCAGTGGTTAAAGTGGTTCATCTACTTTACCGACATTCGTCTGCTACTCGGTGACACACGCGATTATATGCATATAATAATGCTATACGATTATATGCGCGATGCGATCAATGTCTAAAGCAATAGTAGCTTATTGTCTATCGAATAGATCAAGATTGCATGAAGTGCAATAGCAAGGAGGATATGCTTTGTAAAAGATTTGGAATCTCCCAAAAAATCTTAAAATAAGTAGTTAAAATTAGTTTTCCCAAAAAATGATATCTTAATGCGTATAGCAAAAAACATTTACTTGACATTTTAATATTTAGAGATTTCACTACGTTTATTAGTCTTTTTCTTGCCAAGGTTTTCACTTTTGAAAAAAGTTTTTTTGGGAGATTTATTTATACATTAATTTTAATGTTGGGTTATTCGCCGAGCCAGTCCACCGCTCCGCGTCCTTCTGCGCACGTCCAACGCGCAGGTAGGTATATCTTGCGTCATCACCGAGACAGAATCAGCTGCTTCTGCTTGCGAGACTTAACCTCTCAAACGTCGAAGTATTCACTTTTTATTTTATCGATTTCTTGCTCTTTGATATTTAACCAAGATGTCGTCTCGGTAGCGGCAGTGTACGTGTCGAGAAGAACGTCATGTTCGCAGCGGAGTAGTAGCCTTTCAGCGTTGACGACGAGGTTCAGCTGGCGGACGCGCCGACGAAATCAGCTGCGACGGGCCACTACTATTACCTCGTCGCCGATCATGTTTCCCTTGAGTACGTCGTCGAGCGCGCGATCGCATTCGAGGCCGAATCACAGAACGACGTCCGTCAGCCGTACGCACAATATGAGTGCACAATTGCATGCACACATGTATGTGTATACGAATACGCGCGTAGTAAACTTTCGACAAAACGGCAGCTCTTCTATATACTTATTGTAAGAGTCTTGTATACTCTGACTGAATTAGAAAGTATTCTTTTAAGCCTGACTGTCAAGCATTTATGCAATGCAAGTACACAAAGTCTACGCGATCATCAGTAATAAATTGTCAGAGGAGTTTTGGAAAGCTACGTTTGGAGAACATTTGAAAAACTACATCAGTGCATGGGAAGCCGAGTAAGTTGTTATTAGTCGTGCAGCTGTATACATATAATTAGTTACAATGTGTGCGCACCGATTGATTTTCAAAGCAGTACAGCGCGTTGCAAGTACTATGCAAATGCTGGTTTGAGTCTGAGGTGAAGAAACTCTCCTCCTGGCGTTCCTCTTGGATTGCTGCAGTCGGAAGCACGGCGACCAGAGCCTCCGCTACCAGTCCCATCTTCTCCGCATCAGCAAGAAATATGGAATACCGTTTAGCCTCGAGAGCCATGTCGAGCATTGCATCCATGCATACAATCTTTTATTGATAACGCTTCTGGAATTCTGAAAAATATTTAAGAAAAAATGAGTATTTTTATTAATATACTTATTTACTTATGCTAAATGATATTTGTGAGTCTACGCCTATAAAGCTTCTTGAATAAATAAGTATAATATAATCAGAACTGATCAGCCACACTTTACTTAAAATTGATTGCACGATATAGATTTGATAACTGGAATACGAGATGTAACAGGATTTTTTGTAACTGCAGCCACTGTACTAGTTCATTTTCTATCACAAGAGCTACTCCTAAAATTAGTGGTATTACCAGTAGAGCAACTTGGTCCACTATTGGCAATTGTATTTCGTACATAAGGTATTCTAGAAGTGTCTCTATTTCTGTTGTAAAACTTAGCCTTCACCATGAGTCTCAGAAACTAATGGCTGCAATAAACTTTGGATTGATATGGATTGGAACACTGCTTGGAGTCTCATTTGGTGGCATTGGTATATTACTGCATGAGTTATTTACTGGAATCCTCAGTTGATTAAAAATTGCTGGTTTAACACGAACCTTGCTTGGAACATTTCTTGGTATCATCTGATGATTGTACGTAATTGGATTAACACAACTTGGAATTTGAAAATCTTGATGGATTGTCTTTGTTTGTATTAACTGATTAGAATTGAAGTAAATCTTAGCTTTTGCAGCTGCAGCAATAAAATTAAACAACCGTTTCTAAGCGTAGTCTCTCTTGGCGACTCACGGGATGAGGTTAAGTCTCGCAAGCAGAAGCAGCTGATTCTGTCCCCGTGACGATGCAAGATATACATACCTGCGTGTTGGACGTGCGCAGAAGGACGCGGAGCGGTGGACTGGCTCGGCGAATAACCCAACATTAAAATTAATTTATAACTAAATAATTATCGCGAAATATGAAATAAAAAGTTTATATTTGCAATCCACAATTAAATTGAAAACGATTCGCGTTGGTTTCATCCTTGAAATATGAGTGCCTGTTTTGAGAATACTATGTATTATGGTTTCTCGCAGCTGAAATAGTTTTTGATTTTTCATTAAAAAACAAAAACACCCGCAACTTTTTGGCGTGAGATTGTTAACTTTGTTAACGATTCCGCAATTAATGGAATTTTTTTATTCAAAAATATGCAAATCGTTCGCCCAGGTCCCGGAGATCTTTGCTTTGGCTCCGTGTGGCGGCGTCACAGAAACAGTAGACTAGATGATACACGCCTACAGTCAGCGCTTTAACACGTGTGTTTGTGTGAGTGCGCTACTCACCGACACGGTCTGCCTTGCTTTTTTTTGTGTGTGTATGCGTGTGTGTGTGTGTGAATACACTAGAGTTTCTATCCCGCGTGTTGGCGCGCAGCGGAAATGCGTCTGAATTTTTAAAGTTTTTATTGGCATCTGCCAATTTTCTACAATGACAGATCAATATCATCAATGTACTATCTAATGATATGTATATTTAACCACAACACCAATTAGTTTATTAAAATGAAATTACAGGGAACGTTAATGCAATGGGTTGACTGATGGATATCATGTAGATACAAATTGTATTAATATTATAAAAAAACTAAATATTTTCAACTACTACATTGTATTATTAATGCCATTGATTCGAAGTTTATTATTTACTAATCCTAACACATAAATTCCCTATGTCATGCTACAAAGCGCAAACATTATCGACGATACATGTAATATTTTATCAAACCAAAAACATTAATCCCAAGCTTAAACTTAAACTTTAGCTTAAACTTAAACCTAATTACAATAAAAGCCCCCAGAGGGGGGCGATGATCATTAAAACTTTCAACATTGTACACGTAAGGATGTCGGTGGCTGTGGTCGCTAAGGTGCCGCGTTATCGTTCGTTATGCTGGAGTTCAAATCCAGCTCTCGGTTTTTTTCCCTAGTTCAAGAAACGTATTTATTCAACCAAATTTTATTCATATACATTCGATTATTTACGCATTTGTGTTTAATTAAAACGTACTTGATACAACGGCAGTTATTTGCTAGTTGATATTTCGTTTCCTGGAAAATATTTCAATTAATTAGTTGTAATTGAGTGAGTTCAAAATTTACAGTAGCTACGTGCATTTTAATTAAACACAAATGCGTAAATTACAATTATAATCAATCGTTAACGAATAAAATTTGGTTGGATACTTAAATACGTTTCTTGAACTATAGGAAAAAGAAATCTGAGAGCTGGATTCGAACCCCAGCATAAAATCGTTAGCGCGGCGCCTTAGCGACCACAGCCACCGCTATCGTTACCTTAACAATATCGAAAGTCGTATATGATCATCGCCCCCCTGTGGGGGCTTTTGTTGCAATTGGTTTAAATTTGAGTTTATGTTTAAGTTTAAGCTTAAGATTAACGTTTTTCGTTTAGAAAAATAGTACATGTATGCCAATAATTGTCGCGCTTGGAAGTATAGCATAGGGAATGTATGAGTTACGGTTAGTAAATAATAAACCTATGTATCAATGGCATTAATAATACAATGCAGTAGTTGAAAATATTTAGTTTTGTTATAATATTAATACAATTTGTATCTACATGATATCCATCAGTCAACCCATTGGATATTTACGTTCCCTGTAATATCATTTTAATAAACTAATTGGTGTTGTGGTTAAATATATATATCATTGGATAGTACATTGATGATATTGATCTTTTGGCGAGGAACGTGGGTGTAGGTGTGTGCGTGTGGAATGATAGGCCACTTCCTCACCATTCGTTTTCAGTTCACTATATTTATTCACTCAAGTAATTACAAATAGTTAGAGATCGCGTGGCGGGTAAGTTAGCGCGTGCTGGCCAAGATGGCGTAGTTGCGTCTTGAACCGTAGTCGGCAGCTAGATGACGAGCCGCGTGCTCGTATCTGGCGGAAGCGCTCGGGGGGAGGGCAGCGCCCTCTAGAAGACTGCCCGAGGCTGCAGGTGTTGCTTCCGACGAACGCGAGATGGCGCCAGCTGTCCGAGTGGAGCAACCGCCACAGGTACTCCCCCCTCAGTGAGCTTCCCCTGGGAAGCGAACGAGACTTTCCTCTTGGCGACGGGGTGCTCTGGTGGACGGACTTCTCTCTTCTCTCTTGTCGGTGTCGTCGGAAGGATCGGAGTCTCCTGATTCTTCTTTGGCCTCTGAGACGTCGATTGGCGGGTCGGAGATGTCCTGGTGCGCAGGAATTAGGGCGTCAGTTGTGACGGCCTTCTCCTGACCGTTGACCAGGATGATGAAGACTTTGTTGCTGCTTCTTCTGATGACCTTGAAGGGGCCTACGTACGGTGGGTCCAGCGGTTTCCTCACCGCGTCGACGCGTTGGTAGACGTGCGTACAGGTGGCCAGCCGTTTGAGCCTGAACGGATTGTAGCTTCCGTGGTGAGCTGCTGGTGCAGGCCTGATGTCTCTGAAGAGTGCTCTCAGCTTTCCTGCGAAGGTACCTGGGTCTGCTGGAGCACTGTCGGAGGTGAAGAAGTCTCCAGGGATGCGTAGGGTGGTCCCGTAGAGCATCTCCGCTGGAGAGGCCTGGAGATCTTCTTTCAGGCATGACCTGAGGCCCAGCATCACGAAAGGAAGCCGGTCAGGCCATGGTGTGTGTTCCTCACACATCAGCGCAGCCTTGAGCGTTCTGTGGAACCTCTCGATGAGTCCGTTAGCCTGTGGATGGTAAGGCGTGGTGTGGATTCTGCGCGAGCCTATCAGCTGAGCCAAGGAGGCGAACAAAGCTGACTCGAACTGGGTGCCCTATGGATCGTGTCGAAGGCGAGTCGGCGGAGCTTACCAGGTAGGTACGGCCGGACCACGTTGCTCAGGACGTTGCAGTAGATGCTGCTCTGCTGGACGGTGAGTTGTTGCAGGTCGAGTGTTCCGGTCTCCAGGAGGTGCGGCAGCTCCTCGTCATCCTTCTGAGCTGCTGCGATGGTGTCTGGGTCGAGGAGTGACGGCATGCTGATGGTTGAGCATGGCCTCGAAAGCGCGTTAGCCACCACGTTGTCTTCTCCTTTGACGTGTTGGAACCGGGCATTGAACTGCAGCACGTAGTGGAGGTGCCGCTGCTGCCTGGGTGTTGCCCTGTCCGAAGGTTTGAGCGCTGCATACACCAGTGACTTGTGCATACACCAGTGACATGTGGTCCGTCCTCACCACGAATTCTCTGCCCTCCAGGATGCGATTGAAGTGGCGCACCGCCCCGTAGACTGCGAGCAGCTCCCGGTCGTAGATGCTGTACCTGCTCTGTTGGCGATAGCTTGTGGGAGAAGAAGCCGACTGGTTGCCAGCTGCCGTCGATTTCTTGCTCTAGCGCAGCCCCAATAGCGGTATCGGAGGCGTCAGTGGCGAGGGACAGCGGTGCCGTCGGTGAGAGGAAGGAGGCCCTGGTAGCCCCAGCCAGGCTGGCCTTGGCAGTCTCGAACGCGGCTTCTGCTTCTGGCGTCCACCTCAGAACCTGTCGACTGCCCTTTTTGAGACCTTGCAGCAGAGCGTTGAGTGGGGCTTGCTGCTGAGCTGCGTGTGGGATGCATCGGCGGTAAAAGTTGTTGTCGGTTCTGGAGATGGTATAGCACAGGAAGTCGATCTCGCTCTGCCCAAACGCGCACTTCGCCAGGTTTATCGTCAGTCGGGCTTGGCGTAGGCGCTCGAACAGCGTGCGGAGATGCTGCTGGTGCTGCTCGCGATCCCTGGACATCACGATGATGTCGTCAATATACGCTCGTGCGAAGGGCAGACCTCGCAGCAGGCTGTCTATAATGCGCTGGAAGGTTTGGAACTCACTCACGTAAAATATACGGACTGTGCCTTTGCCTTTAAACTTTAAACTAGCATTGCAAAATTACTTATTGCAATCTCTCTCTCTCTCTATATATATATATATATATATTTTTTTTTTTGTGAAGATATACTTACGCTGACAGTCTGCATAAGTCCCGCTGTGTATGTACTTTTTGTCACATAAGTCCTGATTCATATATAATTAGTATTCATATGTCCGCACAAGTACCTGTACTATAGGGAAGGAAAGCCTGCACGAAGCCAGCAATGATAACGGTATTAGGGTCATAAATTTCGCGGCGGCAAAAGATCTTATAATCAAAACTACGTGGTTTAAGCACAAGGACATACACAAGGCAACGTGGACATCGCCGGACGGGGCTACGCAGAACCAAATTGATCATTTCCTCATTGAAAAAAGATGTCATACTAACGTTCTCGACGCAAGGGCTTACAGAGGGGCAGATAGCGACTCGGACCACTTCCTAGTAGTAGCCAAATTAAGAGCTAGACTAGTAGCGAATCAAAATAGTAAGCGAGCAAACAAGGTAGAAAGCTTCGATATTGAGAAACTACGAGATAGAACAGAGCGAATTAGGTACCAGATAGAAATTAATAACAGGTTTCAGGCACTTAAAGAAGCAAACACATCGCCGGAGGGGAATGACGAACCGAATAGCTTATGGGGGGACATCGAAAAAACGGTAAAAGAGGCCGCGAACAAAGTACTGGGTAAAAAGAAAAAGCCAAAGAGCAAACCATGGTTTGACGAAGAGTGCGAACTCTGGTTTGAAAGGCGCAAAAAGGCTAAATAAGAAGCGGGAGTATTAAAAGAATCTTATTAGGAGAATAGAAACTAACAGTAAGGAAAATAACCCACGCGAAATGTACAGAGGGATTAACGCCATCAGAAAGGGTTTTAGGAGTAGAGCGCAATTGATGAAGGACGAAAACGGGGACCTCGTAACAAATGACAATGAATTACTGTCGCTGTGGAAAAATTATTTCGATAAATTATTAAACGTGCATTAAAATAGCGAAGAATTAGGGGACGAAATTCACACTGCTGAACTCCACGTGGAGGAACCATGCTACCAAGAAGTAGAGGCCGCGATTAAAAAACTAAAAAACAACAAAGCCGTGGGAAATGACTCTATACCAGCTGAGTTACTCAAATATGGGGGCGTCGAGCTCACTTTCAAAATCTATAAACTAGTATGTGCCATCTGGAAAAATGAAACAATACCCGAAAATTGGAAGGAATCTATCATTATACCGATTTTTAAAAAAGGGGATAAGACAGACTGCAATAATTATAGGGGTATCTCACTTTTAGCAAGGTGCTACAAAGTTCTGTCAAACGTAATACAAGCTAGACTCACTCCATTCGTGGACGATATAGTAGGAGATTATCAGTGCGGATTTCGGCGCAACAGATCGACGAGCGATCAAATGTTTACCATAAGACAGTTGTTAGAGAAAAAGTGGGAATTTTGCGAACCCATACACCAACTATTTATAGATTTTAAAAAAGCGTACGACTCTATTAAGCGAAGCAAAATATATCAAATTCTAGTACGTCTCGGTGTACCGAAAAAACTCGTGAGATTGATTCAAATATGTCTGAACGGAAGCACGGGAAAGGTCCGAGTAGGCGGTAACATATCAGAACCCTTCACGATACGCGATGGTTTGAAACAAGGGGATGGGCTCTCTACGGTGCTGTTCAACTTAACGTTAGAGTATGTCGTTAGAAAAATGCAGGTTAGCCAGTTGGGCGCAACGCTTAATGGAACAACGCAGATACTAGGCTACGCAGATGACTTGGATATACTGGGGGATTGTAGGGAAACGGTAGCAAGAAATGCGGAAATCCTCATAAAAGCGACAGAGTATACAGGGTTAGAAATTAGTGAATCAAAAACAAAGTACATGATTGTGGATAAACTAGGCATCTGCAGAGGGGAGGGAGATCTCAGAGTTGGGGATTTTACCTTTGAAAAGGTTAGCGAATTCAGGTATCTGGGTACGACCATAAATGATAGAAACGAGATTAATGTCGAAATAAACAAGAGACTCCATTCGGGTAATGCTTGCTTCTACGCCGTGAGTAATTTACTTAAGTCGAGGCTGTTGTCTAAAAACGTTAAAATAAGAATATACAGGACAATAATACTGTCGGTGGTTCTGTACGGGTGTGAAACGTGGGCTCTCACTAAGCAGGCGGACAACCGTTTTAGGGTATTTGAAAATAAAGTCTTGCGAAAAATATACGGGCCGAAGAAAGACGAGGAAACCGGGGAATGGAGGAGACTACACAATGATGAGTTACACAATCTGTACGCGTCACCAAATATTAACAGAATAATAAAATCGCGCAGATTGGGATGGGCAGGGCACGTAGCGAGAATGGGAGACGACCGTACGGCAGCGCGTGTCGTAGACGTAGATGGGAGGACAACGTAAAAGTGGATCTAGTAGAAATAGGACGGGTGAATAGAAATCTTTTACAAAGCATATTCTCCTTGCTATTGCACTTCATAAAAATTTGATCTATTCGATAGACAATAAGCTACTATTGCTTTAGACATTGATCGCATCGCGCATATAATCTTATAGCATTATTATATGCATATAATCGCGTGTGTCGCCGAGTAGCAGACGAATGTCGGTCAAGTAGATGAACCACGTGACCATAGGAGACGAAAAAAATCGGGAGAGGGTGGAAACTCTGAACGAAAAGAAATATACCGAGCAAATTTTCAACTTGCAATGTTAAGTTAATATCTTAATATTTTTGGATGAATCTTTTTAATCATGAAAGATTAGGTTAATATATTCAAGTAGATACCAACAGATTGCGCATACGCGCAATAGTAATGATTTAAATGCTCTTGAGATTTTTTTTAAGGTTAAGAAAACCCAATTTCAAAGTATATAGGGTTGCGCCGTCGACAAATCGTACTTCGTACTTTTTCTTGCCAGCGCGACGCTGTTGCGCCCCTTGATATACGTGATTTGCAGCATACATTTTTGTGACCTCTTTTTCAAACAAATGTCAAATTGACAGTGACAAATTAAAAAACTATAAAATTTTAATAAACATAAAAAAAACGCGTCAATGTTCTCGCCAGAGATAACTACATAATAACTTTTTCAATAATTGTAATATATTAGGAAATAGAAAATCACAAGAGTTTAGAGTATTTTTGTTTTAAATTTAGAATTTAAAATTAATTTTTTTAACTATAATAGTTTTTAAATATTTTTTTTCATAACACGTGCATCGAAAACGCGCTTTTCGCCTACGAAGAAGTGGAGCAAAAGTCGAGTTTTTCAAGCCTGGGCGAAAGGCCTTTTTAGTGTTGTTGTGTGTATGTGTACGTATGTGTACATATAAACGCACCCAAACATACATATATACATATATCTTAAGGCAAAAGTAGACAGCACTTTCGCCTCCAAAATTTTCAAAACTTTTGGAATTTTCAAAATATTTGGAATTTTCAAAATTTTTGGAATTTTCAAAATTTTTGGAATTTTCAAAATTCTGCTTTTTTAGGCAAGCTGAAAAGAGCGCTATCGATGCCCTGATTATAAAAATCACGGTACACAACAAGGGGCGAATTGGCTTTTTCAGACTCGGATGATCATCGAGGCCTCGTGTCCGTCTCGGGCGCTTGGAACCCGAAAAAAAGAAAAAAAAGAGGAAAAAAGAGGACGCCGCCAGCAGGGAAGTCGTCCCCGACGAAGCGGAGGTCGACCGCTCCCAGACCTCCGGGACAGCGCCGGAAGCCGAAGATCATGTCCAGCGAGATCCTTAAGGCCCTGCTGCCGCTCCCACTAGGGAAGGCAGCCTTGGCCGAGGAGAAGACTCCACCGGAGCCCATGGCTACGGCGGCGGTCGATCTCACGACCTCCGACTAAAGCGCTCAGCGCCTCTTAGTCATTTTTGAGTGGACTGATCCCTATTTGGGATAAGCCCCGTAATAACTCAAAAAACAAAAGACTCCTCGGAGTTTGACCAGATGGACTTGTTTCTTCTCTGGCTTGTTCTTGCTTTTTCTCCCTCCCAATTTTAGCATGACTCGTCTAAGTAATTTCTGATTCTCTATTTTCTTCTGATTCAATTTGATCTTCTAGTTCCATAATGTCTGATCATGTTTTAACACATTCAATGAGATTGTCCAATTTGGCTTTTCATAACCCCTGTTAGATATTCTTCGCCAGTGATTTGATCGTAAATTTTAAGTATTTTGTTGTTTAAGTAAATACTTAAACCTATGTCTGCAAAACGTCTAAGGGAAATAAGGTCGTCTGAGATATTTTTTGCTGCTATAACATTTGTTAAAATTATTTTATTATTTTCATCTAAGGTTGATTTTAGAATTAAATCTCCTTTGCCGTCTACTACTATGTTCGCGAATTCATTTTTATTCGCGCTTCTGATACATTCTCCAGTGCTTTTTCTGAAGTTACTTAAAATTATACTCTTATTGACTATCTGTTCTGTTGCGCCAGAGTCTGCTATAAAGATGCTGTGTTGTTACCTGTTAGCATCGCCTTGAATTTATCTCCTTGTTTCTGATTACTGCCTGGTGTTGGTATATTTACGTTTCTTTTAGTAACACCTTTCTTGTGGTTTCCGCTGCCTCTGACATTATTGTTATAACCACACCTGCCTCTATAAACTCTACCTCTACCTCTGAAGTTGTTGTCATTGTGTTTGTGTTGTGTGTTGTTATACGTATAAGATTTTACATACTCATCTTTAGGATTGTCTTTACAACTTCTCTCTGACAGAAGAATCAGTAATGTTCGATTCAGCTTGTCTAAAATTGTTGATTTTATCTATTATCTGTCATTTAATTCTTGTTCTGTTTCAAGAATGTCTGGGCGCAGAAATTCGTCAAGTACGTCTAAAAGATTGTTTGCTTTTAATTCAGTATGTAAATTGTCTAACCAAATGATTAGTGGTATTTGTTTTGTTAATTTGTAATCTCTCTTAATTTTTGTTTTTAAACTATACCCAGATATATTTGAGGAGCGTCTAATTTCTTTACACGTCTTACTGAGTTCTCCTATTATAGATATTTCCCCTGTTAGATTTGATAGTCTGTTTATGTTGTAGGTGTTAGTGTCATTTATGTCTTTTAATGTAGACTTAGCAGGGTGATCATTTACCTCTGAAGTTGATTTTCCGAGTTGCGTTATGATTTTTTCTAACTTCTTATCTAGATTTTCAGTGACCTTGTGTAGGTCCAGGATGGCTGCCGTCTGAGCGTTCAAGTACTCTGCTTGTTTGCATACCCGCTTCTGCATGTTTCCAAATCTTCCTTCAGAAGTTGAATTTGCTTCTGCATAATAGCCATCTCGTCTGGCTCACTCTCCTTTTTCATGTTGGGCGGTGTACCCGGAGGGCCTTCTAAGTCTGATTCTGTATTATAAACAATTTTTGTGATTAGCATTCACTCTGATTTTATTCTTTATCTCAAGTTTATTTTTACTAAAAATGTATAGGCCTATACTCTGACTGATAAAATAATTGTTTATATTCTGATTTTAGAAAACTATTTTATTCCTTGGTTATTTTCTTGTTGAATATTTCGCTGTTCTTCCTGTGGAGGTGGTAATTGGTCTGAAAGGCTCCAGTCAGACATACTACTTCTGATTAAATTCTCCCTGAAAATGGAAGATGAATGCTTACTTTTATGATTTTATTTGATTCCAGCTATGTTGGACCGCACTGCAAGTTGAAACAAAGCTTGGAAATCAATCACTAGTCACAAGTCTCCCGGGCGCCCCACACGTGCTCCTATCCAGTCTAAGTAAACGAACACAATTTACCCAATGTATTGCGAGGGGGCGAATGCACACGCGTGTGGCGTCTAAAAAAAAAAACGCGTCGAGAAGTGTGATTATCTTTTGATAATTTTGTCTGAATTTTATAGAAATTCAAATTCACTGCACTGCCGTATCATTCAATTTCTGTCAAGGCGTGTTTTCTAAATAAAACTCTATAACGTATATTTGAGCACGAAAACTTTATGATATTTTATATTGAAAGAGAGTAGTCACCGTTATATTTTTTCTTTTGTCGAACGCATGAAGAAAAAAGAATGCTCTGTTATGTTGCGTCTGAACTGCTTCGATGTATATTTCACCGTAAGTAACGAGAGAGAGAGAGAGAGAGAGAGAGAGAGAGAGAGAGAGAGAGAGAGACAGACAGAGAGAGACAGAGAGAGAGTTTTCTGGGAGTTTTTGTGTGCGAGTTGTTTGTTTTGATTTTGAGAGTGAGAGAGAGAGCAGTAGAGCGAGCCGCCGCTTGCCTCCCCCCGATTCCCGGAATCGGCTCGTGCAGGCTTATGGCGGCGGGTGCTCGAGCGTTTTCTTGTCGCGCGCTTTTGTCTCACACTGAGATTTTTGAACTTTCTGTTCTTACTATCCCTTCTACTAAGATATCGCACTATCTTTCCTACTTGCAACTACGTAACCCTACATTTTATTTTCGATGTGATAACACACTCCCGTAACCAGACAAAAAGAAAAAATTTTCTACTTCTGATTGACACCATACAAATCTGTACTTACCATATTTCTCTGAACTTCTTTTTGCAAACCTCTGATACTTCTGACTGCTGGTTTTCCTTTTTTCTCCAGCGAGCTGGCCCACAACCTGTTGGAGTAGGATTCTTGTGGATAGTAAAAAACGATGGCACAACCAAAAAGGCACACTCGTATGTTTAACACTAGCTGTTATTGTGAAAAAGATAAAGATGCGCGAGATCGAAATCAGGAACGGTTGCTCTGACGGTAGTCGGCACGCAAGTGAGATGGCCAAGGCGAGCTCCATGGAGAGCGAGCACGGGTAGCGCCGAGTGCTGTTAGGCGCTCTAAGTCGCACACAGTGGCTTCGACTTAATCAGGCGGCTTAAAGACTCGCTAACATTTTGACACAGTAAATAGACAGAATATCCAATAAAATATCAGAATGTGAAATAGAAAAAAAAATCCTTGGAGATGGCAATTGCTTATTTCGTTGATTTTCGTATTTTGTGTTTAATACAGAAGAAAATCATATGTAAATTAGAGCCAAAATTGTAAATCATGTTAATGAGAATTGGGAATATTTTGAGCCATTTATCGTAGGCGAAAAATCTTTAAAAATTACTGATAGAAGTACTTATAAAATGCATATGTCAATGAATGGTACGTACGGCAGTGAAGTGGAAATTATAGCATTTGTTTGTCTATATTCTGTTCGTATTTCAGTTACTAGTACAAACTTTATTAATCCTATATATTTCGGTCGCTATTCTATTACTTATAATAAAAATGAATTGAATTTATTTTTATCTGGTCCCATAGACACAGGACATTATGACATACAAAATTATAACAATTTAAATTAATGGGCTAATTATGAAAAAAAATTCCGATAAAAGTTACGATCATACAAATCGTAATGCTTTAAAATTCAAAAGATTTGAAATTGGTAATTCAAACACTGATTATCGAAAAAAGAAAAGGGAAGGTGGCTTAATTGAAAATGTGAGTGAAACCCGTTTAATAATAAGGCCTAATGGGGATACCACTTTTTTGTTAATAAACGTTAATAACAAAAATTAAATAAATTTGATACTAAAAAACATTTTACTCTAATAATCAGTCTAATAAACATTGAAGAGAAACGCATAATAAATGTGAAAATATAGATGTAAAATGACTTATATAAAAAGTAATAAATGTTAGTAATGATATTTAAGAAAAACACATTGTTGATGATGTATTAAAAAATATTCAAAAAAACGCACCAACAGCATACTCCACTAAATTAACAGTATGTTCATAGCAGTACCCCTTCAGTGGTGTGGAAATCTGTCAGTACTTTCTGAATTGCATATTTAGTAAATTTAATAGATAATAATAATTAATCATAGCATATTATATCTAAATGGGGCATTGGCGAGCGAAGCGAAAAAGGGTAAAATATATATCATGGGCCGCCCTAATAAGGAGAAGTTTGAATGAAGGCAAGCCAAAATGAGGGGGAGCCAGAAACAGTAAAATTGCGTAAAATTCGTTCATTATTAACCCAATATTGTAAGTTGTGTTGAAAATAACGTAAATAAAGGCATAATTTGAACCCAATAACCCAAATTAAAGGGGAGCTAATTTCTGAAACGGCGTCGGCAGCAGCGAAGATTTTTTATTAATATAAAGAAAAAAGAAGTATTTAAGGAAATATCCGATTTCTTAACGACATACGAACATGAATTAATAATAACAGACAATACACCTTGGTTTTGCCGCCCCCCTATATCCATAGCCGATAGACAAGATGCACAAAAACTCAACATGGTCCTCCAGAACAAATATGAAGGACCACCGGGTATCGATTATGTATTACAAAGATGCACTGATAGACCAATAACAAGCGTAACAGATTTCACGGCTAATTACTGGCAAATCAAGCTAGCAGAAAACTCGCGTAAATATGTCGCGTTTAAAGTCGACATTCAAGTATATGAATTCAACCTCGTACCGTTTGGAATAAAAACAAACGGATCCGCGTTAATTCGAGGGCTCGCGGAAGCCACGTGGGATTTTTTGGTGCAATTTGTTGACTCGCGAACTTTTGAAAAAGACATCAAATTCGAGCATAAATTATACGAAAGATTAAGCGAACATAATTTACGATTGAATTTCGAAAAAACAAAATTTTTAAGTGAAGAGATTAAGTGAATTTCTCGGCACTATATCTCCGCGAAAGGAATAAGACCCGATCCGGAAAAAATCCGCACAATTCGTAATTTCAAAATACCAAAAACGTCAAACAATTACAAAGCTGCATTGGATTCATAAACTTTTACTCCAAATTCACAAAGCACTTTACAGAGAGTTTAGTTCCACTGCTTTACTAAATAAGAAAAAATGTATTGTTCCATTAGATAACAGAGCATCAAGAAGCGTTCGAAAACATTAAAACGCTTTTTGATGACAATATAATTCTTAAATATGTCAATCCAAAAAAGCCTAATATATTGACAACAGACGCGTCAGACTTCGCGCTAGCCGCGGCTATCTCTCAATTAAATGACGAGAAAGAGAAAGGGTAGAATTAGGTGAAAACTCGTAATATATTTTCAAAAATTAAATATAGCAATGTTTCTGCCCTTTATGGCGAAAAAGGGTATGTAGAATGATAATTTCCAAAAACTGACTAAAAAGGAGTGGTGGAAAGTTGTTAAATTTGCATATAAATAGCAAAATTACGCATTTTTTTAGTTTTTGCAGCGCCTAAAAAAATCTGGACAATCGATCGAAAAATAACTCATGCTATGTTGAAGGTACTTAAATTACCTACACATAAATGCGCCTGAATTATTTTTTCATCAATTAGTTAAGTGTAAAATCTATGCCGAACGCGAAAAAATGCGTTTTCGAAAATTCTTCTTCGAAGGTTCTATTTGGACCAAAGAAACGTGTAAAAAAATAAAAATTTCAAAAAGTTAAAATTAAGTTGCTCTTTGCAACCAAGAAAGTAGGACATCTAAAAAAGCGTTATAAATAAATTCTGCCATAGCCAGAGAAAAGCCGCTATGGAATTCGCTCTTTTTGCGTTTGATAGAGCATATTTTTGTCGTTATTCTCGAAGAAGAAAAATTCACTTAGGTCTCTTTATTTTCAAGATACCTTTTTTTATACCGTTAATTGTTAATGAACTATTCGACGTATCGAACTAAAATTTCGAGAATAATTAAAGAGAGAGTTAAACTTTAATTTTCAAACAGTTTCGCATTGATATTCTAGGTAATAAACGCGCTATCAAGAGTGAATGTTAACGTTAATGAACTATCTATCCGCGCGGGGAGGAACGCTGAGCGCGCGCATGTGCGTTTTGATTTGAATATTTCAAATTTGTTTTGGTCTCTGTAACTCAAGAACCGCTTAGTGGATTTTAATGATTTTTTTTTGATTTGGGGTATCTCCTCGAGACGAATGCGAGGCCGTCATGAAATTACATTTCTACAACAAAATTTCGTCGCAAACTCAACATAAAATTTAAAAAATTGCGAATATTGATAACAATTTTAGAGAAAGTATTTTATTTTATTTTTCTTTCGTGGGTAATAATAAAGACAGTCAAAAAATTAAAAGCATAAATAAATTATATTTATTAAAATACATTAACATTTTTATTTTTTTTTTTATTCTACTTGACTTTTTTGAACAACCAGATATCTTATAAGACGTAAAAGATGATGAAGTAATCCTGCCAAAAAAGTCGAGTAGATTAATAAAAAATAAGAATGTAATTATAATAATAAAATTTGTATTTTGATAGATATCATTTATTTATGCATTTAATTTTTTTACTGTCCTTATACCCATATACGTCGAATAGTTCATTAACAATTAACGTTATAAAAAAAGCTACCTTGAAAAGAAAGAGACCTAGGTGAATTTTTCTTCTTCGAGAATAACGACAAAAATATGCTCTATCAAACGCAAAAAGAGCGAATTCCATAGCGGCTTTCCTCTGGCTATGGCAGAATTTATTTATAACGTTTTTTTAGATGTCCTACTTTGTTGGTTGCAAAGAGCAACTTAATTTTAACTTTTTGAAATTTTTATTTGTGACACGTTTCTTTGGTCCAAATAAAACCTGTAAGCAAGGTATTAACTTATGGAACTAACGGTTAGTAATTAAACAATTAGCTGCAAAAAAATTATTAAAATAAATTAACAAATGTCTCTAGTAACAATTTTATATGTAGTCAAATCAGCTTTTGGCACACACATTGACAGTTGTATTGACCATCTTTTCAATAAGTTTTATCAACATCCATCGATTTTTGCAATAATAGTGCCTAATTTTCGAAAACGCATTTTTTCGCGTTCGGATTTTACACTTAACTAATTGATGAAAAAATGATTCAGGTGCATTTATGTGTAGGTAATTTAAGTACCTTCAACATAGGATGAGTTATTTTTCGATCGATTGTCTAGATTTTTATAGGCACTGCAAAAACTAAAAAAATTTGTAATTTTGCCACTTATATGCAAATTTAACAACTTTCCACCACTCCTTTTTAGTTAGTTTTTGGAAATTATAATTCTTCATGCCCTTTTTCGCCATAATGTGCAGAAACATTGCTACATTTAATTTTGTTACCTTCAAAATCTAATTCGACTGGACTGTGGATCACGAGGTTCTAACATTTTTAAGAACATGCAAATTCAATAATCAGAGATTACAGAGATGGAACCTCGCGATCCAAGACTTTAATATAAACCCGACACATATATCGGGGAAGCAAAATGTGGTAGCCGATTATCCTAGTCAAATGGACGAAAGCGAGAAAACCAAGGCAGAAAGACAATCTGAAGTTATAATTTCCGCCATAGTCCAGCAGAAACCAAGATTGTACTCATTTCATCTTAAATTAAAGTTCTAATAAAAGTCTTTCTATTAAAAGTTATTAGCAATTTAAGATTGATGAACATGATTTTCAAAAATCCTAAAATTTATCGTCATTTTCTTTCCTTAACAATTTTTTTTTTTTAATAAATGGTGCGAGGGAATCGGATTCAGAAAATATGGTATCCAAGGAACATATTCACCAAAAAAGTCGTTTTAAGTGCAACCCCGCTTAAAACAAAGTTTTGTTCATTTTTTTCTCTTTCGGTCCCACTGTGCGACGTCTTCCTTGTCGAGTGCTGTCATACAGCTGCCTGACAGCCAGCTAATGCCCCCGCCATCACCACCATGACCACAAGCAGCCGAGAGGAGGAAAGTAAAGGTGACGCCGGGATCTCTTCCCCGCCAGCACACACATCCAGCACCACTCTCGCAAATAACTACTTAGCCCGAGCCGTACGAGCCGGGAACGGAAAGCAGTGACTGGAGAGAAGAGGGGCATAACTCCGCCGATCACGCCACCACCGTCACCTTTCCCGCCGACCCAGCCGGATCCCATAGAGGCCATATTCAAGACCGTATACAAGGCTGTGGACGACGGCATGCAAGCACTGGAGGAATTTTACAAATTTACTAACAACGATATAGTTAGTTTTATTTTTGAATGTACGTCCGGGTTTATTTTTCTAAGGCATTGAATAAATAAACATTTTTTTATACTTTTTATAACAACAAATTTTATGTTGTTCTCTGTTGCTGCCCTCTTATCCGCCTCTTTTAAAATAAAAAATTTTTTTCTCTAGTCTACAACACCGTCTCAAAAATGTTTTTATTGGGGTGCACTGAGACAACGGCCCCACCTGGTAGGTAAGAGAGCAGCAACAGATAATTTGCCGATATAGGCAAGTGAACGACCATGTGGCGTAGCGCAAACTATGTAAGCCAGTCAATAGAGATTTTTTGTATGACAAAAATACGTGCAGCAATCCGCCTGTGCGATCATTTAAAATACAGTCCGTAGATGTTTGCTGATGTATTTCCAACTCGCAACTCGCATTTATAAGTTTGTTAGTGACAATTTAGTGAAAAAAACGCGTTTTTTTAGTTTTCTGCTTATAAAATAAAAACTACTAAATCAATATGAATTTTGTAAAGGGAAAAGTTGTAGAGTATTAAATTACAAAGATAATGAGACGTCGAACTATCTGATCGGTTGATTAGAACCAGAAAAATTCCTGAAAAAACGGAAAATTTGGCATTTTTTTCGAAAATTTGTAACTTAGCAACTTATAAAGATTAAGAGCTGAAATTTAGCACAGAAGTAGATAGTTTTATCAACTTTGAGTGTGTAAAAGGCAGGCACTGTCGGACTAATAGTTTTTGCGTAATTGCAATTTCAATTGTTTTATGAATTTTTTTGTCGGGAGCCTTCTTGCTCTATAAATGGTCAGACTTTAATTCTAATACCAGCATTTATAAGTATAAGTAAAATACTAAAAGATGTATATTCCAAGTTTTTGTTGAAATGCATTGAAATGGTCAAAACATGCAGTTAAAAATCGGCAAAAGCAGCCTAGCGCGCGAGCGTGCAAGGAGTGGGGGGATGAGGGGAAGCGCGCCTAATGCAGAAACACAGGCGCGCTGCGCGCAGCATTGCATCTCGTCACTTGCTTTTCTTGGCGGCTACTGCACCTTTTTGGATGTTTTTTTTTCATTTCGGGATAACTTAGTGTAAGAAATCTGATACTCTACTCACATTACACAAATAATTGATGGGAAAGCTGCTATTTCGAATTCCGAAGTGGCCTAAGAATTAAAAGATGGAAGACATATATATATAGGTATAGCAGGATTCAAATTTGATAAGCTGTGGAATCGTTAATAATCATTAATAAAACACTTATAAAAAAATACATATATTTATGTGTTGAAATTAATAACCTAACTGCGTTTATTCACAGAATTTGAATATAACACCTAAGAAGGTGGAATAGCAGCTTTCTCACCAATTATTCGTGTAATGTGAGTAGAGTATCAGATTATTTATATTCAGTTATCCCGAAATAAATAAAAAACATCCAAAAAGGTGCAGTAGTTGCCAAGAAAATCAAGTAAAAAGATGCAATGCTGCGCGCATAGTGTGTATCTACATAGGCGCGGTTCCCCTCATGCCCCACTCCTCGCATACTCGCGCGCGCTTGGCTGCTTTTGCCGATTTTTAACTGCATGTTTTGACCATTTCAATGCATTACAACAAAAACTTGGAATATACATCTTTTAGCGTTTTACTTATACTAAATGCTGGTATTAGAATTAAAATATGACCATTTGTAGAGCAAGAAGGCACCCGACAAAAAAATTCATAAAACAATTGAAATTGCAATTACGCAAAAACTATTAGTCCGACAGTACCTGCCTTTTGCATACTTAAAGTTGATAAAACTATCTACTTCTGTGCTAAATTTCAGCTCTTAATCTTTATAAGTTGCTAAGTTACAAATTTTCGAAAAAAGCCAAATTTTTCGTTTTTTTCAGGAATTTTTCTGGTTCTAATCAACCAATCAGATAGTTCGACGTCTCATTATCTTTGTAATTTAATACTCTACAACTTTTCCCTTTACAAAATTCATATTGATTTAGTAGTTTTTATTTTATAAGCAGAAAACTAAAAAAACGCGTTTTTTTCACTAAATTGTCACTAACAAACTTATAAATGCGAGTTGCGAGTTGGAAACACATCAGCAAACATCTACGGACTGTATTTTAAATGATCGCACAGGCGGATTGCTGCACGTATTTTTGTCAAAATATCTATTTTATTTTGCTCTATTGACTGGCCTAATGTAATAATCTGCCTGAGAGCAGGCAGCTGGCGTGCGGGTATAAAGCATTGGAGAGAGGGGTAGCCCCGGGCATATAAGGAGCTCCGCTGCGTTGACGGAGTCATTGGCTCTCTCATACATGAACCATACCGATAGCATGAACTGTGGATTTCATATACCGAGCAATCGTCCGGATACGTAGTATGCAACGAGCATAGCGCTCTCGAAAAGTTATCCGGGGGATTATCCCTCTCTCCAAATAGAATATCAGTTTGCCATTTTATGTATATTATGCACACACACACATATATATTTATATATTTCTCTTTTCTAATTGAAGTCTTTTCAACCTTATTTCATCCACCTCCCACTACTTCGTCTTACTCTTTCATGGACAGGACTGCTGATCCCTGGCTTGACTGGGCCGGTAACACATAGATGTGAACGTGAGATTGTGGCTCCTCCCGAATCATCTCTTATTTGCGCAAATTATTGATTATCACCCGTAGAGTCGAATGATCTTTGGTCATTCATTACATTCCTCGGGTGTGCTTACATCTTCCTTAACAACTACTCGAGTCCAGAACTTATACGCGGTTCGCGACTAACATAAACCGGACCGTTTTAAATCTTTCAGATATAATGTATCTAACTTTTTTATTATTCCATAGGCAGTTGTTTCTTCCCGACACCTTCGTTCCTCTGCATCGGCTGAGGGAGTCTGGGCTTAACTCAGTTGATTGAGTACCTCAAACTGTTCCTCAGCTCAATGCTGAGGAACAGTTTGAGGTACTCAACCCTAGCTCCTACGTTCCTCTGCATCGGGCAGGGGAGTGACAGCTTAACTTTGTGACCTACGTTTCTCTTCATCGGTTCGAGGAGCGTTTTGTATATACTACTTAATGGCCTTCGTCTAGCAACAGTTTTAGTCAGCTGTTTTGCCTTGTCCTTCCCTTCTATTCTCTTCGTCATTTCTAACCTTCTTGAGAATGGTCCTTACGTAGTTGTTTACTGCACACCAACCATCCTTCAAAGTCAGCATAGCTGTCATCATTGACTCAGGTGTCACCCTAGTCTGAAGGTAACACTCAAAATTTTATCGTTCCATTTCGTATCGCAAACATAAGATATGCTCCGCATCTTCATTTGCTTCCAAACATACTAGGCAGTTTGGGTTGTCCTCTATCTTGAAGCGGTGTAGGTAGGCTCAAAAGCACCCATATCCGCTCAAAAACTGTGTAAGGTAGTAATTCACTCCCTCGTGTCGTCTTTTGATCCAGTCAACAATATGTGGTATGAGGCAATGCGTCCATCGCCCTTTTTCACTGTAGTCCCATCGTCGGCCTTCTTCGTGTACCTTTTTTTGTTCTGCTGCTATAAGGTCAATAGGTGGCATACATGAGATAACGAACACTGCATCTTCTGATACTGTTCGGTCGGCAGAAGCGATCCACAATGCACTTCTCCTATAAACTGTAGACAGATTTTGTGCTTAGGACTTCACCAACATGGCGTCCGCCCATGTTGGGGCACCGATTATATAACATGATTAATGTAGTTACACTTGCAAGGAGTAACCTTCGATTCTACGTTGGTCCACCTACGTTCGGCATTAATCAAGATAGTGCAGTACCGACTTTTGCTACCTTATTGCTCACCCTCTCGAGATGCTGCTTAAACGTTAGTCTGGCGTCCATGGTGATTCCCAGGTACTTAATGGTCGGCTGAGAGTCTATTTCGTGTATGTCCACTGTCACTGTGTTATTTTCTCCATTTTCTTTCTACTAGATATAAGTATAGCCTCCGTTTTATGACTAGCAAGCTCAAGTCCAGTCTGCTTTAGCCAATCGTAGATTATACCTACTACTTTGTCAGCAATTTCTGTCACCTCTTTCTTTTGCTTTGCTACTACCACTACTGCAACGTCATCTGCGAATCCTATAACCGTTGCCCCTTCGGGTAGCTCTAGCCTAAGTAATCCATCGTACACGATGTTCCACAATAATGGGCCAAGCACTGACCCTTGATGGACCACTCTGGTTACTTTATAGGTTTTTGTGCCGTTCTCTGTGTAATATAAAAGGGTTCTGTCTTTTGGGTAGTCAGACATAATCCTTCATATATATGCGGGTACCTTTTTTTCCGTAGTGCCTCGTTTATCTTGCCCCAGCTAGCTGAGATAAAAGCATTTTTAATATCCAGTGTAAACAATAAAATAGTACTTCTTGGCTCCTCCTTTTCATCTCTTCACTTCTATTGCAGTTCTAGCGGTGTCGACTACTAAGCTTACAGCGTCAAGAGTGGAACGTTTTTTCCTGAAGCCGTATTGATATTCCGCTAGTCCACCTGGTTTTTCAATTACTTGGTCTATTCTAACGCCGATTATGCGCTCTAATATCTTGCATGCAGAGTGGTCTATATAAGGCAGCTTTTTCACGCAAACATACCACGATCGACGGCGAGTGGGGAGAGAGAGAGCGAGAGCTTCGCGCGTGAGACTTAGAATACGCGCGACAGATCCGTTCGGGCTAGCTAACGAGATACACGGCTTTTCGCTAGAACGCGTTACCTTTTGTGATTCAGATTGTGATTTGAGAGAAGCTTGCTCCGATCGTGTGCGTGACCTGTGCGTCACCTGCTCCGAGATCACGGCTACCTCGAGGCCTTTTGTGCGACATCGCCTTGATTCCATTTAACTTACGACTACGCCACCTCACCTGCGAAGGAGTCGTCCTAGTCATAGTGCCGACTTGGCTGCCTGATCAGTCCCCAGAGAGAAAAAGAGGGAAAGATAATAGAGAGAGTGAGAGAGAGAGAGAGAGAGAGAGAGAAGGGGAGATAAGAAAAAGAGAAGGGAGGGGAGATCCTGCATGACGTCACTGACGCCGCTCTCCCCATCACCGCATGACGTCACCCCTCGCTATGGGTAGATGGTGAGAGTAATGTTTGTCTTCACCATAGCTATGGGTATACTACTTAGGTCGCATCCCAAGTAAAAAAGATTTTTACAAACTTTGCACAATCACTTAATAAAAGATGTTCGTATGCAATCTTTATAATGTTTGCTTTCTTCCTAAGGAAGCCTTGTAATTTAATTATTGCAATTCGTATAAAAATATGTAGAAAGTATGTTTCGATGCATTTTTTAGTCAAAAAATAGTATTTTTGAAAAATGTCGTTACAGTTGTGTGTGTGTGTCTTTGTTCGTTAGTATACGTCCATATCTCATCTTCTACATAATGGATTTCAATTTACTAAGTCCTATTTTCATTATTTTTACTATATCATGATGGAATAACAGTCCGTTTTTACATTTTGTAAACATGTTTTTTTTATAGCGATATTTTAGTTTTGAGATTTATTTGTTTTCTAATAAAGTTATTAGAAAAGTTAATAAAAGTAAATTGCTCAATAAGTACCCAAAAAGGAATGAAATAAAATTAAAAATAAACTCGATTAATGAAGGTTATTAGAATTATACAGCACTTAAATTTTAAGTCATTTCATGGAGCAGATTCGGAAAAAAACATTGTAACGGGGCTTGATTTCTGAGGAAAACTTGGCAATACTTGACCGGATTACAATCCCTTGGTGCGATAGAGAACTTACTAGAATTTTGACTTTTAATAGTTGTGAGAGATTTTGAGACTGATACCTGTTTCTCCATTTTTTCTCATTCGAAAACTAACAGGTCTAGAAGGCTCATATTTTGCATATAGGTTTCTTTTGTGATTGTGAAAAGATATTTAAAGTTGAATTGACCGTAACTGAAAAACTTCTGATTTCTACTCCAACACTGATGCGAATGCAAACTCATGCTATACGACTAAATAATTATCATGGGTGTTGTAGCCGAACACAACAGTATTTTTGTTAACGTTGATTCAACTTTACTACAAAATAAATCTATATGCAAAATATGAGCCTTCTAGACCTGTTAGTTTTCGAATGAGAAAAAATGCAAAAATGGAGAAATAGGTATCGGTCTTAAAATCTCTCACAACTGTTAAAAGTCAAAATTCTAATTAATGACTTGACAAAAAAGCTAAAATACTTATCACTTTCTTCATGTGGAAAATACACTGGAAACCAGAAATACAATGTGCTGGAGATGATAGTTTCTGTGTAACTGTCTACAAGAAAAATGTTGATACGCTAAATTAAAACATTCATATAGGCCTCGATGTGAAAATATGAATGAAAACAGTTAATTCATAATCATGTAGGTTACATGTTTTCTAGGTAGCATAGTAAGTATCTGTGTAAAATTTCAGTTGTATAGCTTTTTTATAATGCAAATAAATGGTAGACAAACCCACTGACTCTTATACTGAACTTTTCTTCAAATTCACTATTCAAACCAATGATGACGACATTGAGCATTATTAATATATTTATTAAAAAATAGTTTTGAGAGATTTAGTAACATGTTCCATGCTTATAAAATATTAGCAGACGTTAGTTTGCCGCCCAACACTTATGGTAGATTTTCTACCAGTGTTATTAGACAGAGATAGAATCAAGAGCGCGCGAAGCGCGCCTTCATTCCTAGTGAATATAAAAAGCCGATACCGCCCGACCCTGACTCAGACTACTTAAGCCCGCCAGCCCAAATCTCCGACGGAGTAGAGCATCAAGGTCCTACGGCCGCTGTAATAGCTGACAATCGGAACTAAATGCAAGTAGTCTTGAGCGGAACAACCTATCGAGCACTTTTCGATCCTGGCGCCGTAATCACCTTAGTAGGTTCGAGAGTAGCCGAGAAGTTCGAAGGCCGACTGACAGCCGCTAAAGCTTCTATTCAGGCGATTACTGGCGAATTATCACCCGTAATGGGATACTTACAGATCAATATTGAATTGAAAGGTATTGATGCGACCATTACAGCCCGTGCAGTTAAAGAGATTGGACACGACGTAGTGTTCAGTAGAGATTTTTGTGAAATCTTTAAAATAGACACGTATCACAGGGGTTGGCGGAGAGCAAATGGTGGAATATGGCAAAGATTTAATAGTCAAGACCCGTATGAAAATGATAAGGTCTTTGCTGAATGCGCTGGAATAACAGAACTGGATAAAGATGAAAGGAAACAGATAGAGGAGATAGTCGACGGAACCCTGCCTGAATACTCGTCGGATGTATTAGGTTTTACAGATCTCATCGAACATTACATCCGCCTAACTTGTGACACGCCAGTGAGACGGAAGTTCCGCCGGAGATCACCCAAGAAGATAGAATCGATTCAGAAAGGAGCTAAAGAGTTAGCGAGACTAGGTATTATAGAGAGATCGGACAGTGATTTTGTTAGCCAAGTAGTGATGGTGCCGAAGCAAGACACGGATGAAGAAAGATTATGTGTGGACTTTACAGACGTAAACAAATTTACTAAGAAAGATGGGTACCCATTACCTCAAATGGACGCAATTCTTAACAGAGTAAGATGTGCCAGATATCTGAGTAAAACAGACCTACGTCAAGCCTATTTTCAAGTCAAAATGGAGGAAAGTAGTAAGAAATATACCGCCTGCGCTGTGCTAGGATATGGACTGTGGCAATTCACCAGAATGCCGTTCGGCCTTACTCTACAACGTCTAGTGGACACCCTATTCGGCCCCGAAAACGCTCCACAAATCTTCGGCTATCTAGACGATATAGTGATTGCCACTGACACCTTCGAATAGCATAAAACGAAGGTCAAATATGTACTACAAAAACTGATTTCAGCCGGACTAACTATCAATCCCAAGAAGTGCCAATTTTGCGTGAGTCAGATCAAATACTTAGGTTTCATTTTGGATAAAGACGCGCTTAGGACTGATCCAGACAAAGTTGCGCCGGTATTGAATTATCCAGCTCCACGTAATGTCAGAGAATTAAAGAGAGTATTGGGAATGATCGGGTGGTACGCTAGATTCATTGAAAACAGTTCGGAAACTAAAATCCCTCTAGTTAAACTCCTACGCAAAGACCAACAATGGACTTGGGAAGACGAACAGCAAGAAGCGTTCGAAAAACTCAAGAAAGCCTTAACAGTAGCGCCAGTACTTGCCAGACAGGATTTTAACAAGCCATTCTGTATCCAATGTGACGCCAGCAACTTCGCAATAGGAGCCGTTTTGACTCAAGAATTGGATGACGGTGAACATGCGCTTGTTTATGTCAGCCGAGTTTTAACAGCCGCCGAAAAGAACTACACTACTACGGAAAAGGAGTGCCTAGCCTTGGTGTGGGCCATAAAGAAGTTAAGGCCATACGTCGAAGGATACCATTTTACGGCCCTAACCCCGATCCTACGAGCCGGTAGTGGATTACTGCATGCTGAAGTACGTACCTGTCATACAGACAATTTATGTGGTTTGTATTGGTGGTGGAGTAGAAACTGTGTTGTCCTATTATAACTCGTTGATTTTGTACTTACTTCTAAATTTGTCGTAGCTTCTGAAGATACTTCCGCCAACTCGTGCTCGACGTGCCGAATCCAGGCAGAGACACGTAGCTGACGAAGGCTTCGTCCCGCCGGACTTCACCGTCATGCCAGCTGACTTCGTGCCACCGCAATGGCTGTCGAGACATGAGCCTGATCGCCGTGGCGAGAGTCCAGAGGTAGACGAGGAGACCCTGTAGAGGAGGAGAGGAAGAGACTGCTACTGGCCAACTCGGACGACGAAACTGGGGGCGAATTGTCGGAGAAAGCCCTCTCTTTGAGAGAGAAATCCGTGGAGGAGCCCGACTTGGCGGAAGTGGCCTCTTTTTCATTGGTGCTGACGGATCCACTGAGCGTTCCCGTCAATCTGGGCGAGAATGACTCGTCGAGCTTGGGTGCGAAACCCAAGATATTGCAGCCTAAGCAATGCGTGACGCCATCAACGAGAATCTCAGCCTGGGACCGTCTGGAGAGTATCGAAGAACGAGAGAGCCGTGAAGCCGTGGATGAACTGCGCCGAGTTGTAGGGGAGGAGAGAGGAGAAGGTTCGCTTACTCGGGTTGTCAAGCCGATTATCGTCGCGAGAGTTCTACCGTGACAACCTCCTACTACTCTTACCCTTCGCAGTGGCCCTGACGGGATAGAAGATACCAGCCAAGTTGTGGAAGTGCCCTTTCGAGAGGAAAACCTTCCAGAACACTTGCGCCAGAATTTTCTGCCAGTGGAGGAAACCCGAAACCAAGAACCCATGGAGTAGGGTCTTGAATTACAGCCAGAAGGAACTAGTGCTCGAGATACCCGTCGAGAGGATCGCCGCCGAATCGAGCAAACGCCGATACCGAGGGTAGAGAGACGTAGTGGCCCGCAGCTTAAGGTTAAGCTCTCCGGTTTGCGCTACAGAGGGCTTAACCCTATACCGACGGACCCAGAGCTCGATCCTCCACCCTATTGCTGTTTTAACTGCTGGACAAGGGGCCACACCATCTTCCAGTGCCCGAAGCCTCGTCAGGGGAGGATCTGCCTCAACTGCGGTCGTTTCGGTGAGGATCTTAACACCTGTCCACGTTGCCGTGATAAGCACGCTGAGAATCAGGAGCACCCCGGAGGCCGAAGACGCAATCAGACCGAGAGACCGCCGAAAACTTCCGATGCTAAGAGGACCCGGGAATCCGCACCACGCTCCAGCCGACCAAGATCCCTAAACCAGGTAGATGATGGCCCAAGAGCCATTCGATCGACCAGTCGGATCCGTGAACGTTCGGTGAAATGGACTGAACCTCTGACGGAGGAACCCCGTAGATCCTCGCCACGGCATACCTCCGAGACCGCAATTGCTAGACGAACAAGTTGTCGAGACACCCCATACTCCTCTACCGGGAGTCACTCCAGATCGCCGTCTTCCTCGCCCAGGAGTACATCGCCAAGTAGAGAAGATTCTCAAACTCGAGGAGTAGTTGAAGCTGTGGCCGAGATGCTACGTCTCATCAAAGAGATAAAAGACCTACCCCAAGATATGCGAGACTCCATCCTGAGGGAGACCTTCAATTCATCACAGCCGAGACGGTCAAGAAGTAGAACACGGGAGTAATAAATCCAGAGAGTCCACATCACAGCCAGAATCGAGAATGATATCACCGTCAGTAATGTGAGTATTCTTGATCCCACCTGGGCCTTTCAACCAATAATTTACCAACTACACTTTAGTCTAAGCTAATCACACCATTCTTGCAGTCATACAGCCTCCGGAGAGTGTCGGGAGAAGGAGAGAGAGACCTTTAAATATGCTTGTTGTAGAAAACTGAAACATTCAGAGTATGTTTAGTTTTGGGAGGGAGAATGCAACGGGGTGACCGTCGAGGTAGAAATCTCTCTCTCTCTCTCTCTCTCCTTTCCATGCTACTATCTGCTGGGACTGTACCACTCTATCAGTTGGTACTAATAAAATGGTAAATTTGTTCGTATAGGAGAGAGAGAACTAGATAGCAGTCGGATGCTCGCTGCCAGTCCCGTCAGAAGAAAGAAAGAAGGAGATGGCAGTCGAATACTTGTTACTACCCGTCGGAGAGAAAGAGAGAGAGAGAGAGAGAGAGAGAGAGAGAGAGAGAGAGAGAGAGAGAGAGAGAGAGAGAGAGTAACAGACTAAGCCGCGCTGTACTGCGTAGCCCGTAGTCGATATTACAACTACTATCTCGCCGGTCTACACGCATACACTACGTGGAAGAAGCCAGCGTAGCACCGAACCAGCGTGAGTGAAGAAGAGAGCGAACCGCTGGGAGGGGGAAAACCGTGTCGTGCGGATCCGCTCGCTGCTCACCGATAAGCCGAGTGTGTGTGTATGTGTGAGTCGTTGTAAGAGTGCGAATTATTTAGCCAGAATGATATAATGTAATTTGCAAATCGAAAAGTATGTACTGAATGAAGGAGTGATACTGACTCGCGAGAGTGTGTTTCTGAGCAAAATGTTCTGTCAGAAAACTTGTAAAATAACAATAAATTAACGAAGTATGTATAGCACATGTGCGCAATTGTATGCGAGACCTCGTGTCGAAATTCGCCGAGGTGACTCGGAGACTTGGGTACGAGACTTCGAGGAAAGCAGTTTAAGATTTGTCGAGAATACATTAGTAGAGAATACATTAGGTTTCGAGTCGCTGCCTAGTAGAGACACCCCGGTTGTGCCGCTTTTAAAAGTAGTTTCTCTTTTTTTACTCCTTGCCACGCCGAAATTTCAGAGTACGAGACAACACCAGTACGTGAGGAAGGAAGTTGCAGATCAAGTGTTAACCAGGTAGAGAGAGAGAGAGAGAGAGAGAGAGAGAGAGAGAGAGAGAGAGAGAGAGAGAGAGAGAGAGAGAGAGAGAGAGAGAGAGAGAGAGAAATATTTAGAGTCGTGTCGTTTGTGCCGCCGTGAATTAGCTAGCTCGCGTGTTAGTCGTGAGTAATTGTGTCGGCTATATTCGTGACGGTGAAACTTTTGAAGCCGGATTACCGTCGGTTTGTTTATGAGAGTGAGAATAAACATTTCCAAAAATTATTGTAAGAAAAGTGCAATCGGAATTTAATTCTTTTGACCCAAGACCTATCACGTCCGAATCTCCTCCTCCGAGAGAGAGAGAGAGAGAGAGAGAGAGAGAGAGAGAGAGAGAGTCTCCTTTAGCCGGACACACGCGAATGTACATTGAGAAGAGTCAAGCCGACCTAGCGCCCATTAATAAATTCGGTCGGAACGTGTTTAACGAATAGATGAACTGTGATAGATCTCGTGTCTTTCGTAGAAAATCTGTAACGTTACAAGTTTTCAGCCATTTTCTGCCGTGCACTTGTTTAGTTGACTCAGTCGGTAAAAGTTGGGTTTCCAACCCCTTTAAAACTAAAATATTTATATTATATTGATACCTATAATACAACACGTTTACATCAATATACTGTAACTCTTTCAAAGAGCGCATAGCAGCAACCATGGTTTGTAAGGTTGAATGAGTTAGAGGAGCCATTTCACCGGTAAACTGAGACATTCTTCGGGCAGCTACTGCCCGGCCGAAGTGAATGGTGCACTAAACGCACTAGCTCGTCTCTCCAAAAATTTCAGGCAGCTGCTGCTCGAAAATTGTGCAGCAATGCTCATATGTTCAGTGCTTTTGTCTCCCATGTGGCGTTGCTGTCGCATCGAAATCACGAAATTTCGGCGGAATAACAGCTCGTAGGGCAGTAGCGCTTTTAAAATTGGAAGTGCTGCCGCGCAAAGCTTATTGTACAGTTGCTGTGCATGCTATGTGCAGGGTTACGTCCGAACGTCGGCGCACAATGTAATATTCTCCGTTTTGAATCGGCTTCCGCTGAACTCGGGATGGAGTCGCTCCCTTATTTATTTTAATATTCCGCGTGAATTTATTCAAAATCATACCCAAACTAATGAACAGGTCTCGTTGAACTGTAGGTCAAAAGGCCTCCGACAAGCAAAGTCCAGTCAACCCTCCAGGCAACTCAACAAGTTCTCCCAAAATATATTTGTAAAATAAGCGGCAGCGTTCAAAGCCTGCTCACTTTACAAATTCTCAAACCTTTTAATATTTATTAATTAACTTATATAATTTTCACTTCCTTTTGTTTTTATAAAATTGCAGCAAATTAGGAATTTTCTAGACTGTAAACTCCTTCCTTCTTATTGGATTTGAAATTTGGTAAAAATGAATGAAACGTTACTTTGTTAACTTGATTGCACCATGGCTTTGAAATACAAAATTTTAAAACTTATATGTATATTTGGGAGCAGCCACCTCGGCTGAACTCCTCGACCCGACTCTCATACAGATGGAACTTTTCTCCGCACGCTTTTCTTCCCTTCACCCCCGCGTCGCATCTTTTCCATAGGTCCATTTTTTGGGTCTGCATCTGCGCCCTCTATATCGGTCATCGATCTATAGCATCGCTGCTTTCCGCTTGGCTACCGCCTCGTCCGATTTTCTTTCACTCCACTTGAGGTCCCACCCACGCTATTTTCCTATCCTTGCTGATTTCCCGTGAGATGGCCCACCCTGTATTATTTTCAACTTTTCTATTTTTTATTTTATAAAAACTTGTAGATTTTATATTTTTTGCTTATATAATATAATAATTATCAACTATGATTTTATTTTACTATTGCAATCAATTATTTCAAATCTCCATTACAATATTTTATTATTATTCAAACTTAGTATCATCGCTATTATAACTTATCTGCTATTTCTAACTAGTTTTGCTTCCTTCCTATGGAAGCTTTGTAATAGTACTTTTTGGAGTTTGTGTAAAAACATGTAGGAAATATGTTTTGAGGCATTTTAAGTCGAAAAATAGTATTTTTAGAAAATGTCCGTATGGATGTGTGTGTTCGTTCGTATCGCCTCTAGCTCAGCTTCTGCTCAGTGGATTTCAATCCACCAAGTCTCATTTTCTTTGTTTTTACGAATACTCAGCGGGATAACAGTCCGTTTTTACATTTTTTTGACCCGTTTTTTTTATATCGATTTTTTAGTTTTGAGATTTCAGTTTTTTCTAATAAAGTTATTAGAAAAGTTAATGAAAGTAAATTGCTCAATATGTACCTGAAAGATAATAAAATTACCTATCTTTTTTACCGCAGAAAATTTATATTATCGTTCGCCGTTTTTTTTTTATTACACACCATAAAGCGCAAATTTTTGAAATTGTTTTAACTCGAAAACTAAATTTTGAATCTTTCTAAAAAAATCATGATTATTGAAAGTTATTAGAACTATACTTCACTTTAATTTTAAGTCATTTCATGGGGTAGATCCTGAGAAAAACATCAACAACTGAAAAAAGTCGTTTTTCTACGTGACGCGATAACTGGAGTAAAAAGGCACTAATCAAGTTGAAATTTTGGATTTAGATAGCATTATATAGCACTTCGATCCCTATGTTTGGGTTGTTTACAAAACCAGTTAGTTTCGAAGATATTAAGCTTCAAAATTTTTTTTCTCACCCTGTATACTATGAATCGTTTTTTTTACGTGACGTGATAACTGGAGTAAAAAAGCAATAATCAATTAAAAATTTTGGATTTAGTTAGTATTATATATGATACCAATTAGTTTTTATTAAGCTTTAAAATTTTGTTTCTCACCCTGTATACTTTGCATAATTGAAAACTGTATCGCTTATATCTCTAGCATCCTCACCTGGATCCATATTCTATAAGGAGTTAGTGAGAGTGAGAATGAGACTGACTTGGTGAAAACCATAGCTCTGTGAGAGCCGCCTATTGAATTTACACATACTGTTCTCATTGTTATCGTTCTCACCGAAGTAGTATCTTACTGTCACTCTCACTAACTGCTTGTGGAATACGGCCCCAGTGACGGGTGTGTTAAGTCATTTTATTTAACTGAAAACATCGTAAACAAATTTTGTCCGTAAGTGCGTGTGTGTGTGTGAGAGAGAGAGAGAGAGAGAACGCGAACACGTATTTTCTTTTCGATGGCTCGAGACTCAGTGCCGGCTCGCTCGCTCTCTCCCAAACAATCAGCACACTTCTTTCCCTATCGCGACGGAACCAACAAGCCTGAAGAGTCTGTTGTGAGTCCGAAAACAGACCATGTCGTAGCCAACTTCCTTCTCTCCTCGAGTCCCCTCGCTTCGTGTTCTCCCTATTGGCCCCACTGATGCCGCGTGCGTTGCCATGCTCTCTCTCTCTCCCTCTATCTCTCTCTCTCTCACACACATACACTTGACCCACAGATTCTCATCGTCGCAGCACGCTGGACAAAAGGTCAGGGCTCAGCCTGAGTAAGCTCGACTTACAAGTCGGGCGAATGACGTTGTCCTCAGGCTCTGATCGTCCCGTCTTCGTCCTTGCCTCGTCTACTTACTCGCCTCTTTTTCTTCTTCTGCACCTCTTTTTCCTCTTGCCTTCCCGGTCCGGACTAGCCTGGCGTCGCTGGGTCGCTCTCTTCATGATCCTCGTCGTCTCGGCCTGGCCTCGATTCGGATTGGACGTGTTCTTTTCGCCTCGCCTTGCTTTACTCTCTACAACGCTCTTACTCACACCTGCTCTTTCTCTCTCTCTCTCTCTCGACTCCCTGCACACGCATACGCGCTATCCCGACACTTGCGACCTCAACACTCTCGAACTCGCGATGTCACAAAGGAAGGCTCGTACGACTGTCACTTGAAACGTGCGTCTCGAGAAACGGTCAAGAAGTGGCTCGCCGCACCGGCTACCACAGCGATGCGCAGTCTCTCTGCTCCGGCCCGGCCAATCAGCGCTCGCGAATTAGACAGTCCTTACGACCGCGCTCAACTCGCGCCCCGACTAGCCTGAAATCCAGCTAGTGGCTGTCGATACGGCCCCTTCCTCCGACGGCTCGCCTTCCCTTCTCACAGTCGACTCGCGCCCAGCAACCCGCTCCCCTGCGACGCTCAACGCACGTACCCGCTCACACATACTACAGTTTTCCGCGAATTCTCCGGACGCAGCCGGGGTTACAGAGATTCCGCGAACTCTCTGACAGTCGGTTTTCTTCTTCTTCTTCCCAAAATTCGCTGCTTCATGTGAATCCCCGACGTTGCTTCTTCTTCCGGCTTTCTGGATTCCTCACAAAGGCACTCGCACAAAAAACAGATAAACACGGGTTAGAACAAATCGCGCACACGACACAGAGCACTTCGAAGGATACGGCATACGACGAGTTGCCTCGTCGTATTTGTGATAATCATAGATTCAAAGTACATTATCGAAATTTAAAACAAGCTCTTAATAATGGATAGTGTCTTACAAAAATTCACAAAATTCTAAATTTCAAACAAAAAACTTGGATTAAAGAATACGTTATCTCAACAGTAAGGTGAAACAAGAACCTAAAAATGATTTCGAGATTAATTTTTATAAATTAATAAACAACACTTTATTTGGGAAGACTATGGAGAATGTGTGAAAACAATTGTTGTCAAGCTAATAACAAAATAGATAGGAAGACATTGTGCAGAGACTCTTATTTTTTAACTAGAATTTCACAGTCGCACAATCCTTAGTAAAAATCTTGTTCATATTTAACTCAAACAGTTTAAGGTACCGATGAATAAACTAATCCATGTTCAGGACTCTACATTTTAGATTTACCAAAAATAATATATAAACAATTTCTGTAATTTATTTATTTATTTTTTGCTGATTTCTTTATGCTTTTATGTTGCGTTTTAAATGTATCAATTGACCATTGCGTAAGCTGAACTAAGGATGAGTCGCTTTTTCAACAGACTTTATCCGCTTTTTGAAGCTGATTAAAGGATGAGTCGCTACAAAGCAGACTAAGGGATAGGATACACACCTAAAACAAATGCACATCTGCTATATTTTTGAAAATTTCACCTTAATTATTTCAGAAATTCTTATTCAATTATTCATTCCTGTTGTTTTAATAAGACTTTGAAATTGTTATAAACTATTTTTCTTTAGATTGATTTTATTTTTAAGTTTTGCTGATAGATTTTATTTAAATTTTATTTCTGCATCGGAAACTTTTGTTACGTCTTGACTTCTCTTTAATGAATAGAAAGAAACTTAATGACATGTGTAGTGGCAAAGGCTGTGAATAAGTTAATACCTGCCTAACTCTCACTGTTAGTAAATAAAAGAAAAACTTACCTTTATCATATTGTGAATGATCCCGAACACTGTTACGGATTTACTCGTTAGGAATAACATTTACCGTAAATAACTCCGTATAGTTGAAGTACGTTGAATAATATTTAAAATATTAAACAGTTAATTTAATAACTTTTATTTTACGGAAATAGATATTTTGTAAATTTTTTAATGATTGAGATTTCGTGTGATATGATTTGTATGTAATTGAATAAGATTCGTAACGTAACAACTTTTGGCTATGTAAATAAATATACACCACATTCTCTACGGACTGACTGTGTACGCATTTACAGCTTATTTAAAACCTCGCTGTGTTTCCTAATTTCAATTCTCGTCTCATACATACAATTAAGGTAGATCAAACGCATATAAAAAATGATTAGGTTGCATTTTACATGATCGACGCTAAAACACATTCAGGCTTGATTAATTCAAATTGTAAGAGATTTTTGCCTATTGTTAATAATATAATTATACAACTTATGACGTAATTTAAATATATGTAGACTAAAAGCGATTTTAATATTGAGGCAATACACAGAATTGGCAGTGGTTTTTTTCTATTAAAATTTGTGGAGACTTCACAATTCTTGGAAAATATTCCTTACTCTAATGTCTTCATATTTTGTAGTTTTAGACAATATTTTATAAAAAACATATTGCATTTCTATTGTTTCAGACATTTAACAGAAGATTTAGGTCCGTTAGCAGAGCAATTAGATATTACACATATGGCAGAACAAGAAATAGATTTCCACTATTTTAAGTAATAAATGAATAATATTATATAACACCTTCTGATTTCAATAAGAAAATATAAATAAACTACAATTTTTTGGCAGATTACATGATATGGATAATAATACCAAATTAGATGGGTTAGAAATCTTGAATGCAATTCAACATACGATCCATGATCACAGTTATGAATCCTTTAGTAATGAAACAAGCGAAGCTGAAGATAAAGAACTAATCGAGGATAAATTACCTTGGATTGTTGGTTAGTTTACTTGTAACTCTCTCACTCTTTCTCTCTAAGACACACACACACTCACACACACACACACGAGGGTAAGCCTGACAGCCGTATGTGGCGCATCCTCTGGGTGGCGGATGGAGAAGAGCTCACTGGGGTATATACTTCGGAGGGTAGAGCAGAAATAAAATATTCTCCGTGGACCAAATCAGGCCGCCGCGTTTGCCGTGCGGTGAGACCTGTAAGCTGCCAAAAGGAGATCCTGGGTGGGAAGGCAATCTGAGGTTGCAAGCCAAAGTGTCCTGAACCACCTTCAGCTTCCACTGACGGCAAGACGGGAGGCCGATCACGTAGCCAGTAAAGGTCAATCGGCTAAGGCGAGTGCGTGATATTGCTTGATGTCTGCCAGAAACTCTCCAGAGAGCCAAGCACTTTGTTCGGAATGGAATGTTCGGAAGAGTGGAGGTGGGCTAGGGCAGTATCGCGTGCTATACTCTGGTATGATGTTCCTTGTCTATTATCGAGCATGGAAAATTTAACCGAGCAAGGAGAGAAAGCAGGAAGAGGAGCTCTCGAGATCTGGAATCCAATCCAGGATGCTGAGGGAGAACAAGAAAGCATATAGGAGAAGATCCAAGACAGGCTGAACTCTATGGATAATGTTGTGTCAAACGCATCCAACATTCATAATTCTGTTAAAAGCGATCTATCGGCGATTATGATCTAGGTTAAGCGGCTTGATAGAGGACAAGTGGCGCTGGAAAAGAGCAAAAAGAGCCTTGGATTGATGCTAAGTAAAGCGGAAATGTTACCGAACCAGCAGCATATTCAGAAGAAGGACAAGGCATCACAGACGATAGAAGCATCAAACGCGGTGACGACAAGAACGCTAAATAAGCGTAAGGCAATGTCACCAAGCCAGGTAGAAGAGCAACAAGAAAACTACGCAAAAAGAACGAGGAAAAATAAATAAGTAGCCTCTGTGGAAGTCGCATTCGCAAAATCTAATCACAGGTGTCTCCAGAAGAAAAGGCAGACCCACCCTGGTAGAAGGTTATTACCAGAAAGAAGAAAAAGAAAGGAAAGAAGAGGAAAGAGGAAATACGCGAAAGCACTGGTGCCAAGAACAAAAATGGCACTAGAAAACCACGAGACTCACCAGGCTTGATGCACTTGTTATAAAAGCTGCTGAAGGAAATTCGTACGCTGATATTTTGAGGAAAATAATAGCGGACCCTAATCTGACGGTGCTTGGTAACAGCGTAAATAAGATACGCAAAACGGTGGCACGAGATCTTTGTTTGGAGCTACGACGCTCCAAAGAAGTGAAAACGCAGGAATTTCAAGAATCGGTTAAAGCGGTGCTGGTAAAAGAAGCCACAATCAAAAAGCTTCAGCATGAAGTGGTCTTTGAAATAAAAGACCTGGATATGCTTACCTCTAAGCAGGATATTCTAGAAGCCCTGAGTAGAAAGTTTCCAGAAGAGAAGGAAGTAGTAAAGGAAAACTCTTCGGAAAACTTATGGAGATACGCAGACTGCCGTCGTGCAGCTGCCTGCCCAGATTGCACAAAAGGCGATCACACGGGGAAAGCTCAAAGTAGGTTCGGATAATTACAGAATCAGGGAGATTAGTCAAGAGACACGACCACCTCCAGATGCTAAAAATGCCTGGGTTTTGGCCATATCGCAAAAAAGTGTACAGAGACGTACGACAGAAGTAAATGCTGTTTTAAGTGCGGAACGGAAGGAAATGCAGCGAAAAGTTGCACGAACGCGCTGAGTCGCATTTTCTGCCGGGAAAAGGATGGAGAATTAAAGAGTGACCATGCAGCTGGTAGCTATACATGCCTAGCCTACCGAGCTACATTAAAAGTACTGAAGAACCAACGAAAATGAAGATAGTGCAGATCAATCTGAACCACTGTGAAAAAGCACAGGACCTACTCAATCAGTATGTCCGCGAGAAAGAGGTAGACGTAGCTATTATATGCAAACAATATAAGGATCTAGACGAACCATCGTGGGAAATAGACACTACGGGTAAAGCAATCTGGGCATGTGAAAACGGTGCTTTCTGTGAAAAAATGAAGATCCGTGGAAAAGGATTTATACGGGCTAAGGTAGCAGGTGTTACTGTTTACGGCTGCTACGCTTCACCTAACGCTCCAATCGAGCAGTTTGAACAACTGCTAGATTGGCTCATACAAGACGCAGTAGGGAGGAAACCAATACTGATTGCAGACGACTTTAATGCGTGGGCTGTGGAGTGGGGCAGCATAAAGACTAACCACAGTGGACTAGTATTCATGGAAGCATTTGCTTTCCTGGATTTAATCCTATTTAACCAAGGATGCACCCACACATTTAGAAGAGGAGACGCAGGGTTTATTGTCGACCTGACGTTTGTGAGTAGCAGCCTTGTTGGCTCAGTTGATTCATGGACAGTAAGTGAACACTACACTCAAAGTGATCATCAGGCCATAATAATAAAAGAAGGAATACAAAAAAGGAGACTTAGCGTGAGTACAACGACAAATAGAGTTAGTTGGAAAACGAAGGATTATAATAAGGAGATGTTCCTGTTAGCACTAGAAGAAATGTAACTGTCTGGAACAACGAACAGCAAGGCGGAGCAGGTGACGGTAAACATCACCCGAGCATATGACACTGTAATGCCACTAAGAGTGGCATACAGTAGACGAGTAGACGACCACCAGTATACTGGTGAGACAAGGAGATTGCGAATGCACGTAGCAAGTGCCACTGGACCAGAAGACAAGAACAACGGGCAAGAAAGTAATACTATAAAACTAGTATAGGCCAGGAAATAGTAGATGCCCGCGGACAAGAAATGTAGGACGCTAAAAGGAGTCTTAAGAAAAAAATCCGCAAAAACAAACGACGGTGCCTTAAGGAATTACAGGATGAGGTCGAACAAGACCCTTGGGGTCGACCATACAAAATAGTAATGAAGAAGAACAAAGGAAGCTACGTGCCCCCTCGGGTAGTGACCACACTGTTTCCCAGGCAACTGGAAAAGCCAAGTGTCATCGAAAGAGATCTAAATGAAGAAGCTATCCCACCGATAGAGGAATTGTTAGCCGCTTGCAGAAGGGTAGGGAACAACAAGGTTCCAGGGCCGGATGGAATTCCAAATATTGCGTTGAAGCATGCCATCCATGCTTATCCAGAGGTCTTCGTACACTTATACAATACATGTCTAGAAAAGGGAACGTTTCCAACAAACTGGAAAAAAGCGACTAGACTCTGCCAAAAGGAAAAAAACCACCCGAGGAGTTCTCATCATACAGACCACTCTGCATGCTGGATACCCTCAGGGAAGATTCTGGAACGCATTATCTGCATCACGATTGATGCAAATGTAGGAGGGCCATCTTAGAAGCGAAGGTTACTCTTAGTCAGTGTAACCACATTAATTGTGCTATACGGAGCTTCAATGTGGGCAGATGCGATGCGAGTAAAATCGTATGCATGGAAGTTGACTACCGTCTATAAACGAAGTGCACTATGGACTCATCGCCTTATGCCAAGGATAGAAGACTGAATTAGAAGAAGACAGGGGAAGTTAACTACTACCTCTCGCAGTTTTTGACCGGACATGGTTGTCTCCGGGCGTACTTGCATCGGTTCAAACTAGACGACCATCATAACTGCCTAATATGTTCGGATGCAACAGAGGATGTTGAGCACGTCTTTAACGAGTGCTCACGATATCGCCAGAAGCGAGAGCAACTTGAGAGAACTTCAGATTAGAGTAACTTCTAAGTCGATTATGACGGCCATGCTGACCTCAGAGGATGGATGGTGCGCAGTCAGCAACTATGCAGCAGACATTCTCAAGAAAGTCCGGAAAGACAAAGAAGATAGAAGAAGACGAAGAGGCTGAGTACGTACGTGTGTATGTGCGAAGCAGAAAATGAAGGATGATTATAGTGATGACGACCAAATCAACCAAAAGCGACCAAAAGCCTTTCGGCCCCCCGCGAAACATTGCCTGGCGGTGGTACCGCTGGGTTCAGGGGCATAGAAGACGGAGCTAGGCACCTTTACCGAGGGTCGATAAAGGCAAAGAGGGTGTTCCTTTTTACAGCTGGGTGTTTTTTTATTTGGCCGTAGAGAGGATAGGTTTAGTCGGTGGGAATCCGACACACGGCTGACATTGTGGATGGGGCTGTTTCGACGACCCCATTAACAAGGTCATGCTATGGTCTTTCTAAGATTTTTCCTAATACCTCTTTCTACGAGAAAAAAACAACTCACACACACACACACACACACACATA
>JAZHPH010000146.1:57392-79242 GCA_037356405.1 Nasonia oneida
CCCCATTCTCCAGAATTGTTTAAACTTTTAAGAGTCAATCGAGGATTCAAAATTTGTGTTTTTTCGTCTAGTTTTTGGAGCCGAGTGGCGTTTTACGATTTTCAAAATTGCTCACACGATATGGCGGCTTAACACAACGGCTTGATGTATGACATTAGTTTCATTACAGAAATTATTCAAAATGAATGAGCGCATCAGGCTAAAAATGTTTATGCAAAAGTAATTAATGACATAAAATATGGATCAAGTCTAAAAATGATGAAATTCAAGATGGCGGATCCAATATGTCAGCCGTATAGGCTCTTGCAATTGAAAATATAAGATAACCTTTGACTGGCTCTAAATTTGATACTCAGGGGTTTTTTGGGTCGATAATTACAATTCTGATATCCAAATTACTAAATTCAAGCTGGAGAATCCAATATGGCATCCTTATGGTCCCTAGATATTCAAAATGGAGAATAAGCGTTCGACTGGCTCATCATTTGATACACAGGGGTTTTTGGAGTTCATAATTACAATTCTGATGTCAAAATGTAAAATTTAAAATGGCGGACGGATATGGTGGATCCAACATGATGGCGGATCCAATATGGCGGCCGCATAGGCCCTTGCAATACAAAATGGTGAACAATCGTTTGACTGGCTCAAAAATTGATGTTGAGGGGTTTGTGAGTTCGGCAATTTCTATTTTAATGTCAATTTTACATTTTGACATCAGAATTGTAATTATGAACTCCAAAAACCCCTGTGTATCAAATTTGGAGACAGTCAAACGGTTATCTTCCATTTTCAATTGCAAGAGCCTATACGGCTATCATATTGGATCTGCCATCTTGAATTTCACCATTTTTAGACTTGATCCATATTTTATGACATTAATTACTTTTGCATAAACATTTTTAGCCTGATGCGCTCATTCATTTTGAATAATTTCTGGAATGAAACTAAAGTCCTACATCAAGTCGTTGTATTAAGCCGCCATATCGTGTCAGCCATTTTGAAAATTGAAAAACGCCACCCGGCTCCAAAAACTAGACGAAAAAACACAAATTTTGAATCCTCGATTGACTCTTAAAAGGTTAAACAATTCTGGAGTGCAGAGGGTGTCCGGTTGACAAATAATGCCTCATATATATATATATATATATATATATATATTATTGAAAAATGTCATATCTAGGTTTAATCGACAAAGTACTAGAAGAAGATGATTTAGATAATGACGGATATTTGGCATACATTGAATTCGTCCTTGGACGGCAAAAAGGTCAACGTGACAGTATAAAATCTGGTTGGCGAAAACAGCATTTGTAAAACTTGTATTAAATAAATAACTGTTTTAGAAATATTGTAATATTCTTTTATAATTAGTACTCTACGAATACTTTATTATATTTATATTATCACATTAGGATATAAATCATAAAAGATAAAACGATGATATAATTCTTAGAATGTTTCGTATATTGTATTGGTCCATTTTAATTCTTTTCAACATGTGCAAGCAAAAGGCTCTTTTTCGCAAATAAAAAATAAATGGAAAATCGATTTTTTTCGCAGCAGGGAAAAGTGTATTTTTCCTCTCACTGCTTGCAAGTGTTTGAAAATTTTCATAAATTATTTCGTTTTTAAACAATTTCCTATTTACATACATCTTTATATTTTCAATTTTTCACTTGCCCTTGGCAAAAAAGTAAGATTTATAATAAGGTAGAATAGCTCTTTTAACATCAGGTGATGATTTCCTAGAAAAATGTTACTAGATAAAGCCAATTTTTCCCTCTAGTTGCACAATATACTATTGTTTTATGTCTTAGAAATAAAAGTAAAAGTTAAATTATTATTACGACTTTTATTAAATACGATTCCAATCCGTAATTTATTAAGTATAACTAGAAAATAAACATCTACTTTTTTTTATTTTCTACTCTTACAAAATTATTTAACATCCAATAAAGTGATGCGGTGGCGCTACGAAGGCGAGTTTGAGAAGCAGACGAAGCTTTGGCACCCGTGACACTATTTACTTCTATATTGGTGTTCGGATTTTTCATTATACAAAAAAAATGCTTATCATTACTGTTGGTAAGTTTTTTTGGCTCATAGTGTTAGGACCGTGAAGTTGGCTGCACAGCTATATACAGATAGGTATTGCTTTTTCAAGAAAATATTATATAATATATTACGATATTCAGACTCAAAAGGTTGCCCGTGCATACTCTGCGTTCCGGAGCAGTAACAGTAACTAGGTGGTCAGGGTAGCTGATGACAAGGTCCAGGTAGTTTTCAGTGTCTTGGTGTAAAAATCATTTAAGGGCGGTGTCTAGGTGAACAGGGTGGCCGATGTCGACGTCAAGGTGGTGCGCTCCGTAGTTTTTGGTGTCTAGGTAAATAAATCATATGAGATGGGCGTCTAGGTGTACAGGGTGGCCGATGACGAGGTCTAGGTATTGCGCTTCGTAGTTTTTGGTGTATAGGAAAATAAATTGTACGAGGACAGCGTCTAGGTGTACAGGGTGGCAGATGACGAAATCTAGATGGTGCGCTACATAGATATTGGTGTCTGAGTGTAATAATAATATTCGCGGACAGCGTAAATTTATACCTATCCATATTTTTCTAACACACATTATCAGTCATAGCCACCATACTATATTTTGCGACAGAACAATCAGTGTTTTCATGTTAGTGATAAAAATGTTACAAAAATGTCATGGTCGAAAGGTGCTAAAGATGCTTATACTTTATTTTTGGACAAATATGAAATACTTGAAAAAATTTACTGTCTGAAATCTCTAAAAAAATATTTCTCAACGTAATTACAGATAAAAAAGAACTGAGATAAATCAAACCAAGTCAAGTTTATTATATTTAATCATAATAAAGCAAAAAAATGGTTTTGTTTATTCAAGGGCTCACTTCAATTTAAGTTAAGTTATATGATTATCCATTAGGAACAACTCTCAATTTTCATTTGATTCAATAATTTCACTCAAATATTATCTTTGCTTTATCTATGGCTTCGATATCTTTATTTATTGTAACTTGCTTCAAATTAATTATTCATACAAAGAATTTCTCATAATTTCTGATTATTTTGGGTCTTGGGCTCGTCTGGTGGTTCGGATGGCTGCCTGCACTTCACGACGGTCGCAGACGCGCGCCGCTCAGACTGCAGCCTCAGGAGGTGCGTCGCGAAACGGTCACGACTTATCTCGGTCCTGTAGTATCTAAATTTATGTAAGAATACAAAATCTATTGATTTTACTTTCTGACAAGTCGCGAACATTTACTAATCTGCGTCGTGATTTTGACAACAGATTGAGTAGAAAGATTTTAATTTTTTATAATAATTCTCAACTATGATGTTCAGGTCCGGGATACCAGGTAGTGGAGGTTTATTGCAATAAAGAGATTTTTGTTCTTTATAACAAAACTAAATATATTCAAATAAATATATAATAGAATATTGCGTAAATTTTGCATATATTCTATATATCACAAAAATTGAATATGTAAATCCGTTTTGATTTTTACAAATAGGTTTTTAGATAGATACGCTTAAATTTGCGATATTTGCTCTATTTTGAAATTTTTATAAGTATTTGACCAGTCTTTGAATTTATGAAAAAGTGTAGGACTGATACACTTTAATTTGCGATATCGTGCCTAACTTGAAATTTTATAAGTGTAGATAATATTATAATATTCGAAAATTTCTAAGTCATTTATCTTCTCAAGGCGTGAGTTGCTCTTGAGAAGAGACTAGGCGCCTAAATTGCGCTGGAGCTTGTGAGCTCATACTGTCCGAGCGGGTCCTTTTATAGGCCTCGGAGGGAGCGGGGATCGTGCCGACGAAAATACTATCACATTCACACTTTCACACAGACATTCAGACCTATTTACAAAACCCATTCATACAAATAATTTAATATGTGCGCGCGCTACGCCGCCACCGCTGCTTCTCCTTCTCTTGCGCCGCTGCGCTCGCCGCTTCTCCTTCTCTCACTGCTGCTACCGCCGCTTGCTGGCTCGTGGCGCTGCTGGAGTTGTGGAGTCAGCTGTAGCGCGGGCTTATCCTAGTTAAAAATGTGTTCTATAAATTTCAATTTTTTTTTTATTTTATATAGTTTTTTACGGAGCTTGTACGGGGCGTTACACGTTCTTCTTGGCCCGACGGCAGTACTCGTCGAATCGACGGAACACCGCGATCTCCCAGTTCTCCATACCTTGGATGTTCCAGTGCAACTCTTCCAGCTTCTCTTCGAGGTGTCTCCCAGTTAAGGTCCACCGACGATGCGGTTTTCGCGCTGGAGGGCGAGGGGCTCAGCTGTATATCCCGCATGCCTTCATCCGAGACTTGAGACTTTTTTAGCCCGTACGCCGCCAACAATCAACACGGACATCACACACTAAGACACACTCCTATCATCCCACCAACACCATTATCTAAATCATCTAACTCATCCACATCTGTCTCTAAAGCGTCTCTGTCTGAGAGTCTCAGAGTCTGTCATTTCAATGCGAATTCCCTTACGGGTCACATTGAGATGGTCAGGCTCTTCTTGTCCACTTGTTCCCCCTTTTACGCAATAGCTGTAACTGAGACCTAGCTAAGCGACAAGATAGCATCCATTACTTAACTGGATGATTACATTTTGTACAGACGGAACAGAAACAGGAACGGTGGAGGTGTGGCCCTCTACATTCATCATTCATTAACAGCCAGCATTATCTCGTCATCTGACGGCGAATGGTCGGTCAAGCTGGGTAAGCCGGAGTTTTTTTTTTCTGTGAGATCTCAGCTAAGGGAGTATCGCCCATCTTCGTGGCGGTTGTGTATCGCCCTCCTCACTCACCCTTTATCCAGGGATCTAATTTCATTGAGCAACTAACAACGCATATGCAACTACTCCACGAAGGTCATCATGGGTGACTTTAATGCCGATCAACTTTCCTCATATAAAGACGCCAACTTCATCAGGGCCTTCATCGATGAGAACTCTGTTACTTCTGTGCTGTATGGTGCAACCCGTCACAGACAAGACTCTGATACCTGGCTTGACCTATGCTTAATTGACGAGCAGGATCGCCTGCTCTCACACTGGAAGACGGGCCTTTTTCTTCCAGATACTTGCATGAACCTTTCTGCAAGCTTCCGAGTCTGCTAATTTTCATTTGCCTTAGTTCGGCGCTTGCTGAATAAACGGGACCTGAATTTTTGCCATCGAGCCACCACAGAGAGCAAGACCCCCCGCAGCCATCTTGGCATCACTCGGCACTTTTTTCAATTTTGCAGCCCGAAATAGACGCCGCGAGCGCAAGGCTAAGTGACGTCACAACGGCGAGGCATCGAGGATCCTGCTGGCTCTTATTTTTTGAGTGTACACAGCAGGGCTTGTTTTTAAAGTCGGAGATCCTTCTTCTGCCTGTTGAAAATATTTGGAGGTTAGTCGAAATTGGCGAAGTTTCTGCACGTGTGGGACGCTGACCGTATTGTTGTTCGTCATTTCTAGAACGAGACAGCTGAGAATCAGCGCTCCTACTATTCCACTCTGCCGATGTACCATATCTTCACACCAGGTGTCTTTATCTATCCAGCAGTGCGAATACAAGTATTGTGACTAGTTACCGATAACAGCGATACGTGCAAATAACCGCCGATGATTACATTTTTTATGACAGTTTTAAGTTTAAATATAGCGTAGGTGTAGTTTTAAATTGAATTCACGCCGAGCATTCAAAAGCGCCATTTGTTTTGTTTTTGCGCGTTACATCAAGCGTGTATATTAGGCGAATATGCTACTAAGATAGTGCCGGGAAAAAATAGTCAGCGACATATTGTTTGATGACGTTCGTGACCTCGGCAACGAATCCTTGCTAAACATTAGCGATCCTAGTAATAACTCAGTAGACTAATATATTAGACAAAACACTTTTGCGCACCGCTGACACAAATATTGCATCGACTTCATTGGGTCCACAGCTCTTACCGCAGGCAACCATTCTTCTTTATTGCCAAATTGGAATTCCATGACACTCGATCAAAAACTAACCGAGCTTTTCTGTAATATTTCTGCTGGCAGTATAAAAACCGATTTATTAACAACCAAAGTCGATGCGCTTACTCAGAAAGTTGATGACCAGAGCAAAGTTATTGATGACTTCGAGAAAGAAAATTTTGATTTGTGTACAGAAAATGCCTCATTGTAAAAGCGCATTAGTGCGTCTATAAGTTATAGGCCCGAAATCAAGGTCACTGGCATCCCTCAAACCTGCAGCCTCGCTCCAGCCGAGATAACTCGTGATAACACTTTCTTAGGGCTTGTAAACGATTTATCGGATGTTTTTGACGTTCGTGAAATTAAGCATAAAGCCATGAAAAATGCTCGCGCGGCAAGTGCCCGCTCGAAAGTAGTAGATCAAACGCAATTTAAGTCATTTGCTATCGAATTTAAATCGGTTTGCGTGCTCAATAGAGTGCTTCGGACCAGACGTTCGCGTGGGATTTTAAAATTCGGCGATTTGTATAAAAATGGTAGTGACTCTATAATTAATATATATGAAATGTTAACTCCGTATGCTCATGATCAAAGAGCGTGCCAAAGAAATGGGTTATACATTTGTCGGGGTTAGGGTCAATTCAATTCTAGTGCCCAAAGATGAGAAAGTCAGAATTATTAATGTTCTTAACGAAAACGATCTCGAGCTTGTCTCTTGACTACCCTGCGAGGACCCAGCCGTTTCTTTAAATTCTTGCGGCCTTAGTGGGTCAAACGTTAGCACATTCAAGTACTAAGCTACGCATAGCATATAAATGCCAATTCAATTAAAGCACACTTAGTAGAAATCGAGGCTTTTCTTTCTTCCTATCATGTAGATATCCTGTCTGTCTCGTAAACTTGACTTACACCCCTGCATGAAACCGCAACATTCAATATAGCGGGTTACAATCTCGTTCGAAACGATCGTGGATTAAAAACAGCTAGAAGCGGTATGAACTTAAATATAGAGTCCAATAAATTTGTGCAAGGAGGTGGAGTTGCTTGCTACATTCGCGACAATTTGCGCTTCACAGTCATCGACGCCCTGCAGTTTATCTTTAACCTCAGACAAGACTCAGCGCTTGGCCCCTACTCTGCAAAATAAAATTGGTTATCTCTAGCGCAAAGGCAAAATTATTTCTTCGGTATCATGCTGTACAAAATCTTCACGCGCAACAGACCGAGCTATTTAGCTGAATTTTTTTCGAAGGTAACCGATCAGGTGCATCGTTCAGCTGGATGCGAATCATCCACTTTTTTGATCCCGTTTGCCTCTACCGAAATGTACAGAGGCTCTTTTACTATCCAAGGTATGCATTTTTGGGATTCTTTGCCGGTTAACATACGGCTTAGTAGTACCTTGGATATTTTCAAAAGTCGGTTTTTTGAATATCTACATACTCGCGAGCAATATTACGTTAAGTTAATTCTAGTTTAGATTTTTAATTAAGTATGTATGCGTTATTTCATAATTTAAAATATAGTTCTATTAGTCTATAACTGTTGTGTATATCTCATATTCTATACTGTGCCAGTCCATGGATATATCTAGAGTTTAAGTTTTCGACAATTTCTCTGCTAATATATGTAAAAAATTATCTACTTTTTGTAATATCTCTGCTTCACGCTATACGGTCTTGCAGACCAAGGCGTTAAATAAATGGTTATCAATATCTCTCTCTCTCTCTCTCTCTCTCTCTCTCTCTCTCTCTCTCTCTTTCTCTCTCTCTCTCTCTCTCTCTCTCTTTCTCTCTCTCTCTCTCTCTCTCTCTCTCTCTCTCTCTCTCTCTCTCTCCACTGGTCTCTTAGACCGAGACATAGCTGATCGCGAGTTTTCTGCGATCGACCTCCCGGGTATTACGAAATTTATACTTAGATATCGCGACTGGTCCTTCAAAGGACGGGCAGAGAGCGCCAGTACGTGGGCTGCGGCGCAGGACGCCGAGGACACCCGTGCATTCGTCGCAAAATTCACCTCAAGGGACATCAGAGACTCCGTAAGGGCGAAGGCACCTGGACTGGATAAACTAACCTTTCAAGCTCTTTTCGGCGCTGGGGGCAAAAGGAAAATTTATCTGAATATTTTGTACCCAAAGCCAGTCTATCTCTTGCTGAAAAGAGCCCGCCAGGCTACGAGAGAACTCGGCTACGCACCACCTGTAGTTCGAAACTTAATCATCTGCATGCGAGAGACAAGAGGCAGACCCGGATGGAGAGGCGCGAGTCCCTTTTCATCGGGCACATCAACGTAAACCGGCTAGCCTCTCACTTCTCGACAATCGAAGAGTGATGCGTGGATTCACGCTACGACATCCTTGCCGTCACCGAGACTTTTCTTTCACCGGTTAAACCAGACGATCACCTAGCACTGGACGGCTACAACTTTTTCAGAGTCGATCGAGAAGGCCAAGAAGGAGGAGGAGTGGGTTTTTACGCGCGCGACTACTTCAAAGTCAAGATACTCGCGCACTCAGAGGGAAACATCCCTGAATTTATTGTATCTGAATTAAACAGTCAGCAGTGCTCACTCAGGCAGCAGCGCTCGGAGCGAGCGGTCGTGTTTTGCTCGGAGCAGTATATAAAACTTTGTATATAAATGAAATGTAATCATATAATACTGTCAATATGGCGCCAATTGTGAAAACACCTCCGGATAAGCCGGATCGCAGTTTTTACAAGTGTCATCCAAGTAAAATAGTGAAAACAGCGATTTGTATAATTTGTGAGAAGGCATATCATAAAAGTGATTTCGAGAAAACTAAAAATCCCGTGTACGTTGGTGAACATTTGATTATATGCCAAGATCATGTCCTAGGAGACTTAACCACTAATACCGAACAACATATGCTAAGTGATGTGGCAAACAAAACCATTGCGCTTATAAAAATGAAAACATCAGAAGAAATCAGGGAATAACTACTAAAATAATTACACAATAAAACAGCTGGAAAACATAATACAACAATTATGGACGAGGGAAATAAAATGGAGATTCTTGTGTCATAATAACTGAAATGCACAAACAAAAAAGGACAGAGTCACAGACAAATATAAAATCATATACCGAGGTTATAAGAAACATAAAGCTGAAACCAAAGCGAGTCTCAAGTATAATGATTAAGGCCAATGACCCCAATCAGACAAACACAATGGAACTGCTCACGAAGTGTCTAGTTACAGAGAAGAACGTGCAAACGAAGTATATACGTAAAAAGAATGAAAGCGAAATAGAAGTCAGCTGTATGAATTCAAAAAGTCTAGAAACACTCGAGAACGTGTTAACAAATAAACTTAAAAATTGTCAAGATAAGGTAGAACAACAAGGTAATCAAAAAATATAAATTGTTGGTATATACAACGCTACAAACATGGATGAACTGGATATTGAAAGTGATATTAATACACGCAACTTTAAAAACTTTAACAGCTCATGTAAGGTACTGCACATGTACACCAATAAAAGGAACAAAACCAGCACAGTACTAATGGAATGCTCACCAGATATATACAAGTCAATATGTGAAAACAACAATAAGGTTTTTGTAGGTCATCAGTGCTGTAAAGCCTATGATCTGATAAACATTACCCCTTACTACAACGGCGGAAGATACGGACATAGTGCATCAAAGTGTAGGAATGATCCTGCATGTATAAAGTGCTATGATAAACACAATGTGAGTGTGTGCAATAACAATAAAATTGAGTGTGTAAACTGTGTATTTAACAATAATAAATTCAAAACAAGTCTACCAACAGATCATCTACCAACAGACAGACTGAAGTGTTCTATACTTAAAAAGAAGATAAAAAAATATATTAACTCTATTATTACCCAATCGCACCGGAATTACCGGCTTGGGATGAAACAAGTGTAATTAAACAAATACACACAATACAAACTAACAGGCTACTATACCAGAGGTCAGTAGCACCAGGAAAGAACGTTGGAAAATTCCAAAGAGCTACGCAACTCCAAGGCACCAGTCAGCAGAATTATCCAGCAAACAAAGCAGCTGAAGATATTCAATACTGGAAGCACAAATAAATATGATTGATAAATACAAAATAGTCTAAATGAACAAGAGCGGATTTACAGGGATGTCGAGACTTTTAATAAGGATAGAAGTAGCAATAATGATCTTATCCTATACTTAAACATCAGAAGCCTAAATGCCAATTACGAAAAGTTACAAATACTTCTTAAAAGTCTAAAAATAAAACCATATGTTACTGTATGCACAGAGGTATGGAAATCAACACACTATCAGTATTATAGAATAACAGACTACAAATTATATTACAATCACGGCGACATCAATAAAAATGATGGTGTTGTGGTTTATGTAAATGAGAATGTTAAACATACTAATGATACGATTGTAATAGGTAAGCTTAAAATACTAAACACAATTATCTCCCTTAATAATAAAAAACAACTAGAGATCTCATCGTTATACAGATCACACGGACTAATTTGTATAGAATTTCATCAGAATCTCAAAATCTATTTAGATCAGAAAAAAAATGTAAAAAACCATATTATAATTGGTGATTTTAACATAAATATACAGGATTACAATCATATAAGTGTAGAGTTCCTAAACAACCTTCTAGAAAATGATTTTCTACCAAGATTTACAAACACCACCAGACCAACAAACATAACTACAAATGAAGGAACGTGTATTGATAATATCTTTATTAAAACTGACTTCCTGAATAAAAAAATCGCTAACACTTATGCCGCCTATTACTGATCACTATCCACTATTCTTGGAATTAAAAAATCGTTCACTAAAACAAGATAACAAACAGTTAGAAGGACACTTTTATCGTTACAATTACAAAAAACTTAATAACACTGCTAAGCAAGTAAATTGAACAAAATTTAAGAATACAAAAGATCCAAACGAAAATATAAACAAAATAATAGAATAAATACAATATTGCATGGAAAAATCGAAATACAAAACCAAAACAATACAAATACAAAACCAAACCTGCATAATTCCAAAAAAACTCCCAGGAAAGACTGGATAACAAAAGGGATAGTAAAACCCTGTATTACGAAAGAAACATTATATAACAAACTAAAACAACATCCGGATAATAAAGAACTAAAGGAAAATTATAAACAATTCGTTAAAACTCTATATAAAGTTATAAAGGCAGCGAAAATTGATCATGAAAAGAAAACAATCGAGAAAAATAGTGATGATCCCAGAAATCTGGGCCTGCACTAATAGCAAAATAGGCCAAAATAAAAATAAAACTAAGACTACTATTAGTCAACTAAAAACTGAAGACAATACAATAATCACAAATAGAATAGAAATTGCAAATAAAATAACTATATTATTGCGAAACATTGAGTAATAAAATAATTACACCAAGTAATAAAAAACTAGAATTACCTAAAAGCAATCCAAAAACAATCTACATTAAACCAACCAACGAATCAGAAATTATAAAAATTATAGACAACATGAAACTAAAAAGCGGAGGTATAGATGAAATAAGTGCAAGGATACTTGAAACTATTGCTGCTATTATTGCAGACCTCCTAGCCCACGTTATAAATCAATGTATTGAAATGGCAATTTGGCCAGATATGCTGAAGGCGGCTGAAATAATACCAATATACAAAGCTGGGAAAAAAATGAAATGGGTAACTATAGACCGATATCACTAATATCAAATATTGAAATCTTTGAAAAAGTTATACAAAGGAGATTATAGACTTCGTAAGTCAAAGTAAGATATTAAGTAAAAATCAATATGGATTTATGAATAACGTTGGAACCAAAGATGCTTTAAACATGATCTCTAAAACAATATACGAAAACCTAGATCAGAGTACACCGATAGCTATTTCATTCCTAGACCTGGCATAGGCATTTGACACTGTAAATCATAAAATACTATTAGACAAGCTTTACGCATACGGTATGAGAGGTAAGGGTCATCAACTTATTAAGAGTTACTTAAACAATAGGAAACAAAAAGTAAAAATAGGTTCACATACAAGTGATTTCGAAAACGTAAATACTGGTGTCCCACGAGGGACAATACTTGGCCCATTGCTTTTCATACTTAACGTAAATGACTTACTAATGAATATGCCAGAAAACTCTATAATATGCTATGCAGACGACACGGCAGTGATAGCTAATGTAAAAACCTGGTCTGAAGTTGAAGTAAAAATGAACAAACACCTTGAAGATATCTCAATATGGCTCAGGCTTAATAAACTAACATTAAATATTCAAAGAACAGTATATATCACTTTTGGAAACAATTGCGATAGCGTGCCAAAGAAAATTGAATTTAAAATAAATCACGAAATACTAAAGAAAGTAAATGAAACAAAATACCTAGGTCTAATATTTGATTCTAATATGAGATGGGATAAACATATTCAATATCTCATATATAAGACTAGATACCTCATTTTTATTTTCAGTAAAATTTCCAAATTCATGGATACATCTACTCCAAGAATAATTTACTACGCATTTTTCCATAGTCTGATTAACTATGGAATAGTTGCGTGGGGTGGTGCGTACCAAAATAACTTGCAACTGTTACAAACGGTCCAAAAAAGAATCCTGAAAATTATAAATAAAAATACCTTCCAAAGAGCTAATCTACATAACCTACAGCAATTATTCGCATACAAAAGTCTACGCTATCATTATACTAACTTTAAAGATCAGTTTATTAATTCAATAAGCAGAACAAGAAATAAACTAATAATTCTACCAAGATATAACCAAACTGTAAGCACAAAAAATAGTTACATCAAAGCGATTAACATCTACAATAAACTACCGAATGATCTCAGCCATAGACATGCGGAGAAAAACAAACATCAAAAAAATACAAGACTGGTAAGAATTAATGAGTGAAAAAACAAATACCACGACAATAGACAGCCAGCAACTGAAAATATGGCTCTCTGAGATAGGCAACCAAGATCAATGTGAGCGTAGATGTGTAATATCCTCAAAAATACAGAATTTAATACAGCAAAGGAAAGAAATGAATAATGATCGACAATGAACTGTAAAAAACTCTGTATATTTAGATATTAGAACCTACATTTGCGCAAAAGGCAAATGTAATTCATACAATATACACAAACATCGTCGTATCTCCACCTAAAATTACAACAAAATTAATAATACATATCCAAATATTATTGATGGTTTAGACGATATAACAAACGATATTATAAATACCTGGATATTCAAAACAAAAAACAATAAGGCTAATATCAAATTCATTAAATTTATTAAAGGAACATGTAATGACTTGGAAAACATAAAAAATCCTAATATTGAAAAATATGAACCAATTGAAATGGTCTTCTCCATAATAGATAATAGATAGAATGGTTGCAGAAAATAGCAACAAAGCAAGAAATGGAGAAGCGGCTGCCGCACCTGGACATAAAATCACGGAATCAGCCAGCCATAGAATGACCTATGGCGACATTTTCAGACTGTAAATGTGACTCATCTAATCAGCACAAATAAATGTTTCCACACTATAGAGTTACCTGTACGGTTGGACTTACGTGCCCGGCTAGGCTCAACTAAACAGGGAAAATGTCGTACATAGGAGAAAAAAATGCAACAACGGATAGATTTATGACAGTAAGACAAATGTTCGTGCGGAACTGGTGAAATAGTGCGAAATATGAAAAGTGCCATTATACAAAGTTAGAATATAATATTTTAAATGTTAAGTATTTTCTTTACAATACCAAATTACAATACAAAAACGTAGAATCTAAAAAATTGTGCAATACAATCTTATTTAATAAGATCTTTAATATCGTAGCATTACTTGTATAAAAGACCAAATCATAGAATCACTTACTAATAATTAAGAAAATGTTAACAACATTTTTATATATTAATATTAAAAAGGTTATATTACTGTTATATATGTCACATATATGTCACTGTTAATTTTTTTTTATTAGAAAATAATATATATTGTCATCAGAGTTGGGACGAAGAGAGCCTAAGGATTCTTGTAACCCACCCTACGTTTGTATGAATGAGAAGGGTGGTATGAACTGTGTCTGGAAGTCCGACATGGTTTCATGTTATCCTTTAGCATGAATGGAGATTGTTAGGTATGTTGTATGACTGGATTTTATTGCTGAAGAAACAGCAATAACTAGCCAGTACTTATATATTTTTAGTATTGTTAATCCGGACCTGCGAACAGGAAATATTGTTTTCCTCTGCAGGATTGCGTCGTTATAGTGTGTTATTGTGCAAATAATATCAACTTTGTATCGAATGCAATTGTTTTGTAACTCTGGAGTTAAATAAATAAATAATATATGAGCATACAAAATTACTCCTTGCAGTTGTGTATCGCATGCTAAACGCGGCCTTTCCCACGTACTTCTTTGACTGCCTTGCTCCTCTCCTGCCAAACTACTCGAATACTATCATAACTGGAGATTTCAACACAAATATGTGCGTGCAAAACACCGCATCTCATATACTCCAGGGATCTTTTGAATCGCTCTCGCTCTGCCTGGTGCCATCGAAGCCCACCCACCATGTTTTTTGGTGCGACCGTCCTCCTACTCACATGTGACTGGATCTCTTCGTGGTCAACAACGAAGCCTCTGTCCTCGAGCTGACAAAGTCGGCAGCACCGTTCATTGCTGGGCATGACCTCATCGAGCTTCGTCTCCGCTGCACCAAGCCACCCTTCCATGAAAAAGTGATCATGTCTCGCTGTCTAAAACGCATTAATGCAGCCACGATCTCGGAAGCTATAAGCAACAGCTTCGTGCGGCTCTCAATTCCCTCGCCGCTCGGCGAGGCCACCTTTCTCACCGCCTCGCCGCTTACGGCAGACATTTCACTAGGACCTTGCCCAGACAACACAGACCATCATCAACGGCATCTTGCATCCATGCTGATCGCTGCCTACGATGCCGTACCATCCGTACGCAAGATCACGCTCTCAACAAAGAGGAAACCATAAGTCTCTCCAGCCATTCGCGCGTTAATGTCGCAACGCGACTCCGCTTTCAAGACCGCAAGTTCTTTGGGACTCACTGCGGACATCGGTAAATTTAAGCATTTACGTTCTGCAGTCTCAAACAAGATTGACACTGCAAAAAATAAATATCACGCCGAGAAACTTGCCAATGCCCCGAACGACGAGTCAAAATGGGGCGTGTTTCAGCACGACTGGGAGGAAAGAGTTAGGAACGAGGGCTTAGCATTGTAAAGCGATCATAATTACCAGCGCGCCTATCTGTATGCCACTGAAACAGTGTCAAAAGCCTCGCGATTCGCGAAAAGCTCCATCCTGTACGTGTATCGCTCAACACGTCGAAAAAAGCTCGCGCAAAGTTTCAAATGTATCCTAGCCATTATACTACGTATACTTCATTCTACTCTACTATGTAACATCTACTGCTATTATATTGTATTACTACGTATTTTTTACTGCGACTCTTTTGTACTTATGAAATTTCTTTACTTGTAAAGTGTTCATCTACGCACCAGATAGGGTTATACCACAAGGTGAAATAAAAACACTCAAACTCAAACTTTCTCTCTCTTTCTCTCTCTTTCTCTCTCTCTCTCTCTCTCTCTCTCCTGGTAAGTGCGTACACGTTTTGGCAACGCTTTGCCTTTGTGCACGTTTACTCAAGGAGTTTCGCACTCTGGTGCGAGATACTTTTGGTTGCAAGTGAAGTAGAGTTCCTGGCTACAATTGGATATATTTATCACGGCATGTTATTTTGTCGTTGAGCCAAGGTTCTACTTTTTGCCTGTGTTCATTATTTGAGGTTAGAACCATACTATCTTGATCCTGTATCCACCACCATCGTGCAGACCGCTGAATGTCAGTTGTACCGTCGCCTATTCCGTCATCTTTCGCCGCAGAGTATATTCAGCGATGTCGTGGCGACCGTATTATAGTGTCAAACTGATAGTGATTTGTGTGTTTTTTTTCGGATGTGTTGGGTGCGTGATGATGCGTTTTCGACGTTTTTACTAAAATGCGAGTCATAGCTTAATTTATATGTGTAAGGTTTTTTTTAGTTTAAGCTAGTTTAAATCGCATACGAGCACGTGGCGATAGTGTGCATTCTAAAAGCCATCAAGTATCGGCTGTTGATATAGTCTTGCTCACATAAGTGTGATACAGTCCAACTGTATATTAGTGCGTTCGCAAACGACTATTGTTGGCGCGAAATTTAAAAGTTGTTGGTGCGAAATTTGAAATTAGCTGGTGCGAAATTGAGAAATTCAAAATTTAAAATTGCTCTCAGTTTTTAATTATTAGGATTGTGATTTTAATTTTTTTTTATTTGTGTTTTTATTTTTAATGCCTGCGTGTAGAAAGTGTGGTCGAAATATAGCCACAAATTTTCGTGTAAATCGTGTAGATTTCCATCAGGGCTGATTAGCGCGATTAATTTGCTTGAAAGTTTATAATTCTTGCTGCGTTGAGACGTACAAATCTACGTTAGATATCTCTGATCCGACGTTGCAAGTTCGTTTCTAAACGTTAGCGATTTTAGTGAGGGCAGTCACAATTCAGCTATTGCTATAGATCTTAACGCTACCTTTTTGACCCCTAATCAACCGGATTCAGCTATGGCGATATCGCTGCCGCAGAAATGTTGCAGCCGGTAACAACCAAATAAATAAAAAATTAAATGCGCTGATGACAAAAGTGGAAGATCACGATAAGAGAATTACCGTATTAGAGCAAGATACCTCAACTAATTCCAAAGAGATAGCTAGCCGAGGTGTTGTCTTAAGGAGCTTTGCGCCAAGGGAACTAGATATGCTGAAATAAAAGTTTCAGGTATTTTGAGCACATGTACTTTATCAGATGTCCGTAGTGTTCGTGATTTTAACAATACTGTATGCACAAACAGTGTTGCCAACTCTCAGTCACAAGCACAGCGTGCCCGCTCCGTACAAACACGTGTATTATGCATTAGATTTAAGAGTATTTGTGTGCGTGATGATATCTTGCGAATTAAGTGTCAATACGGACCATTGATATTTAATGATATTTCCCCGAGTGGAGGTGATTCGGTAATCGAAATGCACGAAATGTTGTCGTCGTTTATGCACAATATGCGTCTTGCAGCTGAAACTCGTGCAAATTCGCTGGGCTATAAGTATGTTTGGGTTCGCGATGAGAAGGTTTTAGTTCGAAAGAGTGATGAGTCTAAAATCATAACACTCATGACTTATAGCGACCTTGAGCGCATTCTGTGACGCTACTCTTGTCTTTGTAGCTACTCTTGTCCAGTATTCCTAAATATGTTATTGACGAAACTTAATGAGTTACCTCTTGAGTTGAATTTGACTGTTGATTCTCGTCTAAAAACTTTTTAGACGATTGCTAGCACAGCGCTGGACGTCGTAGCACCCCTTACTACGAGAAAGCTTCGCAGAAAACCGCTACCGTGGTTCACACATGACATTAAAGTCTAATGCGAACATAGGGATAGATTACACGAAATAGCTAAGCAATCTGGCAGCCTCACGGCCAAGATAAATTACAAGAATGCTCGCCGGAAAGTTAAACGTGCAAGCACACAATAATTATTTAGTAGATGGTTGTCGAGATAGAGCAAATTACTGGGCTCTTCTCCGCAAATATGGTTTGGTTCCGTGCAAGAGTAAATCGACTCTGCACTTCTTCTACAAAGAAGAGCGAATTGTATTTTATTCATCTGTGACATTCGCCCATCCACCTTGTTCGGATGGTGCATTGCAATCGATACTTAAGGGTCATCGAAGTGTGTCACTTGGTAGACCTGAATTTAGTTTTAAGCTTCTGAATCACATAGAAGTACTGCAGGCTATGCACGAAAATCTACCAAAAGTCGTAGTTGCGATGGCCTATCCTTATCATATTTTCGATATGTTCTTCCTAAACTTACTCCGTTTTTAACCGTTTTTTAATTTGTTTAATCAATCCATATCTAATCGTGATTATCTATCTTCATAAAAGAAATCTGTAATCGTGTCGCTAAACCTGGTGACGCGTCCAGTAGCAAATATTCCGCGTTTTGCAGAAGTATTTGACGGATTGATGACTCGCCAAGTAGTTAAATATCTCGAGACGCACAATATAATTACACCTTATCAGTCAGGGTTTTGCAGCAACTATAGCACTCAAACAGCGCTTTTAAAGGTCACAAACGATATTAGATCAGGAGCAGATTCTGCAGATTTGCTCTTTAATTTCAAACGTGCATTTGACACTATCGATCATGCCACACTACTGAAGAAGTTAAAACTCATTGGTTTTACAAATGAGGTTATTTATTATATGATTTCATTCATATTTATCTGCTCGACCACAGAAGGAACTATCATTTAAATGTCTTACTGTATACATTGTTTACTGTTAAGCGTCCTGATTATCTACTTAACATGTTTCCAATGCCCGGTGATGATATCAGACGCTCGACAACAACACCTACGCCGTCCGTTGAGGCCGCTTTGAGGGACATTCGCGGAGCACTGGACGACATACGTAATGCTCAAACGGAGGCCCTCAAGTCCCAGAACATCGTGTCGGAGAGGATTTCTAAAATTGAGCAGCGTCTGGGCCAGCTAGAGAAGCGACTCAAGGCCCTCGATGAGCTGCCTGTACTCAAAACTCGCATACACAATGCTGAGTCCACCATCACCGAGCTGCAGGCACAAATCCAAGATCTGTCATCGAGGAGCCCGATGATGCAGCAGGACAACGGCAGCACTGTGCCCAACGCTGCGGAGATTTGCACAGGAGCAGACCTCGAACTGTGTGGTCGTTGTCACGGGTTTGCATTATACCCGTGAAACCTCGCTGCATCTCCTCACTTTCTCAGTTATGAACGCGCTTGACCCTACAGTCCTCAGAAGAGACGTAGCATCCGTCAGGACCATGGGGGGCTTCATGCTACAAACAGCTCCGCCAGGGGTGACGGCAGATTTCCACCACTAGCCGTTACTCTATCTTCAAGTGCGCTTGCACGCTCGAGCGTCATCGCCAAAGCCCGGAAACGCAAGCTACACACTAGCAAATTGGACGCTACCTTGCTGGAGGAGGCTAAAGAAAGAGGCTCTGAGTCCTGACCATCAAGGGCTCATAAACATCAATGAGCTGCTCCCCTCAGACGTCCATTAGCTGCGTACAAGGGCTAGGCTGGAGGCCAAGAGGAGGCAGAGCTGCCGAACTTTTGTCAGAGATGGGAGCTTCTACATGCGCTGCAACGATGACAGCGAGCGTGCTACCATCATTACCACCGACGCCAAGTTGGAGACATTTTTAGCCCGGTTTTCGCCCGCTGCCAACAGCGTCCAACACTGAGGCTACAACACACACCCATCTTCAAGCGCATCTGCCACGTCTTCATCCCGTCTACGAGTCTGTCATCTTAATGCGAACTCGCTTACGGGTCACATAGAGATGATCAGGCTTTTCTTATCAACTCGCTCTCCATTCCACGTAATAACTGTTACTGAGACCTGGTTGAGCAACAAGGTAACGTCCATCCCTTCACTGTACGACTACCTACTGTACAGACGAGACAGAAACAGAAACGGAAGAGGTGTGGCACTCTACATACTTAAATCACTCACAGTTAGCGTTATTTCATCATCTGACGGTGAATGGTCTGGCAAGCCTGGCAAGCCTGAATATGTCTTCTGTGAGGTATCGGCAAAGGGAGTCTCTCCTATCTTCGCGGGGGTTGTGTATCGTCTACCTCATGCTCCATTCTTCCAAGGCTCTAACTACATAGACCAACTAACAACCCACATGCACAACTATTCCACGAAGGTCATAATGGGAGACTTCAACTCTGACCAACTTTCTTCATCTGAAGATGCCAAGTTCATCAAGGCCTTCATTGATAAAAACTCCCTTTCTTCTGTTTCCTATGGTGCCACGCACCACAAACAGGGTTCTGATACCTGGCTTGACTTGTGTCTAATCGACGAGCAGGATCACCTGCTGTCATACTGGAAGACAAACTCACCTTTCATCAACGGACATGACCTTATCACAGCCACTCTCGACGTACAGATTCCACGATACGTACCTAACACATACTCTTACAGAAACTTTAAAAGAATCAGCGCCGAGAAGCTAAGGGACTTTCTTAGCGCATGTGACTGGTCATCCCTCACCGCTTCATCACTTGACGAATGCATATCTACACTTAACGCTAACCTCACTAACGCCATCAATCATCTTGCCCCATTACACGGACTGTGACACCAAGAAGACAGCGTCAGCCGTGGTTCACCACGGCTCTTCGTGACCTTGTATCTGAAAGAGATAGACTTTACAGGCGTTTCAGGAACTCGAGGCTCGATTCGGATCTCTGCATATATAGCTAGAGACAATGCTCACAAATAAGTCGAGGAAGCCAGGCTGAATTATTACTATTCACGCCTGTCAACCTTGACTAATGTTGCGAGATCTGGAGAGAGCTGGAGAAACTTGGAATTTCTACCACCAAGGCCCCTTCACCATCTCGCTTTAGCACAGATGAACTCAACAAGCATTTTAGCTCGATCTCCAATGATCCGTTAGCTCCTTCTGTTGAGGATTATCTTCTCACTCTGGAAAGTTTTGACCTCTCGGAACATTTCGAGTTCAGCACAATAACGGAATCGGATGTGTTGGCTGCAGTATTGAACTTCGACACTCAGGCCAGGGGAAGCGATGGAATCCCTCAGGTTGTCATCTCAAAAGCATTGCCAGTTCTCGCTACCCGAATTGTCGCTTGTGCGTGCACTCAACAAAGTCAGTTCACCAACAGCCCTGACTGACTACCGTCCGATTTCACTTCTCTGCTTTCTCTCCAAGGCCCTGGAGTGGCTGGTGCACAGGCAAGTCTTACAATACTTTTAATCAAGGCTCTTACTAGACAATTTTCAAACAGGCTTTTGCACTGGCCACAGCACTCAGTCTGGCCTAATTAAGCTTGATTAAGCTGACTGATGATGTCAGGGTCGGTATAAAGAAAAAGAAAGTGACGCTTCTCCTTCTCTTTGACTTTAGCAAGGCATTTGACACTGTATCTCACGTCCGGCTCCTGAGAAAGCTATCCATCTTCGGCTCTAAGCAGGTCATCCGCTGGTTTGCCTCCTATCTCACTGGGAGAGAGCAGGCCGTCGTTGGTGACAATAGCGAGTGTTCCTCTCCGCGGCGTCTTAACATCGGCGTCCCGCAGGGCTCTGTTTTAGGTCCCTTGCTGTTCGCATTGTACATTAACGACATCGGTCTCAGAATGTCTTTCGGTGGATGATTTTACGTCTGAATTGTCTTTGAGTTTAAAAAAACTTATACCACATCATTTCATCGCAAAAAATCTATCTAAATATATAAAAGATCAGAAGAACAATTTACAAGAGAACGAAGGGCTTCTGAAGATGGATTATTCTGAAAATTTTGCTTACATCGTTCAGGATGCTGCTCAGAAATTTTATTTTAACAATGATGAGTGTACAATAAATGTTGCAGTACTATATATAATAATAATCTTTATTGTATCACAGTACAGTGTTTACAATGTTATATCACTTCTTCTTAAATGCACTCCTTTTGTTTTATCCTAGCCTAACCTATTATGTATTGTGTTGTCATGTGTCTGTGTAGGTTATGTTACTGTTTGTGTATGTTCGGGAGTGTGTGTCCAGTTTGAGTGTCTGTGTGTGCGTGTGTATTGATGTTTGTGTGTGTACTTGTTTTTGTTGTTGTATGTTAACCTAACCTATCTACTCTTCTGC
>JAZHPH010000146.1:99046-170510 GCA_037356405.1 Nasonia oneida
TTAATGAAATAGAAAGGAGAGAGTAAGAGTGTTGATCGTGGAAGCAAGTCGTGCGAATCATTCATTCCTTACGCATTTGCTTAACAACTGCATAGCTGTTCGTGTACATCAGACTCATAAAAAAACAAATAATATATTTTTGAAGGAGAATTAGCCAAAATCTTCCATAACAAAATTGGAGGTCCCACCGAGATTCTTGTACCGACACGATCTAAGTTATTCTCTCTTGTCCAAATCTTGATTTTTGCATGAATATCTAAAAATTAATATATTGAATTAGAATAAATTTTGAATAAAAACTAAATATTACGCGAGTGAATTTGGTCCATTAACAAGAATGAAATAAACGGTTAAAATCAGTGTCCGCGTCCCAAAAGAAAGTTTAAAAATTAAATTAATTGTGAAGTGAAATAATTGAACGCGAAGTGATTAAAAAAAAAGAAAATTCTTTAGAAGTAAAATCACGCGAGGTACTCGTAACAAAGGCAAGTATCGAATTTCAAACTGCGCGCAGCATAGTCGAAAGCGTTGCTTGGGAGCTTGGCGTCGCGTCATCAGAGCCTTTGTGCCGGTCCAACGCGCGTGGGTAGTCAAGGGGCGGCCATCTTGCGAGCTTCGGTTTTCCCAAATTCGAAATCAATCGTTGCATTTTTCATTTTCGTTCAGCCTGTCGAGAAGAAAAATGTGTTAGGAAAATATTCGAATCGAAAAGAAAGATTATCGAGGATATAAATTTCAAAAGGATAAATTTTCAAATCTCCAAAAATTGGCTGAAAATAAAATTATCTTAGCTAAAAACATTCTAATTGTTAAAAATTTCGACAAAATTTTTCACAATTTTCTAAAAGGAACAAATTATTATGTGTAAACGGACCCCAAACAATAATAATTAAAACATTTATCACTCTAATATAACATAATACTTCATGAATATATAAAATTTACATAATGCAGCCGACAACAAGTTGGTAAAGCTGTGTCAAATTTAGAGGAAAGGGAAAGAAAACACAAGTGAACCCAATATAATTATAATATACATACTTCAATCTGGTCGAATCAAAGCGTTCTTATTACGCAGGTGTTCTGGTGCTGAAATTGGATTTTCACAGCAGAAGTGAAAGTTGAATGTTCAGGACCAGGAATATTCATCCCATTCTATAAAAAGAAAATCAAAATTGGTATCAGAGATTATTAAGAAAGAGTGTGACTGACAACAAATTGGTAAAGTCACACTCATTGTTTGAAGTAGTGAAAAAAGATAGAATATTAAAACGCACTTTGAAGTACTCGTGCGAATCCCTTTTATTACACAACTGTACGCTAAACACTCAAGTTAAAATAATTAGATATGGATAGCACGTGAATATTTTGTAGTGAGTAATGTTAATTTGAAAAATTTGAATTTTTTAAAACAAAGTAAAAGTAGAAGCATGTACATGAAAAGAGATACTCATCCAGTTTATTCGGGCTTGCAACATTGTTGAAGAACCAAAGAAATCAGAAAGTTGACGTTGACCGTGGAAGTTTGAACCAGAAAATTTAGTTTGGCCCCGTGAACAACATTCATCGCACAATTTCCTTCGACCCTAGAAGATACAAATAAGTTGTAAATACATTAAATAATCATTTTAGTACACAATTGTCTCACAATTAAAAACTAAAGGCAAGATTGCACGCTATAGAGCAACTTTAAAAGAAATTTTCATCATATGGCTTAATAATCGACTCAGAAAAAGAAAGTTTTACACTGATATGCTTAATGAATCGTTTTTTTACGTATGTTTTATTTTATTGTCAATACACTTTAATGTCAAGGTCAGAAGATTGATAATTTTAATAGTTTCAAACGAAAACTTGCAAATGAACAAAAATTTAGGATAAAAAGCACTGTGCATGTTAAAGTCAACCCGCATAATTCATTCAAGCAATATAGAAGGCAGAAATGATAACATTTAAGAGAATAAGGTGTGTAACAATAATGAAAAATCTATACTTGCGTGCATTTGCTTGAGTCGCCACACGTGAAAGAGGTGGTCGAAGATCTTGAAGTGCCTTAGAATAAATAAAAGAGTTCGTTTAACACAAAGCAACGAGTCCTAATGTCACATGAATTATTTAATTTAGATATATTGTCAGGAAAACACAGGTAGAGAACACACTCGCGGACCAACAGATTACACGTGCGCATCATTTTTACCGCAATTTAATAGCAATAATTGAAAAACAAAGTACGCGACGCGACGTGAGCCAGGTTAGCCATTGTAGCATAGCAGCCGACGGCACGTGTTAGTTCAGAGCGAACGCGGGCGCAGTTGGATGCGTGCGAGCGTGATCACTAGGCGCGGCTAGGGACTTTACAACGGTGCGAGACTAGGCGCGTGCAACTGACACGGTCGAGTCGAGATAGAGTCCAGACGCAGAGAGAGCGCGCGGTAGCCATTTTGAGCGGGCGCGAAATTCTAATAGTAAGAGCGAAATATCGATATTTTAAGGGTTCTATGACAATAACAATTATTATTAGTTAACTTAGATGTAAAATAGGGTTCATCTAGCCTTTCCTATAAATAAATAAATAATTTTTTTCTCTTTTCCTTCTTTTCATTATCTTATTAAGGAAGCTTTACGCTCTATGGAATAATAATTAACGGTTTAGAGTTTAATTAATTAAATATTAAGGGGACATTGAATTCTTTGTTTTCATAAAAAAGGACTCAATATTAAGAATTTCTTCTTTTTAGGGATAATAGTTTTGATTTGGGTTTTTCCTCAACTAATTAATTATTTTTCGCACTTAATTATTCTCAAACATCCTAACGATTGCCTAGATTATCAATTTTGTTTCTTTCATCGCGTTTACTTAGCTCTTTTATCGACTGACGCCTTACATGCAATTTACATAGAGATTTCGAAACTTCGTTAAATCATTAATTTTTTTTTGCTAGCCTTAACATCACGTACCGAAACTTAATGACTTAATTTAATTTGACTAACCAACTTTTATAATTATTTTCGAATAAACATTTAGATTTAGTTGATACTTTTTAGAATTTTAAGAATTTTAATTTGAAACTAGGTTAATTAATAGCATTTAACTCTTGGATACTAGTTTTTATTTGGGGTTTTGGGAGTTTAATTATTAAAACACATTTATTTAATTTCCATTTAGCATATAAGAAGCAAGCAATGTTTATAACAATTAAAAGAAAATTGGTTTTTAGTCACTTTTTGGAACTTTTATTCCTACTTGCGTGAATTATCCTTGAAATAATTATTTTTGCCCCTTTTACGAACATTACGTACCCATTTTACACCACTTTACAAATTCTTGTTTGCGAAACACGACACTTTAGTAGTTTTTGTTGTTGTTTTGGTCCATACCTTTTGCATGTTTCCAAAGCACGAAATTTTTAAATTTTGGTTTTTGAATTTATAAACAAACTTCTTGAAATAAAGATATAGTGGCGACAAGTGAAAGCGGAGGCATAAATTAAGCAAAATTCTACAATTAATTAAAAATAAATTAAGCAAGAAAAAGAAAACTAAAGTAACTGAAAGCATATTAAATAACTCAAAGTACCAAAAGAGTGCAAGAAAATCAATCGACGACATAAGTGATTATCTAGATTACCTAGAAGGCATAGAGTACCTATTCGAGATGACAGGAAACGCCTCAAACAATGATGATTTAGCCAGTGGAGGAGTACCAGACGCAAGTATGCTATTAATGAGCACCATGGCTAACAGCTTTGCACTTATGAACTGCATAAGTGGCATTCCAAGTTTTGATGGAAAGAAAAATCTTATCGAGACTACATACAAGACTTGAGGAACTCCAGTGAATTAGTCAGTGACCCGATTAAGCCTCAATTCTTACAACACGCCCTACACAAAATAACCGGATCAGCAAAGAAAAGTTTAAACAACAAAACAATATAAAGTGTAGAAGATTTAATACAACATTTAAAGCAAAGATTTGGGTCCGGAAGAAACTTCAGTTATTATAATAATAAAATACAGAACGTGAGAATGAGAGAACAAGACACAGTAGGCGATTTTTATGATGAAATAAACGTGCTCCTGAGTAGTGCTAAAAACGCTTTGAAGGAAGAAAAAGGAGAAAGTTTCAAAAATGAAATGATGGCACCATTGGAAACCTTAGCAGTGGATATATTTATTAAACGTTTACCTGCAAATTTGGCTGAACGAGTGGACTACAGTAAACCCAATGATTTATGAGAAGCTTATGAAGAAGCAGTGAGACTAGAAACCAGAATGGAAGCAAAAATAATTCCAGATTCAAGACCAAACAGAGGTACAAACTCAAAAGCAAAAGAAAACTAGGAGTACTGAGCGAGATAGAGTCCGAAGAAGGGTCAATAATAGACATAAGATTTTCGAAGCCAACCATGCCATTTCTTATACCTACACCACCAGACTTGGAACAGCTAAATAAAAATTGTGATTCCCACCAAGTCGATGAAGAATCTGACAGTGCTTTAACCCACATGACGGCAAGAATGATACGAGCTCCTCACAACATAATCACTGTGAGAGAATGTCTCACACACAAGAGGGACAACCTTGTACATTTTTTATCAGCCGATTGTGACAACACGTGGTCCGTCACCAGACTGCTAGAAGAAATAGGAGCCATTGATTTAGCAAAAATAAAAAACAAGAAACCAAAGTCAGGACAAGTGATAATTACTCCTTTTAAGAAACATCACATATTTACGGAGATAGTGAAAGACAAATACTTCAATACCATCAAAATACCGAATCTACGTGAAGCACTCATGAACCTAAAACAAATACTCGTAGAGAAAAGTATCAAAAGCTTTCGAGTGGCCAGAAAAGGAGATATCTTGGACCAACTAGGATCTCCAATCATCATAGAAATGCTGTATGAATACGTTCACAGAAGTGGGATAAGAGTAACCATGTGTTATGTCAAGGCAGAAGTACCACCTGAAAAACACAGGAAAGAGATAATCAGTCACCTTCATTATAGTTTAACAGGAGGACATAAAGGAATTAACCAGACTTATCAAAAGATAAGAGAGCGATACTATTGGCCTGGAATGAGGAACGACATTCAAGACTACATTAGGCGACGTGCGAATTGCCAGGAATAGAAAATAGAACGATTCAAGACAAGAGAACCTATGATCATCACGGACACACCAATAGAGGCTTTCGACAAAGTATCAATAGATACCGTAGGGAAACTTAGAATGACGCCAAGAGGAAATTGCCATTTGCTAACCATGCAGTGTAATTTAACAAAATACCTCATAGCAATACCCATCAAAAACCTACATGCAACCACAATTGCTGATGCATTAGCGAAATACTTCATTTGCCAATTTGGAGCACCGAGAGCAATACTTTCAGAAAGAGGAACCAGCTTCTTGTCGAACATAGTTGAAACTCTACTAAAGTTATTTAAAATAAACCATTTAACAATTTCAGGATATAGACCTCAAACAAATAGATCACTAGAAAGAAGTCACGCTCCGCTCATAGAATTCATCAGAATATATTCTGAGAAATATGATGATTGGGACCATCTGACACCATTTGCCACCTTCACGTATAATACCAGCATACACGCGGCAACCACTTTTACCCCTTTTGAACTGGTTTATGGGATGGTAGCTCGTTTTCCTGTAAGGATACCATCCGATGAAAAATTAAGAACCTATAATGTGTACATGCGAGATCTAGTACTAAGATTGGAGAAGATGAAATTTTTAGCAGGCGAAACCCAAATAGCTAACAAAGTCAAAACAAAAACGAGGTATCACAAGAAGGTTAGAGCGTTTAAGGGCAAAGTGGGCGGATATGCTAGGTTAATTAATGAACCCCGAGTCAGTAAATTTGATGCATACAGAAACAAACCCTTGAAAATCATTGAATTCGTTGGCAGGAAAAATGTAATTTTAGAATATCCTAATGGCAAAAGAATTAGAAAACACATTGATAAATTAAATCACGTAGAGGATAACTCTGATACCAATTCTGATTAATTAACCGCATATAAATGTAAATAAATTGTAAATAATATATTTATAAAATTAAATTTTATGAACTATCTCTAACTCATATCTAAATTTGCAGGATGAACAAATTAAATAAAATTTTGATCATAATTTTTAATATAATAATAATGACCCGAAGTCAACCCCCATATCAAATAGACCCATTGGACCCGAATCCTAGCATCTACTTCGAGAGAGTGGACGTCATGAGGATAAAAAGAGCTGACTGGAGAATTCAAATCTACATCGACGTAGATGAATTCATGCAGACACATGCACCATTAGAGTCATACAAGGCCGTCTACAATAGCTGTTTGAGGCGAATCGAAGAGACCAAATGCAAAAATGCATTAGGACTAGATCTCATAAAGTTGAAAGACCAAACCTTGAAAGAAGTGCAAACACAAATAAACCAAACCATTAAAACAATGACACACCAATCGTATCCAAGAGTGAGAAACCCCAGAAGTATTCGAGTGAAAAGAATAGCACCCCTAGGAATAATAGGCTCAATAAGCAAAAGCTTATTCGGCCTAGTCACCTCTGATGACGTGGACAACATTAACAAGAACATAGACACATTATTTCAGGAGCAAACGAAAATCGTGCACATAATGGACCAAAATGCGCACATAGCCTCAGCGCGATTTGAAGAACTATATAATATAACCAAAAACCACCAGAAAGTGCTCCAAGGATTCGAAGCAAGCTTAACCAAAACAGTGAACAAAATGATAAAAGAAGAAGATGGACTAAAACATCTAATAGAAATAACCGTATATGTGAGACGCCTAGAATCAACACTGGAACACTTAATAAAAAGCAACGAGAAGGTCTTAAAAGTACTCAGATACCTGAAAGAACGAAAAATCCATCCGGAACTTATAACAACAAGCATGCTACATCAAATTATGACGGACGTAAAAAGAACCAGCGAAAATCTGGACTTTGCCATACCCACAGAACACTTGAGAATAAAAGAAATAACCAAAATATCAGAAGTCGACGCAATCCATCAAGATGGAAGGACCATTGCCGTGATACACGTACCCCTAGTGGACAGAGAACCATATCAGATTTACAAACTACATTCGGTGGCAGTGCCACAAAACGAGCAAAATCAAACAACGGAGATAGTGTTCGTAAAACCATCGCACAAATATCTGGCAGTAAATTCTAATCAAGAAAAATACGTTAAATTCAACGCAGAACCCACAATTACATGTACCAAAACGCATTATGCCCAATACTTGGTCCACTTGAGAACACGCCGACATCAAAGGACTGTGAAATAACAATGCTATTGAACCCCAACGCGGCAGGACTAAAAACTTGTGACATAAGATATGGAACCAGTGCAAAAACCCAATGGAAATATTTAGAAAATGACCAATCCTGGCTATACTCAGTTGTTAAACCAGAACAAATGCGAATTTCATGCACGAACCAAGGAGACACAAAAGTAAAACTGGAGAAAGCTGGAATAATACGACTCTCACCAACGTGCGTTGGGAGAACCACAGACAGCATGATATTCGGACAAGAAACCAAATCCAGTCGGACCACATATTTATATAAACCCGAAATTGACCTAAAAATACATGATATGTATCCCATTCTCAATGAAAAGAACCAGATCCCAAACCGTGATACACCTCAAAGCATTGAAATAATTGGACCTAAATCTGATTTTAACCAAGCCAAATCCTTAAAACAAATGATAGAAAAATTAAGTGAATTAAAAGAACATAAAAGACGCGAATACAAGACAAACACCCTTCTATATAGCGGTCTAACCTTCCAACTGGTTATGATTGCAGGCATCATAGCATTAATAATGGGAATGAAATGTGGAATGATGATACCCTGCCCAAAGTTAAATAAGCAAACATATAAAGTACCCCAAACTAATGAACCAAAACGCGACAACCCCATAACTGAAACAAACCTAACAGAACCCCCTAATACTTCTAAAAAAAAAAAAAACAATAAATCAAATAAATCCAAATCGCTCATAATAGAGACCTAATTTAAAAATGAAGTAGAATGCGATTATTAACACACCCCTATATACGGACAAAGCTTTAACAATACATAACCTAAAACACAACAAAAAATGTATATTTACAGAGAGTAACAAGATGACCACGGCAGCTACGAGTATATCAATATTCTGCGACATGCAAGTACCAGTTTGGACCGTTGTGCAAGAATTTGAACAAGTTGGGAAACCACGGTGGATTTTTACCTAAAAACATCGAACAGACCCCGGAAGCAAAAAAATAAATATAACTTATGATGCAATAATGTAGACCATGCGAGCCAGAGACTTGAAAACCATACTCATAAGAGAAAATAAGTTCAGAAGACCAGCTAGAGCAGTACCAGTACCGATAAGAAGAACCCTACCCAATTAAAACATCCCTACACCAGCAAAAAGAAACCCTTCAGTCCAAAGCGAAGTACGAGTAGTAACCAAAATACAGCAAACAAGAGAAATTACTAACAATAGGCTATTTTGCATTTTACCCTGGCAAGGCATCGACAAAGAAAAAGATGAGAACTTTTTCTAGCACTTTGCGAAGTTTGGAAAAATGGTATATTATGAGACCATACGAAATAAAAAGGGACGTTTATCATACGGATACGTTCAATATTTTGAAGAATCTAACGCAGAAACAGCAAGGAAAAATAGTGACCCAATATACAAGGCAACCTTTGCTGAACCTAGAAAAAGAAAACAAAGCGAAAATAGAATAGACGAGAAAATTCACCCATACTGCAAAAGAAACATTGACGTGAACTTGTATGAATTGCATGACTAAATTTGCAAGAAACAATCTAAATGGACCGGTTGCGAGAACCTCACGATAACTTCTTCCACCGGAACAGTAACTCCTCAGCATGTTCCCATGCTAACTAAGACCAGAAAGGAGGTTAAACCGGAAATAATTCAACAAAAAGTACCAACGATAAGCAACATCGTAGAACCAAAACTACCAAAACTATCAAAGTTACCAGAGATGTCAACACCAAGTGACATCATAGAAGTCGAACCAGAACGAGACACCACCATAAATAAAGAAAAACATTTAATTTAACACACAAACACAACACAAACATTAAACAAACAGAGAAATAGAAAGGGGAACATTAATGATGACAATATGTGCGTCATAAACGACCACATTAACTGAAATGTCCCCGTTAATTCTATCAACAAAGGTTTAAAAAGTTGAAACCTAACTCACACGACTCACGTAAACATAGAATGTTTTATCTCCACACACTTGGACGTAGTCCGCTCCTGCATAGCTTTGAACCACATGCAATAATATCCTTTAAATCAAGTTGAAACCTAACTCACATAACCCACTGAAACATAAAATGTTCTGTCACCACATACGTGAACGTAGAATTTTTCTTTTCCTTTATTCATCTCACTAAACTCACATTCTGACACGAAACATTGTTGTCTAAACCTTCCGCTCGCTAAATAGAGCAATCTAGGAAATAGATGAATAAGGTCCATTTTCTCTTGCTGTTAGTGAACCTGTTCTGCTACGTCTCTTGAATTTATTTTCTTTCTCATAACTCAACTTAAAATCCACACACACATACACGAATAAAAGATAAATGATGACCAGCGTTTTCGCAGGACTGATATCTTTCATAAATACAAATTAATACACTCAAACAACAAAGCCTAACCCACACCACCCAATCCCCATAACCAAATTTCCACAAATAACCAACTAAGACGATATAAAAATAAAAAGAAACCAACATCATCAAACCATATAATAATAAATGGGCCATAAACTAGGAACCCCTAAAGATAAACTGCATGACCAAATATGCTACACCATACCATACAATCATACCTTTTGTCTTTCATTTTCTCTTTGTTGCAGGAAAATGGATTAAAACAAAGTGGACGTCTTAAACATCACGGGCATGGGCAATTCAAGAGTCCTTATAAAATTCAGAGGACAAGGAACACGCCATGAACAACTTCATGACACATGGACCATGTGTCATTGCATTCTCGCCGACAGCCACACCACAACAATATATAGCAAATATCGAATATGCAAACGAGGAAAACAAGAATAAAGTCATCAAAGAAAATACTAAGTCAAAGTCCCAATCCATAATGGAGAAAATGGGGTACATAGAAGGCAAAGGTTTAGGAAAAGAACTACAAGGCAGAATGGATCCAGTAAGAGCGGTACCAAATGAACACAGACAGGGCTTAGGTGCTACCACCCTAGACTATTATTCAGACTACAATGACACAAATTTTGTCACACCTAGGACCACCAGTCATCACAGAAGAACCAGGAGAAATAATAAGAGTAAACAGGATAAATGAGAAAACATTGTCAATAAACATAAGAGGAAACCCATAAAATATAAAAGCAGACTTAAAACAATTTGGACCATGCAACATAGAAACAGTTTACACGGACCAACTAGACAATACTAAATTAGTAGTAAGGTACCAAATACCTCTACACAATAAAAAAGCTGTGGAACACGCAACAGCAACAATAAAAGATTATATACAACAACAATACAAGAAATCCCCGTGCAAACAACATTAGCTACAACAAGAAATATACCACTGGTGTTCCCGATACCACCATCACTACCACCAGCAGTTCGAACACCAATATTAGCAACGCCACCAACAGCACAACTACAAAAATTTCCGAGTGAAAGGTCAATACCTATGCCGGAAGTAGTAACAGAGCCATTAGACGATACGGCAGGACTAAGGTTCTGTGCCCAAGTACCTTTGGGCATGGATCCTGAAACGTTCGCAAAAATATTTGCTGTGTTTGGACCACTGGACCACATAACTTTCATCCCACACAAAAAACAAGAATATAATACACCACTAAGGAAATACCTAGCTTTTGTACAATATTTTAACAAAGGAGATGCAAGCAAAACCATAGACCACTGAATGATAAATTTAAACAGAAATGGGCATCACTACGACACCTTAAAAAAAATAAAATAGAATACAGGAAAAACCACAGTGTATGTGGCAGAATGAGTGATTATAGAAATAAAGTGGACCATGAATTTGTATGCAAGATACAAAACGGAGAGAAACTAAAATATCATAAAGAATGTGGGAAGCACATCCAATATCGATACATAGATGATAACCAACAACACTGAATAAGGGACCAAGAACACCTACAAGACGCAAACTCCGAAATAGAAGATGACCAAACATGCAGGACCCTACCCGCATCGCCTGATGTAATTATAATAGAAGAAAGGGACCTGGAAGAACTGCAACAAAATGTTGAAACAAACCCAACAGCAACAGCAATGGACCAAAACCTGAACACAATCAATGGACCACAATCAACACTATGGTTCGAAGAAAAACAACACCAAGTTCAAGAAGAAGAGGACGACAAAAGGAGTATCCATAGTTATGCGCAACTGTCAAAGTAAATCTTTTACAAAATTTACATTATAATTTATTGTAAAATGGTACCAAAAATAGGGGGACCCAAAGAAAGAAATAATATATTTTTTTTTACTTTTATACTATATAAGATTTTTAGTTGCAACCCTGTACCTAAATAAATATAATATATACTAACAAAATCAAGTATTTAGATAGAATTTAGCATATAAGGCATCAAATGTGAGACCACGGACCACAGCAACAAAAGTAAGTGGAACATTAGTTGAAACAATACACATAAATAGTAAAAACAAGGAACAGAGTGATTCGATAAACCCTACTGCCACCCACCCACATATACATAAAAAAAAATATATATATTATATATCTTGTACTCACATAAATTTCGTCAAAGGCTGTTCTCTGTTTAAAATCCCATTAATCAAACAGAACAGGTGTGTAATCCAAGCAAGCAACCACAGACTTGTGTTTTTCACCAAAAACGGTGAAAAGCCTCAACCATGATAAAACACATATAGATCATGTGTTGAGCAAAAACCAAAAAGGTTCCAAAAATGTCACATTCAAAGGAAAAGAAGCAGCATAAATTGACTGAAGACCAATACAAATACAAAAAAAAGGGGAGTCAACAGTAAATTAAAACCCCTTGTCCCTCCTAATTTATCGAATAACTCTGACAAATATTAATTTTTTTTCCTTTGCTCAAATCACGATAACAATAATTCTTCTCTACATACAATTCCACTTACGGGACCATGTACCACAATTTAGCGTTCTAATTGTAGTTTCTCGGAGGCGAGAAATGTTCTCTAGGGGGGAGGATGTTACGTGACAACTTGCCCGATCTCGCATTTGAAATAATAATTTCAAAAGTAAGATCGAGAAAGTTCCACACGTAAAAAGGTACAGCGGGACTCAAGGCTAAAAAAGTATCAAGTGGCTAAGACTCTCGCTGACCTAAACAACTTCCCCGCCAACGACTAGAAGCGCACGTGCGGAGCTACGTTGCAGTTTCGGCGCGCAACTAGTTGCCAGGCCCCGTAAGGCCTAATGAGTGCAACAAGCGTCGACATTGTAACGCGGCTGAGGGGAAGTAAGCTAGCGACAGCGTGGGAGGTCCGGAACCTCTTCCGAGCGCTTTCGAACCACGCTGCTCTCTCACTCCGTGATCGGGCGACGAAGCCGGCGGACCATTAAGAATTCATCCAAGAGTTTAGATTTTTGTAGAGTCAATTATACAAAGAAAGAAATTCATCTTTTAGAATCATAAGAGAAAAATCATTTATTTTCGGTTTAGTGAGGATTTCATTGGTTCAATTTACCGAATACAGAATTGTATTGGTTAAAAGAAAAAAAAAGGAATAAATACAACGGAATCTTGGTTTCAATAAACTGGAGTATTTTGTTCAATCCACCCTTCAAAGTCACTAAACATTATTTGGAAAAGATCGGACCATTTGTATCTCTCACATATCAAAAGATCAAGGTAAGAAATTGAGATAAATTTTAATTGGGATCACATCATTAATGAAATAGAAAGGAGAGAGTAAGAGTGTTGATCGTGGAAGCAAGTCGTGCGAATCATTCATTCCTTACGCATTTGCTTAACAACTGTATAGCTGTTAAAAGTAAAAAAACGTAAAAAAGTAAAAAAACAAATAATATATTTTTGAGGGAGAATTAGCCAAAATCTCCCATAACAAATCTTTATAATCATTTTAATATTTTTAATTTATGCATTTAATCTAAATAATATCTTTTTAAAAATAATGGATATTAATCAATTTGTTATCAAATCAGTTTTGTATTTAAATTAAATTTTTCGCCTTTGAATTACGTAAAATATGATATAATTAAGAAAAATTAACTTTTATTAATTTTTATCAGTTAATTAATTTTACGTATTCATATTGAAAAAAGAAATTGAAATACGTAGTTAATTTGATAATAAATCTTGATTTTTTTCTATATTTTTTAACAGGACGAAATCTCAATGGAAACTTTTTTTAAGTAAATATGTTAAATAATCATTTAATATTTATAAATTAATTAGACATTATTATATCATGTCCTATAATAATATGAAATTAATTCATTATTGTTATTAAACGATCATTTATGTTTCTGTTTTGTTCTGCATTGTGTATATTGATGATTCTTGTAAAATAATTTTAAAAAGAATTATGTATGCTTACTAATTTGAATGTCTACAAAATGATTTTAAAATTCGAAATTGAAAAGTAGCAAAAAGTTAATATAAATACATGTCTTTTATTTTTAAAAAATCTAAAAAAAAAATTGAATAATAATTTATTCTATGATCAAAAACCCTAAGAATTGACTAAACAGTTTTGAATCAAATATTTAAAATTTCTTTCCAAACAATATTTTGTATTGATTCACCTGACTCATTCTGAATACGTATATTATCTGGATTTCGACATTGAGATAATGCAACATATAATTGACCATGCGAAAACAATGGTCGTTACAATAAAATTATTCAATCGCTAATATGATTGGAAATTGTTTTCTAAAAAGAGTAAATGGAAACGAAGATGAATTTTTGGTGTATAGTGTTATTCTCGGTATAAAAACTTTCTGTCCAATGTTTTTGCCTGTAATTATTTCTGCTTCAATGTCATACTCATATAATTTGGTAATCTTTAAACGAGTGCCATTACATAAACCACGTAATTGAAATGGTAACATGATGTGACAAGCTTCTTCAAAAATAATAAAAATATGTGAATCACCTTCTATTAAGCCCATTGCAAGTGCAGCGTCTTTATATGTTTGATACTCTATATCTTTATGATTTTTCAAATCTTCAAATGAAGTTGGACCTCTTGCTCGATTTAGTATTAATTTAAAAAAAAATCTCTCAGTATCTTTTGGTGATACGATATTAAGTCGAGCAATAGTATTGTATTCAGAAGAACGTGAACGTTTTATCCAAGATTTTGATTTTTTATTAAATCTATAATATTCAGGCAGTTCAACATATTTAAGTGTTTTTGCAAAATCATCAATTTTATTTATTTTAAACCAAGCTGTTAAAGTAGTTTCTTTATTGTTTAAGGCTTGCAATTTTTTATTTTCTTCGTAAACTATATGTTGTTGATCTTTTGTATGGATTCCTAAACGTTCTACAGCGGATATTTTACCACAAAGAGGATATCCTTGTAGACGCCAAGCAGCTTCCATTGGGCTTAAATATCTACCATCTACATACTGAGTGAGTTCATCATGTACTATGGGAGTTTCTTCGCTAGAAATATTTGGATTTTCAATTTTTTTGCATCTTACATAATGCTCTATCTCCACTTTTGTGAATATAATCGAATATGTTTTTAATACTTTGAATTGATGCACATTATTCGAGATTGATATGACACTTATACTTTTTCAATAAAAAGTTATTATAAGGAACAACCATTGTGTTGTCAACTGGAATAATTTTTCTAAATTTTTTAATTCGAAAAGTATACTTTTGTGAAATGTTATTTCTTCTTCGATATTCAGGATAACCATTTTCTTTAAAAATGGTGTTATCGCGGAATGGTTTTGAGGAGGATTTTATCAAGGAGATTTATCTGTATGTGGTTCATGTAACATATGTTTAATTACTAATTTTTGTAAACCTTTATCTGAATTATCAGGAATTTCAGCAAAAATGTATTTGTCAATAGATTGAGGTGTCATGAGCTTGTTTTTTGGATGTAGCGTAACTACAATATGAGCGTGTGGTAATCCTCTCTTTTGAAATTCTATTGTAAAGACATAAGCTATTACTTTCCCAAAAATTTCATTTTTTACAATATCATCTATAAAAGACTTAAATTTTGTATAAAATAATCTAACAGTAATATTTGGAATATCATTTGGAGTAGTTCCTTTTGGAAAATTTTCTAAAACTCTTTTCAATTCTACCCATTTAGGATTGCACGTCATAGTAATTAATAAAACAGGTTTTGTTTTTGATCTTGCTATTGCCATAGCATCTTGATAATGTTGTTGCATGTACCGAGGACTACCTATGTATGTTGCGGGTAAAATGAATAAATTTCCTAACCTTTCTTTTTTTTCAAAATTTTGAGAGTTATTTACAGCTGAGTTATAAACATGGTCATATAAGCCTTTGTAACATTCTATTCTAAGCTGTTTTTGATTATTTCGGAAGAAATTCATTCTATTACTTTCTATCATAATGAGTGCTTGTAAAAAGTATTGTTGAGTTAATCTACCACATATATAATACTGGAGAGAAGTTTGTACTATTAGGTCTATATGAAAGCCTATAAGTATAGTATTGTAAAAGGGTCAGATTTTCTAAGCTTCTTTTGGATTTGGACTCAGAAGTGAGATCTTCAATATTATAACTGTTTTTGTAGAATTTGGCTTTTTATTGTATCCAATACTCCATCCTAAATCACCCGATGGAAACACCAACGGAAAAACCATAGGATCTACGTGATGTGACAATTTGTTCAAATAAATATTTTTATATTCACAATTTACGTTATTTTTGGGATAAACACAAAGATCATAATCGTCAGGAATCATTGACTTGGAAACAATAATTGCGCCACATTCTGCGGTTAATGGTTCGTTATACCTATGCTTTTGTTTATCTGTTTTACGAATAACAAATAACTTGTAATTTGGTAAATTCTGTATATTAGATAATTGATTTAAACATCTAAAATTCTTGGCGTATGGATTTTTATTTAAAATATTTGTCAAAATCTCTATATGCTGTTTAGTCAATTTTTCATTAGTATTAAGTCTTTTCTCTATAGAAGTTATGTCATCATAAATATAAAGTTGTCCACATGTAGGTTCATTATTTATTGGTATTAATGAATAAGGTGTGATGTGACAAACTTGACCTTGAATTTTTAAATTATAAATAGCTTTTTGATTTTCGTTTTTCACGTTAGCACTAAAAGTCGCGAAACAGAATAAGTTGTTGTAATACCTTATTAATAGTCTGAAATGGTTATCATTAAGTAATAAGTCTTTAAGATCTTTGTTTTATGGGCTTAAAGGTAATAATCTAACTTTTCCATTACGACAACAAGTAGATTTACTTCTTTCTTCTTGCCAAAATACAGCTAACAAAATTTAAATTTATAACTCATTTCTCCGAAATCTGAGAAATCTTTTACATGTTTTTTCATTCTTTTAACACTATTACGAATTTTTGTTTGAGATGTGTGCGACTTCAGTTTTTTACGTGAAAGATTTTCTCTGAAATCATCTAAAGATTTTCGTTTTAGATTACATGTTTTTTAATCAGACACTAAAACTTGAGATTTCGAATGATCGTTAAGTTTTTAAGTAACAATTGTTGTAATACATAGGGTTACTATTTCAACTCGTTGTCTTTCATAACAAAGGAAGGCAGCATACTTGTAATTATATTAAGTAGTTTTATGAATTAAAATGTATCGATTGTAATTGCTTTTATCAACAAAAGCTTTTGAACAAATTTCACAAGAATATTTTTTATTATCTAAATGTATACGTTTATGAGTATATAAATATTCCTTTTGTTTAAATTTCTTATCACAAATATCACATACATAATTAGATTAATTTGTATGCGTTGTTTTATGTGAATCTAAATGGCTTTTTCGCAAAAATTTCACATTGCATATGTTCTCATATGATTTTATATGCACCGTTATTATATTATTTCCTTTTTGCGAAAAGCTTTTATCACAAATATGACATTTAAAGTCTTTTTGTTTTGAATGAACACAATAGTGTGTAAGTAAAAGACTTTTTTTATTAAAAGTCTTATCACATACTGCACACTCGAATTCCATTTTATTTTCTTTTTTATTCTTTCATAAAATTTACTCCTAAAAAATATAACAAATACACTAAAAAAATATTTAAAATTATATCAATATTTAAGAAAAAAGTAAAATTCTTACAACGATAGTAATAAAAAGATATGAACCAATATTTCACAATCTTCTTCTTTAAATTATCATTATTTTTATCAACACGATAATAAACTATAATCTTTTCTCTTGATTGAATTTAAAAGAAGTAAAATTGCTGTGACTAAAGAAGTGAATGCACTACGCAAGAAATATGCGCGAAAGAAATACGTGAGTTTGTAACTTGAAACATCCCGTATCGGGTTACAGATATGCGCGTATATATGAGTATGCAGTGTCAAATTGATATATAAACATTAATTTACAATAATGTTTTTTAATAATATTTTTCGTAAAATATATTTATATGTATGATGGCATAATGAATTATAAATTTGGCTAAACATATATATCATCTTACTTACACATAAAAATCTTCTTTAGAATAATAAAAAACTTAACAGTTGTTAAAATTTGCACATAAAATGTAATTTGGATAATTTTGATTTTATATGATCACATAATCATTAAAATATCCAATTGTTTATGAAAGCTTTCGTCAACACTGTTATCCCTCACCGAGTGCCCATTAGAACAATAATTAGCTATCAATTACGTATTTTTTATATATGTTGTTGTATTTTGTATCAAAGCATCAATAAAGAATTTTTTTTAAAAAGGCCAGTCATAAAACTTATATGTATACGATAATAACAGGTATACTCGCTTTGCTCGTTATCTCTCATCTATACTATAGTAAGATCTCTGATCAAAATTAACATTTATACATTAAATAATATTATTTATAATTAAATCATTCACCTGAAATCTCACTTAAGATTCTGTTCTACTTGCTGCTGAAATTCCTTAAATAACTATAATTCAATTTGTTATAAATGAGCATTTTGCGCATTATTTTAATTTTCAAAAATCACACATGAAAATTTCAGGAGCTAATCTCATAAAGTAATATTTAATAAATTGAAAAATTGAATCAATATTTTGCGCTGGAATGCGTCGACTTTTTAAAAATTTACCCTCATATAGTTTTGAATATTTACAAATTTGTAAAGTATACTTTTTTATTATTTTCGTATTGGTTTACATATTTTAGATTATATAATTTTATAGTATATATAGACACATTTACCGTTAAATTTATTAACCAAGCATACATAAAAACGGTAAATAAATTATTTAATTAACAATTATACTAGAAGTAATACAAAATTTTATTTATTTATAAATTTGAAAAAATTAGACGTACATAATAAAATTTAGTATATTTTAGATTATAAAATGAACCAAGAAAATACAAAAGTTATTTGTCCAATATGTCATAAGAGTTTTATTAACGCTCAATTCCTTACTAAACATAAAAATGATAAACATCGACTTAAAATTCTAACGTGTAATTGTTGGCGAGACTTCGTGCCGCCTGATTCAAGTCAGGTCAACCACACTCTGCTGCCATCTAACGTCGTTCTTCTGCGACGTGCGTTCACTCGTCGGAGCTCGTGCTCTCCCGCTCTCTCTCCCGCAGACCACCGTTGTGACCACAGCTCCGTCGCTCGAGACCTCACCTTTGTACTTCATCGCTTCAATAAACCGCTTACAACAATATCCGGTGTTTTCTTTTTCTGTGCATCCCTCCATAAGGACATCCACTCCAACAGGTTGTGGGCCAGCTCGCAGATAAGAGGAAGGACCGAAAAGGAGACGCTTCAGAGGTTTATACATTCAGAGGAAACTGTAAGTACAGCTTTGTGTATGGTGTAGTCAGCGATAGAAAAAGTTTTCTTTCTGCCGCGTTTCGGAAGTGTTCTGTGTTACCGCATCGAAACTAGAGTTTAGAGTTACGAAAATAAATGTAGGAGAAGACAGTGCGGTGTCTACATAGTCAGAGTAGAGAGAGGGAATCGACAAAAACCCCAAAAAAGACAAAAGCGCGCGACAAGAAAGCGCGCGAGCGCTCGCCGGCGTGAGCCTGCACGGGCCGATTCCGAGAATCGGAGAGGCGTGCAGCGTCGAGCAGCCCACGTCAGAGTCAAGCGCGCGGGCTTGAGATATTTCCTCTCTCTCTCACTCTCGCGCACAAAATCATAACAAATCCGACTCGGATTTAACTACTCAGAAGTCACGCACACTATAGATATACAGTGTAAAAGAAAAGTAATTAGAAAGTCCTGGTTAACGTATATTAAGATACGTTATGGTATTTCAGATGCGACATAATGAAATGGTTGTTCTTCTCATTTAATCAAACAAGTTAAATAATACGCATCTCACTCCTAATTAGAAGAAAATAACCTCAGAGTTATCCGAGTATAAAATCAAACTAATAGAAATTCGGAAGTTTTCTGTTTTTCTACACTCAGACGCATTCAGAAACACTCGGATAAATAAAGAAAACACACCTCGATAGAAATTTCAATGAAACGGCGGTGCATTGAATTTGAATTTCTATATAGCATATGTCAAAATTAAATAACGCCAGATCTAGTGTTTTTCTTGGGCGACATACGCGTGTGCGATCGCCCCCTCGCAGACTATTGAGCAGATTGCGTTCGTCTACTCAGATTGGGAGGGAGCACGTGTGTGGAGTCCGAGAGACGCGAAGCGGGTGTTTGATATTCAGGCTTTGTTTTGACTTGCAGTGCGGTCAAACTCAGCAAGAAATCAAAGTAAAATTACCAGAGTTAGCATTCAATTTATCCTATAATTTCAGAGGCAACAAAATTAGAAGAAAATGTCAGACGAAAATCAAAACGACATACTGGAATTGCACGACAAATCACGAGGTAAAATGATTTTCTGAATTCAGAATATAAACAATTAAGAAGAATAGGCCTATAATCTTTATATTTTATTAAAAGTTGAAAATAAAATAATATCAGAAGCGAATGCTAATCAGAGAAAATTGTTTATACTTAGAGTCAGAATCAGAAGGTTACACTCCACCAGGCACACCTCCGAGTGCCAAAACGAGTGAAATGGATAACCCTCTAACAGATCCGGAATGGAGAGTAAAGCTATTGGAGAATGAGTTAGAAAAACAAGCAATCATCATTGACCAACACGCTGAAATCATTCAAACTCAGACGGAAGCAATTCTGGAGTTAAAGAATTCAACGGACGAAGGGAACAGCAAGATGGAGAAAATCTCAGAGCAATCGAATAAGTTAACTTCAGAGGTAACTAACCACCCCGCTAGTTCAACATTCAGAGACACAGATGATACAAACACAAATATTAGATCAGGGATTTTATCAGACGATAGAACTGTATTAGGTGAAATCAGTCAAATTTTTAGAGAACTCAGACGCTCTCTGAATACTAGTGGGACTAACCCAAAATTAAAAATAAAGAGAGATTACAAATTGACAAAACAAACACCACTAAACACCTGGCTAGACAACCTATACACTGAGTTAAAAGCAAACAATGTTTTAAATGCAGTAGACGAATCATTTAGTACAGACATACTTGACACAGAACAAGAATTAGATGATAAGAAAGATCTAGCCAGAGACATAATAATAAGTCACTTAGATCATAACAAAATCTTACAAATTAAAGACCCAAAACAAATAGTAAAATCCATCAGAGAATTCAGAAGAGCTGAATCAAACATTACTTATTCTTCTGTCAGAGAAAAATTGTATCGCTTAAATATGTATAACAAGGAATCCGTCAGTACATTTTGTGATCGCTTTGACTCGATCATCAGAGAATTTGAAACATGCGAAACAAGAATACCTTTGATAGAGGAAGAAATAAGATCAGCCTTTTTAAAAGCCGTTTCTACAAATTATAGAGAAGTCAGATCAGCTAATATGATCAGACTTCAGGCAACAAAATCAGAGATGACTCTTAATGACATAAAAACTTTCTTGCTACAGCTGGAATCAGACAGACGAACTTCAGAGATACAATCTTCAGATGATAAACAGACTGGAGTAGCAAGATAAGCAGTTACTACAAAGGACAAATGTTACCAATGTAACAAATTCGGATACAAGATGGCCTATTGTCCCCTAAAAGAGTACAATGCTTGGTATTGTTTTTACTGTCAAGCAGTGGCTTCTCACAAAGGAGATGACTGCCCAAATAAAGACAATCCAAAAGATGGGTATGTAAGATCTAACACTTTTTACAACAAAAACACACAACACATAATAACAACAACTTCAGAGGTAAAAATAATAGAGGTAGGGGTGGTTATAATAACAATATCAGAGGTAGGGGAAACAAGAGAGGCTTTACAAAAAGAAATGTAAACATACCAACATCAGGCAGGAATCAGAAGCAAGGAGAAAAATTTATGGCGATGCTATCAGGTAACAATACACAAACCAATAACACAACACCTACAAAACTTGTATTTATAGCAGACTCTGGCGCAACAGAGCATATAGTCAATAAGAGTAAAATTTTAAGGATCTTCAGAAAAAGTTCAGGAGAATATATCAGAAGCGTAAACAAAAATAATTACGCGAACATTGTAGTAGACGGTAAAGGACACCTAATCCTAAAATCAATCTCAGATGAACACAATAAATTAGAAGTATCAAAAACAAATAAACCAGAACCAGAAAAACGACCATGTCTAGAGAGAAAAGCCAAGACAAACAGACGAACTTGGACACATCTCAAAACTAAAGTATATATAATTTATTTACTCTGTTCTGTGACAAAAATATATATCTTAGTAATGCAAGAGATCAAAGTTTTATGATTTCATTGCTAATTATCCAGTGCAAACAATGAATTGTCAATTATATATTATCGGAACACTGCATTTTAATAAGTTATTAAAAAGATGCATATTTCTAGTAAGGAATACCCATGCAATATCAACTTTTTATTGCAGAAATGTCTTTCTTTTTATGCAAACTAACTCTATAAATCATAAACATATTGTTGTTAGGCATATAGTGGCATTTAAATCATATTTTAGCATTATAGACTGCTAAATTAATTTTTAGCATAGAGGCTTATGCTTGTGATATTACGGCACTTATACAAGTACTTTGGGACTAAAAAAGGTATCTCCAGGAATTTTTTGGTCAGGATCCGGATGATCGAACCCTCTCAAATCCTGATTTTAAGGTTTAAATGGCTTATACGGTACGTATAACTTATATATATATATATATATATATATATATATATATATGACTTTGAAAGTATTTTTAATGAAAATTTTACAAAAAAAGTATCTATATGTTATATCTAAAAAATGCTTCCCTAAGGAGCTATAAATTAATTAAATCATGCTAAAAACCCAAAAATTTCCAAAATTGACATCTTTGGCACCATGCCATTTTGGAATAAAGTAATTTAAAAATCTGAAAAATTCAGGGGCATTGGAAACACTTTTTAGAACATATTCACCGCGGGTTGCAGAAGAAAAAAATGTTGGCCGGCTGATCTCACAGAGAATTACCCATATATATATTGTAACACTCCGTACAGGCTCCGCATAAAAATTATAAATTATATTTTAAACTAATTTTCGTGAAACAAAATTGTAGATTTTACACGAGTATCTCGCGCTCCCCCACTCTTCATTCAAACGCTCCCGGTCAGCTGAGTTCACAGCAGCATAACACCAGCAGTACCACGAGCCAGCGAGCGGCAGCAGCAGAAGCAGCGTTAGAGCGGAGAGAGTGCGCAACACACTTGTATATTTGTATATATTGAGTGGCGAGCGCAGCGGCGCGACAGTAGGAGTTCCACGCAGCGGCAGCGCGGCGCGCGCATTATATTATAAGTGTGTAAATGATTTTTGTATGTAGGTGTGAATGAGTGTGTGCAAGTATGAATGTGAGAGCTTTTCCGGCGGCTCGATTCTCGTTCTCTCCGTGGTCTATAAAAGGTCCCGCACAACCTGTACTAGCTCACTAGCCGAAGCGCAACTTAAGCGCCAGCGCAACTAAAGCGCCTAGTCCCTGCTCTTGAGCAAATTAGCAGGTAAAAGACTTATTTTCGAATATTTCTTGAACTTATAAAATGTCTGTATCTCAAATACTTATAAATTTGTCGAGTCAAAACTGATAACGCAACTAACGCGTATCAATCTAGAACTTAGTATTATTTCCAATCATTTATATACATAGAAAAATCGTGATTCAAAGCCAATAAAGCAAAAGTTAAGAGTATTGTCTTACAAATATATTGTATAATCAAAGCGAACATACAAAAAATTCTGTTATAAAGAATATTAGCAATTTACGCAATATTCTATCGAAAAAGAATATTGATTGAATATATTTTGTTATTGAAAAGAAATAACATACTATTATTATTGAAATGACTTTTCACTACCTGGTATCCCGAACCTCTCTTATATTATAAAAATACATCAATATAAAATCAAATCTTTATTTGTGATCTGCTGTCAAAATTCAGACGCAGATCAGTAAATGATCATTGCTCTTCTCAAAAATTAAAATCTACGCGCACAAGCCAAGAAGAATCGTGACCGTTTCAATATATATATATATATATATATATATATATATATATATATATAAGCCTTAACTATATAGGGCTTTAAAAGTATTTTTATTGAAAAATTCAGAAAATTTCACAAAAAAAGTATCTGGATAGTTTTAGTTAAAAATGCATACCTTATATGCTACAAATTATTGAACATAGGCAAAAAATGCAAAAGTTGCTGGAACCTCAACTTTGACCAGCTAGAACTTGAAGCCAAATGAAGGAATCGCGCTGAAAATTTTTTTGGAAGTCAAGTACAATATATAAAACATAAATTTAAGCAAAAATTAAAATTTTGATATTTTCGATTTCACAGAGAACCACCCATGTATATCTATAAAAACTTTCAAAAAAGTAAAAGGTTAGGCGAGTTTGATGTATTCCGCAAAAATATTATGGATGTCAGTAACATAGAGTTTCATACAACAATTTTATTATAATTTATTATAATACATTACAACAATTCTTCTTTTTGTCAAAATTAATTGTGATTTGTAGCAACTAAATTACAAATAAAAAAGAACTGATTGTGAGATCAATCAAACAAAGTCAAAGTTAATGTTTTTGATTGATTCGTTTAATTGATTTTAGTTCTATTCTTTTTTAATAAAGATTAAGCAAAAATTTGTTTTGTTCATCAAAGGGTTCACTTAACTTAAAGTTTAAGTTATATAATGTTCTATTAGGAACAACTCTCAAGGTTTCATACCCGTTTAATGCGTTTAATTGAAGTTCAGAAAAAATGATCTTGTTAGAGAAATGACCTCTCGAGAGCCTTATTATCTTGCGTTGTTACATCTTAAGACGTACTGCAATATTGCAATAAGTCAGCAAACATAAAATTGCTGAGTGCATACGTTAAGTAGATCAGCGTTGTTACGAATACGCCCGAAAGTGAGGTGCGATCAGTCGATATTAATCACTTAAACTGGACTATGCTACGACGCTCCGGGCTGTCGACAAAGCTACCAGTAATTAAGTCGCGAAATCGATCTAACAGTATAAAGAATAAATTCTTAATTAAAACTACAATCGTGAGTTATATCTTATAAATATCCATGCACACGACTAGTCGATTGTTCCTGACAACACTAGCAGCAGAGCCGATAGCAGAATCAACATAAAGTAAGTACTATAACATATTAATAGATCGGGTCGTGACTTACCGGTGGTTCCAGTACGAATCGAACGCTAGACGTTTGTTATAAAATAAGGAAAACTTGCAAACAGATAAAATATATTAGAATATTCATAAATGCAATGAAAACAACTACAAAAACAATCTAAAAATAAGACAGAAATTCTAAAAGTGACATCTTTTTAAAACCGTATAAATCAAGTTTTGCTTAGTGCGAGTGTAACTATTTCCTTAAGTTTGCTTAGTAGCAACTTTCCCCTAGATATGCTAAAATAGCGGTCAGTCTTCTTGACCCTCATGCTCGCTGAAAAGCGACTTATCCTGCAATCTGCTTAAATAGCGATTACTCAATTCCTAAAAAGCACATAAAAGCACGAAAACCCTCTAGCCTTAAAAATACGGTTTATGAACGGATTTATAAACTTATATCTAAATAAAATAATAAACAAAAATAAATAAAATATAAAGAGTGCAAAAGCAATCAGCAGAATAGAAGTATAATATCGCGAGTTTACAGAAAATTTAGGTAAGTGACCTGCTTGCGCTCATCGGCAATCGCGCTCACCTTACGCTGCAGTGTCAGCAAGGTGATAGAACGCAGCACTTTGAATTTACATCGCTTGTGTAAGTTTGAAAACCAGATCAATTCACAATATTTGAAACATACACAAAACAATTAATTTCGTGCATTTTCTAATCCGCCTTCTGAGAAGTGAATTCATTTATCGAGATAAACACACGATTTTATTCAATGAAACTATTGAACAAAAAGTCTATTTGACTTTAATTTTAACCTAGACAGCTTATTAGAAAACACCATGGCCGTTGAGACGCTAAATGAACGACAACAACAACCGCCATCGCAGTTGCGTTTATCGCTAAAATATGTAGCTATCTAATATCAGAATTTGACGAAAAATCTATGTCGGTTTATAAATATGTAGAAAAATCAAAGCATGCAAAAAAACGTTTTCAGAGACTGGTCGAGCAAATTTAATTTCTCACGGTGCCAAAGTACTGCTCAAGGGATCTATGTACGGCTAGGGTTGGCTACAAGGGTACCGAAGGTGAGCGAAAAGTCATTATGATTGCCGCAGCATACTTTCCTTACGGAAAAGCGTACCCACCATAGGAAATCGTTGGATTAATTAGAGAATGCGAAGCCGAAGGCACCAAGCTTATAATGGGTTGTAATGCAAACGCACATCACACATGTTGGGGCAGCACATACTGCAATTTTAGAGAAGCAAGTCTATTGGAGTTCTTAGCAGCAACAAACATTGACTTTCTCAATACGGGCAGCAGACCCACGTTCCGAAACGCCGTAAGGGAGGAGGTCATAGACATCACCCTGGCCTCCAGGAACGCGTGGTCCGAGGTTATGGACTGAAGAGTGTCGGAAGAAGTCTTCATGTCGGATCACCAACACATCGTGTTCAGACTCGGCGGACAAGGTACGCTCGACCAGCTCATAAGGAACCCTAGGAAAACAAACTAGGTAGGCTACAGAGAAGAACTCAAGGCCAAGATCAGTTGCTTCCCTGTCACATACGGGACGGTGGATGACATCGATCACTGCAGTAGGATCCTAAGAGACATAATAATAAGTTCTTATGAGAACAATTGTGAACTTAGGCTGAAGAGGCCATCGAAGGGCGCTCCTTGGTGGAATAAGTCACTAGAAAACGCAGAAAAAACGTAAGGCGGCTATACAACCGGTCCAAGCATACGAAGAGTGACAAGGACAAACAAGTGTATAGAGCAGGGCAAAAGGAATATAAAAACGAGATCGAAAAAGCCGGGGTGGAGGGTTGCAAGCGATACTGCAAAAGCCGAAACACGTTATCAGACACGGCCAGGCTGTGCGGTGTCCTGCAAAACCCGAAGTAGCCTCTGACAGACTTGATTAGACTAGCAACAGGAGACTGGGCAAAGAATGGACAAGAGGCTTTAGAGGGCCCAATAGAAACCCACTTTCCAGACTTCAGGAAAGGGGCGAGGTCAGAGGCTGTTCAGCTGATGGCTTGCGGAGAGGACTGGAGACTGGCGAGACGGGTAACAGACAAGGCAAGGATGGTTGACAGATACATTAACGAGTTATCACTAGTAGAAGTGCCGCTGCACAGCAAGCAGCATGCCTACCAGACAGGAAAGTCAGTAGACACAGCGTTGGTGGACAAGGTCAGCTTCATTCAAAAGGGCATGAAAAACAGGGGTTTGGTATTGGTGGCTTTCCTAGAAATCGAAGGGGCTTTCAATTACATGACCGGCAAGGCGATTTCAGCAGGTATGGAGAAGCACGCAATACCAGCAACTGTCGCCAGGTGGATCAGCGTTATGCTGAGGACCAAGACGATAGTGGCTGTCTGGGGAGCGTACTCTTGCAAAGGAGTGGTAAGAAAGGGATGCCCACAAGGAGGGGTGCTGTCACTGACACTACTGTGCCTAGTGGTGGACAGCTTGCTCTGCATCCTATATGAGGCTGGTATAAACGCACAGGCATATGCAGACGACATCGTCATCCTCATTAGGGGGGACAACGAGGACGTGCTAGCAGGTCTAATACAGTTCGCAGTTGGCCTGGTGGAGAATTGATGTAATAAAGTAAAACCGGGGGTTAACCCTAACAAAGTCAGTGTCATGCTGTGTACGAACAGGTATATAATCAAGCTGATGAAAGGGCTCCAACTCCATGGAGTTCCCCTGAAATTGGTAAAGGAGGTTAAATACCTGGGAGTCACGATCGACGCCACACTTAGGGGAAAATGGAAGACGGATTCACTTGAACTCCTCGAAAATAGTGTAGTTATGGTTTACAGATAGCTCAAAAAATGAGAACGGTGTAGGAGCAGGTGTCTGGGAAAAGGGAGACACACAAGAAATTGTGTGTTCGCTCAACCACTATGCTACGGTGTTCCAAGCAGAAATCAGGGCCATTACAGAAGCTGCTAAATGGCTGTTGGAGATAGGCACAGGACAAAGAATTGTAAGCTTTTGCTCGGATAGCAGGGTAGCTCTCATGGCGCTAGACAGTATCAGTATCTCCTCAAAAGAGGTACTAAGGTGCAGACAGGCGCTATAATCACTGGCAAAAAACGTGGGTACCGGGACACTCCGGTATGGTGGTTAACGAAAAGACGGACAGGTTAGCGGGTACGGGCGCGGATGTCATTCGTGCAAGAAGGTGCGCAGTCGCTGTCCCAACTTGCGAGGTTAATAGAGCAATTAAAGACTGGCTTAGCTCGCAGCTGAGCGACAAATAGAATAATGCCAATGGGCAAAGGCAGGCTAGGGCTCTGATGGGCAGCAGTCCACCTGAGGAGTGGCTGCGGACTATTAGGGGCCTAAGCAGAAATAGGTTGAGGCTGGCCGTTGGCTGGCTGACGCGGCATTGGATGGTAGGATACCACCTGTGAAACCTGAGACTAAGGGACTCCGGGAACTGCAGGTGGTGCAAGTATGAAGCGGAGACCACCTCTTTACATGCTGTGTGAATGCCCAGCTTTTGCAGGGACAAGACTGAGGGTGTGGAGGGTTCCTATGTTGGGGTAGAGGAGCTAAGGTTAAATAGGTTAGTATGAATTTGCCGAGTAGCCGAAGCTATAAACAAGGTTTTATAAAGTAATTACTAATGGTAAAGGATGCACAGTACAATTAGCTTCGACTGAGTGCTCGACCGGCGCGTCCCCGTGCAGGGCCGCCGCAGTTCACCTCCACCCAATAAGACTAAGACTAAGACTATATCATTAGATATTGACTATATTCCTGAAGAAGCTGAATTTATGGACCAACTGGGCATAGATAAGAGTTTAATTTTAGATGTAGTGGCAATCGATGTATTAGAGAAAACTCAACAAGTTATTTAATTTATTAAGAACTATATGTTTGCAAAAGAATTATACAACATTTATTACAAAATTGAAGAAATTTTAAAAGATATTTTCAACGAGATGAATATTAAAGCTATTATTCGTTTAAATAATATAGTTTATATATAGATCGATAAAAGAGATAAAATATTCGAAATGTTACACGCGACTAAAATAGGGGGACACTCTGGTATTAATAGAACGTATAATAGAATTAAAGATAAAAATTATTTGGAAAATTTTTAAGTAGATTTTTAAAAACGGATACAAAGATGTGAGGAGTGTCACAGAAATAAGCCGAAAAGAATAAAAACCAAACAACCTTTGATAATACTGATTCGCATTTAAAAACATTCGATGAAATTGCTATGGACATGGACGGACCGGTAAATATTACTAAAAATAACAATTAATATTTTATCTATACAAGATCAATTAACAAAATTTATAGTAATTATATATTTGCCTGATCAAACGGCAGAATCAGTAGCAAATGCTCTAATAAAAAAATTTATATGTAGTTTTGGATCACCTAAACTTGTACTCATGGATAGAGAAGCGAACGCCACAAGTAAATTATTAAAACAAGTAGCCTAAAGATTTAAATTTAAAAAGGTAGAAACCACGGCATTTTTACCTCAGTCAAATGGCTCGTTAGAAAGAGCACATCATCCGCTGTGCTAATTTCTAAAGAACTTTTCTTCAAAGAAAATGAAGTGGGACGAATTATTGGAATTCGCTTAAATTAATTATAATACTAGAGTCCATACTAGCCATAAATTTACACCGCATAAACTAGTTTTTGGTTATCCTGCTAAACTTCCATTTAGTGAACCATTAAGGAAAAATAAACAATTGCCTACTTTTAATGGTTATTTGGAAAATTTGGAGATAAAGTATGGTTGATAAAAGAACCAAAACTAGGTAAATTCGCAAAAACTCATAACCTAGGGTCATATGAAATAATATAAGTAAATAAAAATAGTGACGGTGTAAAACTATTGTAACGGGCGGGAATAGCGCCCGTAAGAGCTATAGTCGGCGCGAGTGCAGGGTAGTGCGTTGTTGGCTGAGTGGTGCCTTGAGATCTTGGGGGGTCAAATCCTCCTCGTCGCTTTACTTTTGTGCGAATTAGTTTCTGGAAACTCACATGCTTCACAAGCTTCACTCACCTTTCGTTTGTCAACGAGATTCTCTAAATTAACCGTGGAGAAAGAGTGAGGGTTGCACTCTTAGTGACATGTCGGCTATCGCGTCAATATTATATTCTCGCGCGCTCGTTCGTCGCGAGAAATTAGGCTAGACCGGCAGACGATGCCGTCAGACGGCTGTACCGACGGAAGACCGAGGAGAGGGAGGTCGAGAAAGAACTCGAGCGCGTAGAATAATGGAATCGGGAGACTTTTGCTACCAGCGCGTGAGAAAGGAGCTAGTGGGACGGATCCAACCCGTGACCGTGAGGGATTTGCAAGGGGACCGCCGACAGGGACCTGGAGGGACGCCTCCATCGTTAGAGGGGAAACGCTTCTTGACGCCCGGGATTGCATCGCCACGGTGAGAGGTGCGAGTCGAGACCGACTCTTTGCTCCAGCGTAAGTCTCGCGTGTGGTTACCGCGGAAAAGCCCGCGCGAATCGTCGCTGACCGTTGCTCGTGGCAACCGAGTTTCGGTGCGGTCCACGCCGATTATCGCGTCTCTCTCGCGTTCGTATCATACGCCATCGCTTCCGGCGATGCGTCTTTTGTACTCATGATTCTAGTTTTGCTTACAATATAGTTTATCATTCTGTTGTTTATATTTCCGTATTCTTATTCACCCTGACCCCAGCTGCCCAGTTCGAGGCTCACGGAAAACCTTGTAGCCGGTGCAAGTCCGAACACGAAAGCGAGGTAAGCTTCACTCACCTCGCGTTTGTCAACGAGATTCTCTAAATTAACCGCGTAGAAAGAGTGATGGTTGCACTCTCGGTGGCGTATCAGCTATCGCGTCCGACGCATCAGAAAACCCCGTTACACTATAAATTATAACGGAAAACCAAAAACTGTTCATGTAAATAAGTTAAGCCGTTGCCATACATGATTCTAAAATATTTTTATTCTAGGAAACATCAAGAAGATGTAAACCCGACAAACGCCACCATACAACTACTACAATTGGCAGAATTTAGAAAAGTAAAGAATATTGATTTTTCTCTATCGGTCTTCCCGAGGTAGTTGTAATCGGTTTAACCTGCCTCGGGAAGACCGATAGAGAAATCAATATTCTTGATCACCACCGAGGGACAACATCAGATAGGGAAAACCCATTTTTTCTAAAAATATTGTTAGAAAAGTAAAAGTAATACAATGTAAGATAGAAATTAAGCATATGGTATATCATTGCGGAATGTTTAGCCATATAGGTGCGGTAGAACAAGGCGTATAAGAATATATTTATGATATAAGCCAGAAAATTGTAAATCAACCCATAAAACGGAAATATTCAAATATGAAAATTTCCATACTATAGCTAATTTGAAAGTAAACTCAACCGAATCAACAGGAATTGAACTTACGGGAAGTATTAAAAAAAAAGAAATGCACAGGTGCAGCATACTCGGATAGTTTTGGTTTAGGGAGTAATGTTTTAGTACAGGGACTTATAAAAATTACACTTTTACAGGAATATGCAGATCTAATCTTAGATAACGATAGAGTAAGAATAGAATAGAATAAAAATAAGTTTTGTTTTCGTGATTGAAAAAACAAAATATACATAGTATTATATATACACAGTATTATAGTTTGTATCGTCCGATTAGCATTTAAATAGCTGATTAGCACAGCAGTCATATCACAGTTCGTACATTACTTGCTTATTATTTTTTATTATAATATTAATATCATGTTTTATTGCACTTATTCCATCACGTCATTACAATTAAAATCACAGTCGACAATAAATAAGATCGCAGATACATAAATTATTACATCACAGATCATTGCGCACCAGATGTTTACGTAAAGCTCGCTTAAATCCTGCGGAAGGAAGTTCCATATACTTGCACCGTACACTGCAAATGAATATAGTCCCGTATCAGTGAGTGACCCCGAAATCGAAATATCCCTGGACACCCTACTGGAAGTCTTGTACTGTTCTTTTTGTTTTTTTTTAAAGAGCCGCGAGGTACGGCGGCTGACTCATACAATAAGCTTTATACACTAGTACTGCCGCAAAATATGCCCTTCTTTCCTTAGTATCCAACTAGCCCAGTTTCTTCCTATAGGGAGTAATATGCTCACACCCCCCGGCAACACATACGTAGCGCACACATGCATTCTGCAATCTCTGCAGTCATGTCTGGAGAGATCTAAAAGACTTTAGCCCATAAAGGACTCTGTTAACCTTTCGGCTAACTGCATCAACATGCGCTTTTCACGTTAATTTAGAGTCCATGACAACACCAAGGTTAGTTACTGTGTCGATAAATGGGACAAAGATGACATCCTGCACCTCAACACCATGCAAGTTTAACCCCTGCAGTTGATTAATGTTATATTCTGATCCAAAAATTATTGCTTTAGTCTTGCCAGTATTAGGATGCAAACCATTATAGCTGCCACAGCCGATAGACAATCCATACCATAACGAAGATTGTCTCTCGTACATTGAGTGTAGGTTTGCAGGTCGTCCGCGTATAGCAAATGCGCAACACTATTCGTCAACAGTTCCCCCGGTCTCTCTGATCTCTCAAAGTCTGTCAGTACGTCTTTGAGATCATTAACGTAAAGGCTAAAAAGGAAAGGTCCCAGAATAGAGCCCTGTGGGACGCCAAGGTTGGTAGTTAGCCAATCTGATTCTCCGTTAGTTTTAGTAACCACTCGCTGGTTACGTCCTGTAATAAATGATTTGACCCATAGGACTACTGCTCTAGAGAATCCCATCCCGATCAGCTTAAGGAGTAGCTTTGAAATGGATATCGTGTCAAAGGCCTTGCTAAAGTCAAAAATATTATTATATTATACTTAAAAAACAATTGGAGACAAAAATATTGAAGTTTGTACTGATTATGTTATATACTGATATTATATCATGATATGTTGCTACGGGCCAAGCTCAGCTTCGGTAGTTGTAAACTACTTGTTGTGTACTGCTTTTCTACTTGTACTGAAAGCTAGGTAGCTGCGTAACTATGTTGGTATCGATAGACATGAAGTGTACTAGGTTATAAGTGTCAAATTTGCATATAAAACCACTTATTAGCCATTATATCATGTTTGTTTTCTACATAACTTCTAGCAGAAGGTCAGACCTATTCTGAAACTTTACAGTTACTTTTTTACTATAAGAAGGTATCTTTTTACTGTATTGAGGTTCTCGGAGTCCGGATCAAACATTCAAATTTTCACATTTTAAGGTTTAAAATGCAAATAAGGTAGCCTAAATCGGTATACTACGGGCGTCCAGTATACCTAAAAAAACAACAAAATTTTTAGACTTCTAAGTATCCCTAGTTTCAAGTTATGGCCATATCAAAAATTAAAATTTTCTTAATTTTTCTTTTTCTGACAACTAAAATGGCTTATAACTTGAAATAGAAGCATTTGAGGTAAAAAGTCATAAATAACTTTTTTGCATATTTTTTGTAGAATATGAAAAAAAAATGTATTTTGATCTATATAGCTTGTTTCATATTACTATATTAAAAAATAAGCTATACGGGCCGAGTGCTCAGCTTTGGCGGCGTCTGGGGAGGGGGGGGGGGGGAGACCTCCTCGACCTCCCAGAATTTTTTTAACTCGTAGCTGATTCAAGAGGTAGTGGTGCGAAAGCTGAAGCTCGTCCTTGGGAAAACAGGTCCTGTGACGATCCAACCGAAGACAGACTGCTGTGTAGTTGGTTGGCCACGGCTTCCTAGGCGCACTCCGGGCAATAGCAGAGCGAGGAAAACGTCGCCTTCCAGTATGTAGTCGATTCTGTTGGGTTCGAAAAATTGTTGGTCTGCCAGATCCATATCTCTCAAATGTAGGCTCGAGTCATGACTGACCTTTCCTTTCGGGAGACGTTTAGTAAGGTTTCCTACTATCATCGCAAAGAAGTTTGACTGCTTTGTAGACTTGAGCGTAACATCTGCAGAATGTCTGGAAGTGAGATTGGTTTGTTTGCCAAATTTCATAACCGCAACTAAAGTCTTCTGACGTTTTAATGACAGCATCTGTGCCACACGCTTTGAAATGAAGGATCCTTAGGAAGCCTGGTCGACAAGGGCTCTCACTTGAGCTGAAGTGCCTTTACTTGATTCGAGAATAACCCAAGCAGTAGGTAACAACGTGATGTGGTCATCGGAGTCTGGAGAATGGTGATTACCTACCTGAGGGCCGTCTAGTTGAGTCAAGTGACTCGTAGTGGTCGAATCGTTGTCTGTATTTCCTCCATCGTTACCAGCAGACTTATTAGAGTGCAACAAGGTGGTTTCGGCCACATCCAGATACCATACATCGCCCCTCTGACGTACCCTTGGCACAAGAGTGCTTTTTAGACAGGCTGTTGAAACACAAATTAGACCTATTCACTAGTTCCATACGCTTTGTCGAGTCAGCCTTAATGCGTGTAGGGCAGTATGAGACGAAGTGGTCTGCCTTGCAGACTCCGCAGCCACCTTTAGACTGTGATGACTGGGCTTTCGTGGAATTTCCCGCTGCACTATGATGCGAGGATACAGTTCGTTGGCCTTTAGAGATCTGCGATGTCTTTAAATTAAACGCACTCGATGCTTGTGCAGTTATCTCACTTATCAATCGGTCATCCAAATGATTTTAAGGCAAGAAGGGCTTCATCTTCATTATCTAATAGACTGTTGATCCCAGAAGCCGTTTTTACTATAGTAGTAGGGAGCGACAGGACCTTGGAGAGGTAAGCAGACAGCCTCACCCTCTTGTTGTCGTATCTCTTGAGGAGTCCAATCCAGGCGATATTATTATTAGAGCTGGTGACCTCCAAGTTGTTCAGTCGCTTGGCAGCAGTACTTTCAAAGCACGATTGGAGGTACTGCAGCTTGATAACCTTGGAATAAGATGCAACGTTGATCACCATAGATGTGAACCTCTCTTTTAACGTGTCTCACTCCAGCTTATCACTACTGAATTTTGGGAGATTCAGTTTTGGAGGTGGCGCAGTAGAGTACACAGTGGTCATTAATTGTGGCTGAGGTGGTCGATCCCTTTCAGGTAAAGTCAGTAGGGTAGCGAGACGAGTCCTTGAAGTAGGCCTCCTTGCTCAACCGCTCATCAGTGGGGTCCAAATTCCCGTGGCGATTGAGCGCCTTTGCCCAGTAGGACTCCAAGAGTTCGACGCGGGTCTTGAGACCCTAGACCGTCTTGCTGGTGGCTGGAGTTTTGTCCATATGATGAGGAAGTTGACGATCAGCTGACCCTCCGCAGCCTGTTTCAGCAAGGCCTTGCCCATCTCGTCGCTGGAAATTTCAAGAAAATAAGAAGAGAAGTGACACTAGATTTTATGGGAGGCTTAGCTTTGAAACTAGTAAACGGCAAGGTGCCTTAAATGCAGAAAGAATTATCCAAGTTAAGCAAGTAGCGAGAGGGAAGAGAAGCGACGCAAAAGCAGAGCTGGGTAAACTTCGATGATCCGATATCTCTGCTTCAGAAATAGCAGTAAGCTCCAGCATTGACGGGGCCGTGTAGGGTAGGAATGCCAAAAGCCCGCGGTAGCAGCAAAATACATAGCAGCAGAACACATGTAATGGCGGGGCTCGCCTGCGTCTGGACATTGTGCGTCATTAGCGACTCCGGTGAGTTCGTTCCGGACTTCGTTGAGCGCTAGTGCAGCCGGCCGGTCAGTACAGCAGTGTGATATCGCGCGCCTACGCGTAAAATCGCTTTGCGATTAATTCCGCGGTTTGTGCCGCCAGAGGGCTGGCGTCGAAGGTAATTTATGGAGAGAGTGCAACGGCAGTATCTAGGCACCAGTGCTGGAGAAGGGAGCCGAGGGTACTTCGTACACTCCTGCGCCTAAAATCCGGGGCAGGCACCTTATATTTTAATTTTACTGGTTACGAAGGTGAGCCGCGAGCTACATGACGAGTGCTCGGCGATGAGGACACGCCCACTTTCTCGCTTCGGGTCCTTTTCTATCTCTCTAACACCCGTAGGCTTGTGCTGCTCGGCTTTCTTCGGACGCGTTTGCACGCAATAAAACCCAGTAATAACGTTGCGTACATGCAAACGCGTTACTGAGTTTACTTAGTCGCGCACGTCTCCGCCGCAGCGTGCTCTCGACGCGAGGCGCCGCGGGCAGAACACATCCAACCTCCAAGCTATCGACATCAACCCATTAAGAGTCCGTAGCTACCATGTGTCTCACACGTATCGATGCACGTTAGTGTTCCTGTGGTGCGAGGAGACCAGCACAAGCAAGGAATAAAGTGTATAAAGTGTACCTTTTAAATTATTTTACACTAATTAGTGCACCCGGGGATATCTCTAGTAGACGATCTCGGAGAAACTCAGCACAAAATTTAACATAACTAATCTGCTTCCTAAAAGATATAAAAATACCGCTATACGCCGTCCGAGTGGGCTGGGTACGTCAAGTCTCACTCGGTTATCCCAGGACGCATCGCGATTCGTATGACTAATGATTTCACACTAATCAATTTGCATCTTAATACATAATATCTATCAGCCTCGTGCATGTATTTTATTCACACATGTAATTCTTTCTTCTCAAATCAGTGTAAAATCAATATCGTTCTTCGTTTCGGGACATTATCGCGTTTCAGATCCATATCAATAAATTTAAATTTAAAGCCGTGTAAGAGCTGTTGAATACCAGGCGTAAGCTTGTGTCGCAGGCAATGCGCTATTATTAGATTATTAATAAATCTCCTTTTCACAATATAATTTGCGGGCTTCATCATCATCATCACAAACATACTCATGTTATTACGATTCGCATTATTACGGATAGGAAGGTCGGGCATTGTCAAGGAGAGCACGACGCGTACGAGCGCAGCGTAGCGCTATGGTTTTGTACTCTCACCTTTAAGGTCACCTCTCAAGGGCAAATACGTAACCGGTCAATACTTAATTAGAATAAGTCCCCTTGTGGATCCTATCCGTTGGCGGACTAATCGTCCAGCGAATTTCGTAAATTGCTGTACTCATTCTTATTCAATAAAGTGAATAAAGGCTCTACGCCACTACCTATTACTACATAAATAAAGGAGTTATAAATATCAACCTCACTCTGTCCTACTATCCTGCTCTGTACCGCAAATCACCGAATTATTTAGTTAATAATAAAGTAAAATCTATAGTAAGCTCAATCGAACTTTATTTGCCTTGGTTCAGATACATAATAATTATCAAATTTTGAGACACACGTAGTTATTAATTTGATTCTTTTTTCCTGACTCACTCATGACATTCTGAAACTATTGGAGCGACAAATAAACAAACTCGCAAGAGAGAGCGAACGGTAGAATTCGCGAGCAGCGAGCGATAACGTCGCGATAATGGCCGATTAATTCAACCTTGATAAAAGGTCAAAGTCTGAATTCACTTTCGGCGAATGAGCACTAGTCACCATGGCACGCTTATTGAAGACTTGAGATTTTTCAAGCCTTCGCGTGCTTCCTCTTGATAGTCTCGGGTGACCGGAGGAAAGCATGCATTTGAAATTCCGGAAGTCGTCGATTCGAATTTCTAGCGTACTTGAATTTGCTCCACAAACACTTTACTAACACTCACGATATCCACGATTACACCGCACTTTCCGTAAATTTCACGTCAAATCCTCGAGCAAATCCGGCTCGAAGGACCAATATATTCGCGTGTAGACCAATATTTCTAGCTTCTTAGAAAATAACGGGCGAAACGGTGAGCGATTACAAATACAGAGTTGTTATTTTTACTTTTACTTCGGTTCACCGAGGGAAAACGTGAAGGGAAATGTGGATGCGGAGAGACTCGTGGAGAATAATCGATTCGCAGTCTTCACTATCAGTAGGGCGTTATATTGTGCTACTGGCTCATAACTTATTGGTACAGTATTAATTTAATAAATATTGTGAGTGTACGCGTTACGTGGAAACTATTTAATAAGCCGGTTACACGTGGCCGGTTGAAAAACCGAGCACGCACCAGTTACTCCGAACAAGGCCGCGGCCTGCGAGTCACACGGTTTTGATTGAGATGCGGGGCGGCGTGGAAGGGGTATCGCATGATTTTGACTGCCCGGATCAATCGGGCCCCAAGCAGACCTCAGCGTGGTACTAACAAGTCTGGAAACGGCGCGACGGGAAATTCAAGCGTTCAGCCGCGACGGGTGAATCATTCCAGAATGACAATTATTTCATGATAGATATGTGGTAAAAACATGAATACATTATAATACCGCAATGAAATTAAAAAAAATTGTATTTAGTTAACTTTTTTAATAAGAAATTGACATCAGATATAAAATTATATTTATTGATGTCATTTTTTAAGTAATTAATTACTTATAATGTATATGTATACATATACCATACAACATAGTTAGATTGGTTCAGATATGTCGGATGTTGTAAATAATAATCTTCTTAGAAAAATATTGCAAATATATTTATTCGTATTTTTATACATATATTTTGCGTACATCATCAGAGATTCGGTCAAGATAAGGGGGATGCTGCAAATACTTATTCGTGCAGATATGCTCTTTTTTTAAAGCTATGTATTTGTGAATATAAAATGATGAATACTATGTATGTATTCATGTTATTAAAGGCGTGTTTTTAAATAGTTAAGAGAAATTCGAGGATAACTGTTTTAATTAGGAAAAAACTAGTGAATGTAGAAGACATCGATTATAAAATGAAGAAAACTGTTTTAAACTACGAAAGAACTGTTGTCTTTACTTAATAATAGTCATTGTTTGTTGTATTTATTTTTTTATTCATTTACTAAGTCGTAAAATTTTATACCTGAAAAAACTAAAGCCAACTGAAGAAAACTCTAGCAAACGTAATAAAACTGAAAACAACAGTAGATAAACTGTTGTGTGTGTCTTAATGTCGACATTTTTCTGCTGCCATCTGCAGTTCATAAGTGTTTTGTTAAGTCGTTTTAATTTTTTTTTCGCTAGGGATGTAAGATATTATTATCATTTAATATAAAAGTAAATATTGTATTATGTATTACATTTTAGTACAGAATATAAATGTTACGATTGTTATAATTCAACAATTTACATTGGATTATAAATGTAAATGAAATTTTTTTTTAAATAATATTAATAATAATAAACTTTTATTGTTTTACTAAATTTACAAGTGTTTACAATATTTCTTTCATTAAATCTTTAACTCTTTCTTAAATCTAATCCTTTTGTGTGTGTGTATTGTGTTCTATGTTTTAAGTTTACGTATCTGTGATTTCGTGTATGCGTGTGTTTGCTCCCGCGCTTTGTGCGTTTGTGCGTATGTGACTGTTATTGTGTGAGTGCTCTGCTTCCTTGTCTCTGTGTGTGTACATGTTCTTGTATTCTCTTTCTCTCTCTTTTTCAGTCTTCATGCCCCTGATACTCGACGCTTCGTATCGGGCACCGCGTCATCGAACACGGGAGCGGCAAAGCGAAAATTGTCGCGCACTGGGTCCCAAGCAAGCCCCAATTCGGTGACAGGTCCCTCTGTGGCAAAGTGCATCCAGTCTGGGCGAAGGCGGTCATCAACGGGAATATCATCCAGCAGGCTAGGGGTGTTGGTAACCCACTTTTTCAGTTCGAACCCGCCTGTCTTGAACAGTCCGATGAGTTGATCTCGGTGTCTGCGAGCGCTCTCTACGTCGTCAGCGCCGCTGAGGAAATCGTCGACGTACAACTCCTTCTTGACAGCTTCGATGGCTCGGGGGTAGGTGGCACCCTCGTCCTCACATAATTGCTCTAAAGTCCGTAGCGCGAGGTACGGTGCACAAGCTTCTCCATACGTGACTGTCTGCAACAGGTAGTGGGCAGCTGGTGTATGTTCCGAGGAGGTCCAAAGAATCCTCTGCAGGTGGATGTCATCTGGGTGGACTAGTATTTGGCGAAACATCTTTTTGATGTCCGCGCAGATCGCAACCAGATGTCGTCTCCAGCGAGTGATGACGAATGAGAGCTGCTGCTGGAGTTTCCGTCCTGGGTAGAGTACATCATTGAGACACTTCCCGGAGGACGTTCGGCGAGAACCGTTGAACACGATCCGGATCTGCTCTCCGTCGTCGCTTCGCTGCCAAATCGGATGATAAGCAAGGTAATGGACGAGGAGATCGTGATCGTTGAGTTCCTTTAGAGTGAGAAGCCGCATGTGTCCCATCTGCAGGTAATCCTCCATGAATTTGGTGTATTCCAGCTTTAAACGGCGGTCTCTCCGCATTCTCTGGTGGGCAGAGGTAAGGGCTTGGCACGCATTCTCCAGACTGTCGCCAAGCGCTGATCGAGCGTCGGGCTTCTTCAAGAACGGCATGACATATCTCCCGGTATCGTCTCGAAAATGTTCAGTGGTGAAGAAGCGCCCACAGTCGATGTCTTGTTGCGATCTCCGGAACACCTGGGGCACTTCTTCCATTCACACGGTGCCTCGTGCGCTGTTTCAGTGTGATCACCTTGGGCCTCGGAGACAGTCGATCCAAAGACAGTCTGCTGCGCCAGGAAAGGACCGATGCAGAGGATGTGAGGCAGAATAAGCTATCGGTAAATATTAGCACCCAGCACTGCGTCGATTCGGCTTGAGACGTAGAACTTCGGGTCAGCCAGCTCAAGTCCTGCAAGTAGCTTACGAACAACGCGAGGAGGCCGGCTGGCGGGTGTAGAGAGTCGAAGATCCTTGAGTCCGAACGCTTCGACTCGAAGGGGCTGGGCGAGTTTGTTGGAGTATATGTAGAGATGTGATCGGACCCGAGCGGAGTCGATAGGTCTGCGTTGACGCCTGAGACTCCGACCTTCACGTGGTTTAAGACGTCACCAAATTTTCACAGCAGTTGAAGGATGACAATGGTGACTTCGGAGCAGGGGTCTAGGAGCGCTCGGACCGTAGTTCGAATGCCTCTAGAATTGCCCAACTACATTCGAGCGGTCGGCAATATAGCTGGTCATGACAGTTTCGGTTCGTCCCCAGCCGTCGTAGCTGGAACGACGCTGTTGTCTCCCGCTCGCAGTGTTTTGGCTGGTACCGTCAACATACTCAGGGGCGGTCCCACTCTCTTCCCAGCGCCATCGCGGAGAAGGGTGTGGTGGAGCTGGCCGCAATCTCGGCAGGAATTAAGAGATGGGCAGTTCCTCGCCGAGTGATTCTTCTGCAGACAGTTATAACACAAGTTCTCCTGGGCCACGAGTCTCCGACGTTCACCTGAGCTTAGGCTCTTAAATTTGTCGCAACGGCCAGTGTAATGATCGCCACTGCACGCGCTGCATGTGACACGGTGAGCGTTGGTAGCAGCGACAACTCGAGACTTACGGATGGCAGGCAGTGGTTCCGCGGCTCTTGAAAAAGATCCGCTTGAGGACTTGGACGCGCGCTCCGAAATCAGAGATTTGAGTGTCTGACACCTCCTCTTGAGGAACTTGGCCAGCATCTTAAACGTGGGATGGCCTGACTTAGGGTCAGCGGCTTCGTTGTCAAGATCTTCGAGCTCTTCCTGCCAGTCGCGGCGAGTAATGGGATCCATGGCGTTTGTATCAAATGAGAGAAACCAATCGTCACCATGCTGGACGGGGCGGTCGAGAGCCTGCGACTTCGTCCTGTGTTGCTCTAGGGTGTCCGCGAGACTCTGAAGACCCGTTGCTGACTCCTCTTTGAGTGGTTATCGCCAGTGACTTGAAGGCTGTCGAGTACGAATTTTGCCTCGCCGTCAACATGTGTCTTCAGGTAGTAGCGTTTGACAACACGAGAGCGGAACATGTCTCTGAAGGACTCCCACTCGGCTCTGTCTCCTGAAAATCGAGGCAGGGAGAGCTTGGGGAGGCGGGTGCGACCTTGAGTAGGTGGCGGTGGATAGTCCAGGTCGGCCTGGCGTCCCGGGTCGAGATCAGCCCGGATGTCGTAGAGCATTCCTCGGGCTGTGTGATAGTTTCTTTCCACATCATGATACTGGTTGCTTTCATTGTCAGCTAGGCCGACTGTCAGAAGCGCCACGTGGTTGGATTGGAAGTCAGCCCAGTAAAGTTCGAGTTGCTCGAGGCGGCTTTGGGCGAGGCCCACTGTCCACTCCTGCGGGGTTGCCTGGATGATCTGTGTTGTGCGAGCAATGACTGCCCGGAGCGCGCCCTGCGCTGCCTGTCGGTCCATCCTGCAAGTTCGAGTGAGATTAGACCGGTGCATGAGCCGCAAGGAGGAGATTCGTCGCGTCAGAAGCAATACGGAGTCTCTCTCCAAGGGCGAACCAAGCCGTGGTATGACGCCGAGCGCGAGTCACGTGACATTAGTGGCGATCAAAGGAGCCTCAGCAATGAGGCGAGCCGATATGAGTTCTACTCGCGGGGCAAGAGTCGGGCGAACCGGAGTCACAGGCCAAGCTGAACGGAGCCAGGCCACAGTGCGAAACGCAGTACAGGGTCTTTGGCGAGCCGGGCTGGCTAATCTGGCAGCGCGGGAGTCGTCGAGAAAACCGATGGAATTTCGGTGGCGAAAGCACACTGATTCGAGCCCGAGGTCGCCGTGAGATTTTGTTTTCCGTCGGGAGAGGGCTGCGACAGTGACATCGTAGATTGTGGCGTGAATCAGTCCCGACCACGTGTCAGAGTGATTTTTAAAATGGCGTCGCTTTCGGTAGCTAGAGTGGTCGCGACGCTCGCGTGGACAAGGAAAGCAGTTGGTGAGTCAAAAAATGGCGGCATAGCGAGGCCTACGTGTCTCTCCGAAACCGCACTGTCGACATCGCGTCGCGTCCTGAAGGCGAATTGCTTGCTGGCCTATGGACGACAAGAAGGGGAGCTCGATTCCACCGATGATGACTGCGGCCTGTGCCTGCTCCTAGTTACCAGCGTCCTTCTGTTGATGGCTGCTTCGTGGTGCGCTGAGCTCTCACGTTCCGGCTCGAAGGACCTTGTTTCGGAGGATTGGCGGGCTAGGTAGGCGTGGTGCAGGAATATAAAGCGCTTTGGGTTGATTCGTCTTTATTCGTGCCACTTGGTTGGGTTACATGTTTATATCAATTTTGCACTGTGAACGACTGTCTTCGGTAGCGGCTGGCTGACGTCTGACTCGGAGCGGCCGCGCTCGGGAGAGAGAGGGGAGCACGCTGAGCGAGCGCCATCTCTTGGCGATTGAATGAACTTTTGCAAAACTCCCGTACAGTAGTATTACGCACACACTAAAAAACAAAACAAAACATCATAATTACAAATAATTTTCAACTCACTGATCTCTTCCAATATAAACACTGATTTCCAAATAGTTCAGAAAGCTAGAAATGCCATTCAGCACATCTAAAGAATTTGAATATAACTGCAGAGTTGTCTCTAAGTGGTTGAATCAGCCAGATACACCAAGCAGTACAATCAGATAATTTAAATCTAGCTCCCGGGTTGTATAAACGTTGTCTAATATCCTGGTACGTCAGTACCACCAAAGAGAGTGAATCCAACTCCAGAGTTACCTTGAGATGTTCAAAGCAGCCAACAACGCCAATCTACACTATCTAGACAGTGTAATACAGCTCCAGGGTTGTCTCTGTGTGGTCAAATGGGCAATATACAGTCCTTCAACAAAATGCCACATAGCTATCACTAGGATACATAAAGAAAAACTTCTTGTAAAAATAATAAATATGAAAACATAGTAATACCTATCGTGTGATGGTGACTTTATACATCTACAGTAGCTAGAATATAAAAAATTCATCAGCATAGCAGGAGCAGCAGCAGGAGTAGTAATAGAAAGAAAGTATAACCTCTAAGCAAGTTTCTTGTTGGTCTTGTATATCTTTCCATATCGCACATGCGCTCATTTAGTGCATATCTTTCCATGCATCACTTTTCCGTACTTTTTTTACTGTACTGAGAACCAACAACGTACCGCAAGCAGCCGATCCGCGAGCGAGATTGCGGTAAGTATAGGCTACTTGAAAGTGCGTATACACCATAGAAGCTGCACTTTCAGTTTTCAAATTAATACTGCAGCATCGTGTTGACATTCTGCCCACGTACTTACTTACAATATCGGCGAAAAGTAGAACTAAGCAAAATAATAATTGCGGAGCGAGCCGCGAAGCCAAAAAAGTCAAATACATACGGCAGTCAGCTGCGTGAACGTGTTGACAGCCAGTCGACCGATTGAATTCCTGTAGCGCTATCTCTGTGAGAAGTTAGGTACTGAGCGGCAGCCAAGCGATCAGATGACGCTTACCTGAGCACGAGAAGCATGTTTGTATTTCAAGACTTTTGCAAAAATGAAGGACTTATGCTTACGGGTAATGGGCTAAAATTGTACCTAGTGACCATAGCAATTGCGCTCTGCTCTTCTTACATCTCGAAACTGTTTATTTTTTCTAATATTAATACAATTTAACTTGGAAATCTGAATTTTTCCCCTGACACAAGCTCCACTGGCGCGTTTCGGAAACTTTTGCTTCGACATCCTCTTAATAAGTAGATAATCACTTACTTAATATGTTGGTAAAGTTAAGTTAGTGAAGTGTAAAACTTTTCATATCAATCAAAGTGATTTATCGAAGTAATATGAAGTAGTATGCAGCGTAATGAAGTACCATGTATGTGGAAGCTTCTATTAGTAAAGCAAACATGATGTGATCTATCCAACCAAGTCCTCGTCGTTGGTCCTGAACATCAAGTTTTATAATGATGACGAAACGCAGGAAATAGTACAATAGGAATAAGTTCTATTTTAAATTGAGTATTTCGTTTAAAACGCAACATGCTACACGTTTTCAGAATCCGAAGTCAAAAATGTGGGTACTGTTTGCAAAAAAAAATCAATTCGACCTTGAAATAACCTTAAAGGGCAGGGTAAAATTCAAGGTCACCATTCGGCACGCCTAAAATATCCTACAACTTATGTTTCTACCATTTTTTAATTCTTGCGGTTCCAGAGGAATTACGTAGGCGGGGTTTTATACTGGCTCCATGACCTTAAGATGACCTTTGGTACTCCAACCAAAAATATCATTCCGAACGTAAAATTTCCCGCTCTGTTTTCTTATGGGGGTGGTCCTCTGACCAATCGTGCGTAAAAAAACTTCCTGCCCAAACTTAGGGGATATGTTCTAGAGCTCGCCACGATGTTAGCTGTAAATTTTCAGATCGATTCGATCAATTCTCTTCGTGTTACAAGGGTCAAAGTTGGTTATTTAAGCATTTTGAACAATCCTTGTGCGATTAACTTGTAACACGCACAAAGCTATCACGAGCATCCTACGTTTCATTGTAAGTGTACTACGCAGCAAGACTTCGAGCATATGTGACCTTCATTATTCTTTTATGCAATATTTCTCTATTTAAACTATTATTTTTTGTTTCGCGAATACTAAGTACAAATTGTTTATTATTATAAGACCTGTTGAAAACCGGACTTGCTTCTGTGTCACAGGCAAATCTATAACAAACTTGTTTCAATGATTGCGTTGTTCCTTTTCTGTATTACTTGCATTAGCGTTCCTCATTGTTAGTTATTAACGATTTATTGAAAAAAACGCGATTTTGATCGTTTTTTGCTTAAAACTTTAAAACTAAAGGAGGATAATATATATACACGCTTCTCCACTACTCGACTGCAAGCCAGCACTCGGCCGATTTTCACGAACTTTATGACGGTTTTTTGCATGCTTTCGGACACGTGATCGAAAAACTGAAATTTACGTTTTGTAGTACACAATGTCAACTTTTCGACCCTCTTTTGAAATTTTAATCGGACTTACGGTAGAGCATACAGGTCTGCCGGAGAAAAGCGTACGGCAAACTTTGAATCGCGATTTTGAGCAAACTAATAATCCAACGTCACCCAACTTTTTCACAAATAAAGAACATCATTCCTACTTTTTCCCAAAATTTTAGCGCTTCAGCTCAAAAAATGACAAAGCTATGAATTTTTGAAACAACACCTAATTTTCTGGTTTGCCCAAATTATCTCAGGACCTAATTATCCGATTGAGGCATTTGACCTCTCATTTTGTAGATATTTTTAGTCTCTACAAATCATCTCGATAGGGAATTCCAATAGCTCCTTTAGTTTTAAAGTTTTAAGCAAAAAAAGACCAAAATCGCGTTTTCTTTTTTGCAATAAATTGTTAATAACTAACAATAAGGAACGGAAATGCAAGTGAAAAACATATACTTTTTTATCTGATTATCATCTTTTATATGATCGCACAATCAGTTTGCTGCAACAAATCATGTCACAATAAGGCAGTTTTAAATCTCTACAGCCTGGCCTACAGAGCAACGTTATCAACCGATGATTATAGATTTGTAAGACTTCAATGTTATTTTTTAAAAACCCGTAGAAATTTCGAATTTATATTTTTATCGTGCCAATGAAAAGTTACTCCGAAAATACGATAACGATTCCTGTAAGGTCGAGCCATAATACGCTCAGGCTTTCCTTTTAAAATATGATCTATAAAATTCAAAGTGATTTATAAAAACAAGTATTAGGAATATTTCATAAATAATCATACTTTATGGACAAGAAATTTTGCTGCTTCTTCAATATTAATATTTTCTTTTGCAGATGTTTCAAACCAAGCTGCAAAATTTTTTTCCTTGCAGTAATCATCCATTTTAATAGGTAGATTAACAATGCCTTCTTTTTGCTGATCACATTTATTGGCCAATAAAACACACGGTATTGGAGACCCATCAGATAATTGAACTTTTGAATCTAAGTCTTGCTTCCATTTGACAACCGCATCAAATGTTGCACTTCTTGTAACATCAAAAACTATGAATGCACCAACTGCTTCTTTGTAATACACTCGTGTCATATTGCCGAATCGTTCTTGACCTAAAATTAAAAAATTGTATTTTAATTGATTATTTAAAAATAGTTATACTAGTAGATGTGAAACATAGAAATTTATGTTGAAGAAAAGTATATTAAATACATGGAGAAAAATGTATCGCTAAATATTCCTATGAATTTGATAACAATCACTACACCGCATAGTAAAAAGGTGCGACGTGGTACGTCGTAGCTGCTCAAAAACGTATGTTTACGTTTGCGCGGCAACTCTCTCCAAAGATCAAGTCAAGTTAAAGGCGATCAACGTGTCGTAGACTTTAGAATTTGTGGAACTCGACAACCACTGCGAGCTCGAGGAAAATGTCTGCTGATCTGGGCTAGCATTAGATAAGCAGCCACTCAACTCATCTCATGCCTCGCCTGACCAATGAGGCTTCGTTATCGACCGGGCCTTTACGGGCGGAAGAGAGGCGCCAAGCGAGATCGTGACACGATTCGACAGTTCTCCTACCGACCTCACCAGCGGAAAACGTCAGCGACTTGAAATTTCGAGTGTGCTTGTAAGAAAAGTTTTATCTGACAAAGTCTAGTCGGCCTGAGCACGCATGTTGAGTAGTACTCAGCGTGCCAGGGTGGAATGCAATCCAGCCAGTCAAGTCATACACAGAAGAGGGTCCTTATCAAGCAAATTTTGCCAGATCATATACACGTGAGAGAGAGAGAGAGAGAGAGAGAGAGAGAGAGAGAACTTTATTCGCTTTACAGCAAAAAGTAATAGAAAAATACTACAGCAGCTGGGTTGTAACAAACAATAAATACCAAGTATAAAAAAAATTATTTTACGCTCGCAAAAATAAAAATAGGTGTGGTATTAATAAGCGGGTGTTATAAATAAAAAATATATATACAATAGCACTTGGGATCGATAATACGTAGGCATATCATCTCATGTCATCACAGTCGCACGCATAATTGCACTGCTACGGTATGGTCATATACCTGTCTATTCGCACAATTTGTAACGCAGAGTTTGTATCACAGACAAAAAGATAGAGTCAGAATGCCAAGTCAGACTCACTTAGAATTAATCTTTAACTTCAAAGCAATGCCGGTTGAGTCGGGGTAATCCCAAGTCGAAAGCCAATAGAAATCGTCGCAATGCTTTTTTGAATGAGGTGAGTGAAGTCAGATTTCGCAGAACAAAAAGAAGAGAATTCCAGATGTGAGCACCCTGAACCTAAAAGGCCCTAGTTCTCATCTCAGAACCCGCTGCAGGAATATCTAGTTCTGGAGGAACGCCCCTACTAGAGGATTGCGGCTAATGCTTTGTGCCGGAATGCCTTGTATAAACGAACGGCTTCGAAGTAGAGCCTATGAGAGTCAGCGCGAAGCCACTCTAATCGCATCCGGTAAGTGATGATGTGCTCAACCCTTCTTACTCCAAAATGTATCTCACACACGAATTGCTCAGTGTCTGTAAACGAATGCGTTGTTGCGAGACGGAGTGATCGTCCCTTTCAGTGAAACGTTTTCAAGGGCATGCTCTCGAAGTGCTCATTTAACTCTCCCGGCGTGAAACCAAAAAGTTTCTTTTCCTTACGCCCTGGCTAGAGGCCGAGAGGACGCATTATTTTCCATATATTTTTATTTGCGTCAAGAGTGTCTGAAAGCTCTTGTTGAATGAAGATATCACGCTTTTGAGCAGAGCGCATCTCAATCTCATTATTGAGCCGAAGAAACTTATCGAGTAGCTCTGCCTACCCAGTGCGTTCGTAATACCTGAGAGTGATATTGCATTTATCGATAAGGAGTCTTAGCTGAGGTACAGAGCGCAGTACTGCAATATCTGCCTTATGTTCAGCGATCGTCTGCTTCGTAGTGTTTTCAAGACGGGTGACACAATTCTAAAGATTTTCCAAGGTAGTTCGTGTGGCGATTTTGTCATGTCTATATTCGGTCACTTACTCATCATACTGCATCTTGAAATTGGAAAGCCAGGCTGGAGTTTCGTCACCTATGTCTGAGTCTGCGGATGACTAAGACTATCAAACAAATCCAAGTCACTGCGCTGTTGCTTGCAAGGAGAAGAGTCCTTTTGTCGGAGGAGTTTGGGTCGATGTGCAAAAGTAGGCAAAGATGGCGAAAATAGTAATAGTAGCCGTTTCTCTGGCGCAAAAATGACTTGATTTATTACGTAATTTATCAATTAATTTCTCGAGTAATTTATCGAGTGATTAATCAAGTGATTTATCATGTGATGTTTTGGCGCTATTTATGACTTGATAAATCATTCATCGAATTTCCTTATTTAACGTAATTAACAGAAATTAATTTTATGACATAACTAAAAGTATTACAAAAACGTTTATTTACTAAAAATCTTAAGAACATTAAACAATAAAATATATGAAAAATTTTGCCTGGCCGAGACTTGAATCTGGTTCCTCAGCGTAGTAGTCTACCATCCTAATGGAACAGTTTACATAGCTTATCAGTTAATCTCATATAGTATTAGCGCAAGGATTACATGTAATTGTCATCAAATAATGATTTATATACTAGAATCAAAATAATTTTAGAAATAGAAAAAGGTTTCTTACGTATACAAATCAAATTTAAACTAAAGTTCTGTATAAGCGAAAATAGCTCAGGTAGTAGTTTCCGTTAATTACGTCAAATATAAAAATTCGAATAATATATGTATATATATATATATATATATATATATACATATATTATTCGAATTTTTATATTTGACGTAATTAACGGAAACTACTACCTGAGCTATTTTCGCTTATACAGAACTTTAGTTTAAATTTGATTTGTATACGTAAGAAACCTTTTTCTATTTCTAAAATTATTTTGATTCTAGTATATAAATCATTATTTGATGACAATTACATGTAATCCTTGCGCTAATACTATATGAGATTAACTGATAAGCTATGTAAACTGTTCCATTAGGATGGTAGACTACTACGCTGAGGAACCAGATTCAAGTCTCGGCCAGGCAAAATTTTTCATATATTTTATTGTTTAATGTTCTTAAGATTTTTAGTAAATAAACGTTTTTGTAATACTTTTAGTTATGTCATAAAATTAATTTCTGTTAATTACGTTAAATAAGGAAATTCGATGAATGATTTATCAAGTCATAAATAGCGCCAAAACATCACATGATAAATCACTTGATTAATCACTCGATAAATTACTCGAGAAATTAATTGATAAATTACGTAATAAATCAAGTCATTTTTGCGCCAGAGAAACGGCTACTATTACTATTTTCGCCATCTTTGCCTACTTTTGCACATCGACCCAAANTGTTAGGGGTGGTTTACCCCCTTAGGGATAATATTTATGAAAACACCGAAAGACGTCAACTAAATTTTGTTATTAAGGATGTTTAAACATTTTTTCCAATTTTTTTTAGTCGGTTTAAACATTTTTATTATAAAATTATGCCAAAAAATATATGTTTTCAACCCCTAAAAAATAGGGGATGCTACCCTTACTCTTCAAATCACCATGAAATACTTGCTCTTTTTGTAAGAAATAACCTCCAATTTGTTTCATTGAAAAATATTAATTTTAAGCCGAGATATTTAAAAAAAAACGCTTTTTGGGGGTTAACTTTAGGGGAGGTTTTTACCCCTTAAAAGTGAAAATTAGCCGATAAAAAAAATACGTGTCTCTTATTTTTTTATGTTCTACAACATATATGAAAATCATCAAAATCGGTGAGTTCGGGTTGGGTACCTTTCCTTGTCAGATGTTAGGAGTAAACGAGACAGATAAAAAAATTTCAATTAGAATTGAAGGGATTTGAATAAATTGAACTGGAAATGACGTTTTGGACAGAAATTTAAGCAAATTAATATTATGTAGAGTAGATATTAGGGTGTATCGAATTTTTCTGCGCACTTTGGTGGCTTGTAATAGTGCGGAAATTTTAGTAGTTATATCAAATAGAACGTCTGTAAAATTTAGGCGCATAAAGTCAATTGCTTCCACTCTGTCCAAAGTCAAAAAGTCCAAAATTACCACATTTACGTTTGAAAAATTTAAGAAAAAAATGTTCTAATACATTTTTTTGTAAAATGCATTCCTTTTTGTTGATAAATTATTGAAGTTTTAGAAATTAAGGTTGAAAATATTGAATTCAACACTTCAATGATTTTTCAACAAGAAGGAATGCATTTTACAAGAATGTATAAGAACAATTTTCTCTCAAATTTGTATGAAGAATCGAAAACAAATTTTTTCAAACTAATGTGGTAATTTTGAAAAATTTATCATTTTTGGCGACCTTAGACAGAGTGGAAGCAATTTACCTTATGCACCCAAATTCTAGGGACGTTCTATTTGATATAAGTACTAACATTTCCGCACTATGACAAGTCGCCAAATTCTGTACAAAAAATTCGATACGCCCTAATATATATATATATATATATATATATATATGACCTTACAAAATGGCTTTGAAGTCAGCAAAGCATAATCACATTTTAAGTCAATTATTCTCTTAATATTTATTACAATAACAAAATGATAATTCTACGAAAAAATTGAAAGGAAAACAATCTTTTACTTTTACTTTGACGTAATTTTTTCCGCTGCTCCGTATTCCGAGGACAAAAATAGGGGTTCCCGTTAAAAAAACACAATGACCTTCAAATGACCTTGAAAATCGAGTTCAAGGTCAAAGGTGTTGGTGTCATTAGATGGCCCCTTTTGCCCCCTTCAACTTTTGTCAAGGTCATCTTTCGACATCAGTCAAATAAAACCAGACAAACAGCTGTTTAGCAGACTTTTTGTTATTTGACCTTGAATTGACCTTATCAAGGTCACTAAAGCAAACTTAAAATATCCTTTGCGACGTAATTTTTTCCGCTCTATCCGATTCCAAGGTCAAAAATAGAGGTTCCTATATATATATATATATATCTTTTATAAGCCATTTAAACCTTATGTATAACCTTGTATATATTAATATTGATGAAAGTAAGATATCGATCCGGAATACGACCACCAAAAAATTCATGGAGATACCTTTTTATAGTGCAAAAGTTTCTGTATGAGTCCTAGAATGGCAAAGACCCTGTATCTTTGGCTAAAAATAAACATATCCATAAACCTGTCCTAAAATGATTAAATTTTATATTAAAAGCTTGTGGCAAAGCTTATAATTGCTTGGAGCATTCCTTAAAAAAATCACAAAGGTAGCAAACATCAAAATAAAGAAAGTCACCGTAGTAGAAAATTGTTCCATAATGTCCATCATTCACTAAAAATTCAAAGCTTAATGATAAATTATTTAAATATATATTTGCTTATAGAAATAAATTGCTTCACTTATATCATCACCACAAAAATCATTCAACTTGATCTTATTGTTACAAATATTCCTACTGAAGTTGAGTAATCGTAAATATATTATATCTCTTACAAAAATTAATTTAATCATCCACTGACTTTGAAAAAATTGCGATCGAGTGCATGATTTGCGTTATAGTTTTTTGCATATATATATATATATATATATACACATATATATATATACATCAATTTACAATTAAACTGTTATGTCATGCTACATCATTTTTAAATAAATTATTTATAATCAAATCTATATTGTGCATTTTAAAGTTAGAAAAGTGCAGTATAGTGTTAAACATGGAGATTCAACCATTTAAAGTTAATAAAAATAAAAAATAAATTTTTTTCTTCATTTCTATGAACTATTTATTAAAAAAGGATTTTACAAATAGTCTTTTTTCTATGAGCTTTATTTTTTTCTGATTTGATAGCCTTTCCTACTATTTTCTCATCTAATGTAAGGTATTCGAGGAAAACGGATATTAATGGTTGATCGGATGAACTGTAAGATTACCAGAAAAAAATAAATGCTACGAGTTTTTCTAGTGCATTAAACATTTATCTCACTTTTTTCTCCACAGTCCACTGTGTGTCGGCGGCAGACATAAAAGGAGAGTTTCGCAGGCGAGAAATTGCGTAACGGCTTATTTTTGCGCTTGGCAAATCAATACCTATTATTATATTTTAGCCTAGGAGTTTTTGAGAGTTTCAATTTTAACCAAAGGCAAGAGTATACATAAGCGTCTCCTGCTTATATTATTCTATAGATAATATTATTATTTTTGCTAATATTATTCTTACTCTTGCTCACTTTTCTCTTGATCAGCTGTAAATGAAAAAATATTTCCTGATTAAAACTTGAGACAAGAAACTAAAACGTAGCTTTTCATTCCCTTATATATTTTATTTTCGCATTGGTAAGAATCCAAGCTCATGCTATGGGGCGGACGAGTTTAAGGTTTGGGTTTTTGATATTACTCTGACACTCGCCCTTTCTTCAATGTTTTGACGTATTTAAAATAATATTTTCTTATTCAAACTTGTTGTATGGGATTGGTGGGTTCATAAATTCGGTTTTGATGTTTCTCCCACGTTTGCTTGCTACCTCACGATGTGCTGACGATTTTTAAAATATGTGTGTGTTTAATATAGTCTTTAAGGATAATTATTTTTATGGAAATTTGAAATTGAAAAAATAATTTGTATATTTACAGGCGTCGCAAGGTGTAACAAATTATAATACTATAAATGAAAAAACGGAACACCTATATAAAATATTAGTAATTGGTGAACTTGGTGCCGGTAAAACTTCTATTATTAAACGCTATGTTCATCAGTTTTTTTCTCAGCATTACAGAGCTACGATCGGAGTCGATTTCGCACTAAAAGTTTTAAACTGGGATCCTGCCACGATTATTCGTTTACAGTTGTGGGATATAGCAGGTACGTAAAACTATTTTTAAATGGATATTACGAGATAAGAAATCAAGATGCAAACCTTCTAGTTAATTTTTTCTCAGATTAGAGCTTTGAATATTTTTGCCTTGTGATTTATTTATTTTGCAGATTCTGTTAGGGGGACAGATGCTTCCTGAGTTGAAAAATATAAAAAATTTCATTTTATGTTAATATCTTTCATAAATCGTTTTAAAAAGGATTAGACTGCACTATTTATCAAGGCACACGGTGCGAAATATAAAATTTCATTTAAAATTAATGATCTACTAAAATTAAAATTCTTTATTTTAAAAGACGATGCCTTCTGTAAACATCCTTATATTGCGTAAAAATATATTGTAGAAATTAATTTTTCATCATTAATTGTTATCTTTGCACATCAACACATAGAATCATCTCAGAAATGTAATTTTCGAATAATTAGTTTTGATAAACATTAGCAAATAAAGGTACGTCCGTACTAACATAAATATCTTTTAATTGATGCAAAAAAATTAAATTTTGTTATATACTAATAGTACAAAATTAATTGCAAAAAGTACTGAATAAAGTTTATCATTAGTGGTCCGGATCAGATGATGCTAGGGATAATCATCATAAGAAACTAAGGGGGTACCCCCCACCCTACTCGCTTCGCTCGCTAACCCCCACGTTCGCTGCAAATTGGTGTGCCAGTGTCTTCGAGGATAACGCGTTTTTTTTATAATAAAAAAAATGTTACTGCCACTGGTTCAGGAATTTAAAAAGTAAAGCGAAGGTAAAAAAGAATAGCAAGCTACGCTATAAAACTTATAGTTTTTATTTGGCTCAGTTAAATAACAAAAAAACATTACAATTTTCATGCTATGCAAATGAATTCAAGTTACTACAAAGTCTTTACAAAAAAAAATTCTTGTATTTCTCCTAAGAAAAAAAAGTTAAAACCAAGTAAAAAACAAACGCAATTACTCTGGTAACACAATTGTACATGCCTCATCAAATAATATATGAAAAATTTCTTCATCATTCAATCCCACGGCTATTGCTGTTTCAGTAAATGTTGAATACGTTTTATTTTCAAAATTCTTTAAATCATCAAATAAGGTTGCTCCTTTAACTCTGTGTAATATTAATTTTAAGTGCAATAACTCTTGTTCGTTAGGAATCACACAGAATAATCTTCCTAAAGTATTTGAATAGTTTTTACGTCTAATACACTTCTTTTTCGTAAAAACATGATGTAATGGTATATCACAATACCAAAAATTTCTGGCATAGTCATCAATTTTATTTAGTTTAAACCATGCTGTTAAAGTTGTCTCGTGATTGAGAGAATCTATATCAATGTTGTGTTCATCCAAAATTATTTTTTGTTGATTCTGTAAATTAATAGCTAATTTAATTACACTATAAGAACAAGCACAAATTGGTAATTCTTGAATACGCCATGCAGCTTCCATTGCCCCTACGTATTTACAATCCATGTATTCTGTTATTTCATCGTATATTGTAGGGTTAGAACGCGAACGTGAGGAATTCGTGACCCGAGGTTAGTAAATCAGGAGACAAGCACATACGAAGAACGATAACGAACTCTGATCCACCCGGTAATATCTGTTGAGTGGACAAAAGCCTTCCCTATGCTCTGAAGTGGAAGACCCACCAGAGGAGAGCTGTTCGTGTGTTGAAGGAGGTGAGTAGGGTCTATCCACTATGCACGCCCCGCACACTTAGGTAAACCACGCAGCTATTAGACTGAGTTGTGAGGTACTACCATCTCACCATGAAACTGCGACCAGATGAGAACAGGGTACTACCATCCTGGACCGATGACACAACTGATGGGGGGATGGGAGAGGATGTTCTAATAAAGGGTCAAAATTACTTATATTTTGTAAAGAGTTATTCATTTATTCTTTTAATAATCATTTGCAAGCGATGCTGGATCTCAGCCTACAGGAGATGGAGTGGACTGCACACATACTCTTCGAGAGCCTGGGGCTCATGGACTACTAGGTATGATGGAGACCGGAGCAAGCAGCGAATACTACCATTCGCACGTTACTCAGTTGAGAGCCAGATCTTTAATGCTCGCTGCTGGATCCGGGGCTCCTTATATACCCGAGTTGCTCCTTCTCTCCTGTGTTACATGCGCGTACGCCATCTACCCGCGCGTAGGTAGACTATTTACATTTGGCTACTAGTGCCACTCCGTCGGTAACTTGCCTACGCCAGGCAAGTTATCTGTTGCTGTCCTCTTATCCCCGGGCTGGGCCTGCCGTCACAATTGCTTTATCTTCATAATTTTTACTCACTTTAATAAAAGCACGATCATGTCCTTTGTGTAAATATTTATATAAATATTTGATGCTCATAATAGATGCACGATATTTAACATTAATATAGCAGTTATATTTTCTAATAAGAGTTGGATTAAAGGGAACAACCATTCTATTATCAACCTTTCCAGGTTTACCATAAACCCTTTTGTTGTAGACATAGTTTTTATTTTCATTATTATGACGACGATATCTAGGAAAACCATTCTCTTCAAAGTGCGTTGCATCAAAAAAAGCTTTTCCAATTTTTTTTAACAAGTTTTTTAACTACATCATAACTAAGGCTTGTTTTAATGAGATCCGTGTAACATATGTTTGTATACTAATTCTTGTAATTCCACATCATTCTCATCAGGAATTTCAGCTAAAATATGTTCATCAATCTCATCAGGATTCGTTTATTCTGACTTATAATCCAATACTAACAATAAATGTGCGCGCGAGAGACCTCTTCTTTAAAATTTAATTACGTATACATAAGCAATAATTTTTCCAAAAATATTCCCAGTAAGAATATCAGCTAGGATTGCTCGAAATTTACTATAAAATAATCTAACAGTAATTGTTGCAATATCATTGCATGAAGTTCCTGGTGAAAATTTTTTTTAGTACTGTTTTCAACTCAGGCCATTTTGGATTAGTTGTTATCGCAACAAATATATCCGGTGGGCTGCCTATTTTTCGCATTATAGCCATTGAATCAAGAAAACTTTGGTACATGTATCTAGGACTTTCTATGTAAGTCGATGGCAAAACAAACAAATTACCTAATCTTTCGTTATTTTCAACATTTTTATTATTGTTAACGCACTTTTTGTTACGTGATCAACAAGACCTTTCTTCTACACGTAATTTTTTCTGATTATATCTTAAAAAATTCAGTCTACAATATTCTATATGATATAAGCTTGAATATAATATATACTTTTAAGTTACTCTTCCAAAATATTAAATAGAACTAAATTTTGATTTAGGCCTATAAGCTAATCGATATAAATAATATTGCAAAGAAGATACATTTTTATCATTGTTATGATTTTGTTTAAAAATTGGATTCCATCTTATATCTCCGTAAGGGAACATTATAAGGAAAATCATAGGATCTATGTGAAAAGATAATTTATTCAGAATAGAAGTTGGACATATTTCTTTTGGGTGGGTTTTCGGATAAACACAAAGATCATAATAATAAGGTTTATACGGGCGTAGGGGAGAGTAAAAGGGTTAAACACACTCGGACGCGCGCACTTAACTTTTAAAGCCGCTAGAGAAAATTAGGGGGGGGGGGGAAATCAGGGGAGAAAATTAGGGGGTAAATAAGGGAGGGGAAATTAGGGAGAAAAATTAGAGGGGAATTTTCTGAATCGGTGGCGGCGGCGGCAAAACTTCTTTTATAATATAGAGAGATATAGAGAGAGAAGGAGAAGCTGTTATTATATTTTTCTTTGCAGGAACATTCAATTTTTAAACGCAGCAATATTCGTTTCTAAACTTTATGACTTCAGGGAGAAAATTCGGGGGGAAACGCACGCATTTATGATATAGACAGAAGAGATATGACTAAGGGAGTAATTAAGGGGGAGTAATTGAAGATAAGTAAATGAGCAGAAAAATTCTTGAAACAGCGGCGGCGAAATTTCTTCTATAATATAGAGAGATATACAAGTGATAAATAAATAAATATATATATATATATATATTATATATGTTATACGTATCCTATAAGCCATTTAAACCTTAAAATCGGGATTTGAGAGCGTTCGATCATCCGGATCCTGACCAAAAAATTCTTGGAGATACCTTCTTTTGGTCCCAAAGTACTTGTACAAGTGCCGTAATGTCACAAGCATATCCATCTATGCTAAAAATCAATTTAGCAATCTATAATGCTAAAATATGATTTAAATACCACTATATGCCTAACAACAATATGTTTATGTGCAACGCTCACCACCAACAGATTTATAGAGTTAGTTTGCATAAAAAGAAAGAAATTTTTGCAATAAAAAGTTGATATTGCATGGGTATTCCTTACTAGAAATATGCATCTTTTTAATACTTACTAAAATGCAGTGTTCCGATAATATATAATTGACAATTCATTGTTTGCAGTGGATAATTAGCAAATAAATCATAAAACTTTGATCTCTTGCATTACTAAGATACATACTTATGTCACAGAACAGAGTAAATAAATTATATATATATTTTTTTTTTAAGTGGCATTTCGAACTCGAAAGTTCATTGCCTCATCTACGCAAGCCTTCCACGTATCTCTATTTTGTGCCAACCTGATCCATTGCGCACCCTCCCTCCCGATTTCAGTTAAGTCCGTTATTACGTTGTCCCCCCACCTGCGCCTAGGTCTACCTAGAGGTCGCGGTGTGCTTGGCTTTCCTTTCATTATACGCGCTGCCGTGCGATCGTCTCCCATTCTTGCCACGTGCCCTGTCCATCTTAGTCTACGCGATTTAATTATTCTGTTTATATTCGGTGACGAGTATAAATTGTGTAGCTCATCATTGTTCAGTTTCCTCCACTCCCCGGTTTCTTCATCTTTCTTTGGCCCGTATATTTTCCGCAGAACCTTACTTTCGAACACCCTAAAACGGTTTTCTTCCGCTTTAGTTAGCGCCCAGGTTTCGTACCCGTACAAAATTACCGGCATTATTATAGTCCTATATATCCTTACTTTTACATTTCTAGACAGCAGTTTTGATTTTAGTAATCTATCCACGGCGTAGAAGCAGGCATTACCCGAATGAAGTCTCTTGTTAATCTCGGCTTTAATTTCGTTTCGATCATTTATGGTTGTGCCTAAATATCTGAATTCGCTAACCTTTTCGAAAGTATAATTTCCGACTCTAAGATCACCCTCACCTTCGCAAATGCCCAGTTTGTCCATGATCATATATTTCGTTTTCGATTCGCTCACCTCTAGCCCCGTGTCCTCAGCCGCATTTATGAGAATTTCTGCATTTCTCGCTACCGCTGCACCGTTATCCCCTAGTATGTCCAAGTCATCCGCATATCCCAGAATTTGTGTTTATCCGTTAAGGGTTGCACCTAGCCCGCTAGTCTGCATTTTTCTAACAACATATTCTAGCGTTAAGTTAAAGACTATCGTAGAAAGACCGTCACCTTGTTTCATACCGTCGCGTATCATGAATGATTCGGATACGTTACCGCCTACTCGGACCTTTCCCGTGCTTCCGTTCAGATATATTTGAATTAATTTCACGAGTTTTTTTTTGGTACTCCGAGAAGCACAAGGATTTGATACATTTTGCTTCGTTTGATAAAGTCGTACGCTTTTTTAAAGTCTATAAATAGTTGGTGTATTGTTTCGCAATGTTCCCATTTTTTCTCTAACAACTGTCTTATAGTAAACATTTGATCGCTTGTCGACCTGTTACGCCGGAATCCACACTGATACTCTCCTATTATATCTTCCGCGAAGGGCGTGAGTCTGGCCTGTATTACGTTTGATAGAACTTTGTAGCAGGTAGCTAAAAGTGAGATTCCCCGGTAGTTATTACAATCTGTCTTAACTCCCTTTTTGAAAATCGGTATGATGATGGATTCTTTCCAGTTTTCCGGTATCGTTTCATTTTTCCAAATAGCACATACTAGTTCAAAAATTCTGAATGTAAGCGCGGTGCCCCCATATTTAAGTAGTTCAGCTGGTATAGAATCGTTTCCCGCGGCCTTATTGTTTTTTAGTTTTTTGATCGCGGCTTCTACTTCTTTGTAGATCGGTTCTTCCATATGGAGTTCAGCAGTGTGGATTTCATCTCCCGTTTCCTCGCAGTTTTCATGTACGTTTAGTAACTTATCAAAATATCCTTTCCACAGCTTTAGCAATTCATTTTCGCTTGTAACGAGATTCCCGCCCTCATCTTTCATTAATTGCGATCTACTCTGGAAACCCTTCCTAATAGCGTTGATTCCTTTGTACATCTCGCGCGGGTTATTTCTAATACCGTTATCGTTGCTGGTTTCGTGCAGACTTTCCTTGCCTATAGTGGGCCTAAACATTTCCTCTTTCCCTATTTTAGCGTTGAAATCCCCCACTACTATTTTGGTGTCGTAAGACGCGAATTTGTCGATTAATTGTTCTAAAGCTTCGTAATAAAGATCATTTACCTCTTCCTCTTTGTCCTCTGTAGGACAATGTACGTTAATAACCACGTAATTGTACCACGCTCCTTCGATGATGATATACGAGAGTCTGTCGTTCACGAATTTGAAACTTTTAACAGCGTGTATAATTCTTTTGCTAACCAGAAATCCGGTACCTAAGGAGTGTCCGCTCGCGCCCCCGAATATAAAGGTGAAGTTATCTTTTGCTAAAATCCCGCTATCTTGCCACCGAGTTTCTTGTATTGCTACTAAATCTAATTCGCGCTCGCCAGCTTCTTTTAAGATTTCCTGGTACGCGCCTGCTCTGTATAAACTGCGCACATTCCACGTTCCCACCTTTAAGTCCCTATTGGTTTTGGTTTGGTTTTGTTTTTTTTGAGCCATGATAGTAAGTTAAACCCGCGCGTTTTGGATCCTATTCCGATCGCAGGTGAGTCAACCGTTCTAGAGGTGATAACCCCCATACCTCTCTAGAACTAAGTATGAGAGCTTTCCGACTTTGATGAGGACGGAGTCAACTCATCGTCGGACACACTACGGAATCATTCTCGTATTCTAACGCCCCCCTGCAAGGCAGCGCGCCTTCGCTGGCTTCGTTACCGCGTAAGACCAGGTGGCGGATCATTCCACACATCCCCTTTCGGGGCAGTTGTCATCGCTCCCGCATCCTCCACGACAGCAGGATTTTTGTAATGCGTGCTAAAAGAGATAGAATATAGACATACTGAGGTAGAAAGAGAAAGTGAAAATAGGAAATATTGTTGTGTGTTCGTTGTTGTGGTGGTGCTTGCGTAGTGTTTCTAGATGAATGCGTTCGCCAGTGTAGGCGCATCACACCCACGCCCGGGCCTATTGGCTGTCCGCGGCTGCTTATTCGATTTATTCGCAGTTAACCTTCTTCTCAGGGGACGTTCCTCTATCCGCAACCTGAGGACGCGCTGTGTAGTGGTGATAGGCACCCACCCGCCCGCTCTGGACGACTACGCCCAAGACCCGCTTAGGGTACCGGCGTTGCAACAGAAATAAATTATATATACTTTCAAAAATAATCTAATAACTTTTAAAGCTCCTACAATACCATTATTAATTATATGATTTTTATTCTTATATTTTGCCAGAGAAAATTTACTTAAGAAACAAGATCCAGTGCAAGCAATGAATTGTCAATTATATATTATCGGAACACTGCATTTTAATAAGTTATTAAAAAGATGCATATTTCTAGTAAGGAATACCCATGCAATGTCAACTTTTTATTGCAAAAATGTCTTTCTTTTCATGCAAACTAACTCTATAAATCTGTGGGTGGTGAGCGTTGCACATAAACATATTGTTGTTAGGCATATAGTGGCATTTAAATCATATTTTAGCATTATAGACTGCTAAATTGATTTTTAGCATAGAGGCTTATGCTTGTGATATTACGGCACTCGTACAAGTACTTTGGGACTAAAAAAAGGCATCTCCAGGAATTTTTTAGTCAGGATCCGGATGATCGAACCCTCTCAAATCCTGATTTTAAGGTTTAAATGGCTTATAGGGTACGTATAACATATATATGACTTTGAAAGTATTTTTAATGAAAATTTAAGAAAATTTTACAAAAAAAAGTATCTATTTTTTATATCAAAAAAATGCTTCCCTGAGGAGCTATAAATTAATTAAATCATGCTAACAACCCAAAAATTTCCAAAATTGACATCTTTGGCACCATGCCATTTTGGAATAAAGTATTTTAAAAATCTGAAAAAATTCAGGGGCATTGGAAATACTTTTTAGAACATATTTACCGCGGGTTGCAGAAGAAAATAATTTTGGCCGGCTGATCTGACAGAGAATCACTCATATATATATATATATATATATATATATATATAGGTGGAGATACCTTTTTATAGTGCAAAAGTTCCTGTATGAATCCCATTCCTTTTTTTGTCGGGCGATGGAGTGGTTTAGCGACGGTCGCGAATTCTTGCAAGAATTTGCGATACTACGACGCCATTCCTAAGAAAAACGTCTCATTTGTTTCAGGTTTTTCGGCGCTGGACACGCCACAATAGGCGCTATCTTCTTTGGAAATGGCCGAAAACCATCGTGATTAACCAGGACGCCGAGGTACTTGACCTCTTCTCGGCAGAAGACACATTTGTCCCAGTTGATTGCCAATCCAGCCGCGTTCACTCGCTGGAACACTTTCTCTAAGTACTCGAGATGCTCTTCAAACGTCTGTGTCGCGATGATGATATATTTTATAGGTTATATTTTACTAACGCATCAAAACCGTGAATTTACAAACATAAAAATAACACAACCAAAATTAGTTTTGATCTGGGGTTGAGACACTTATATCCTATAGTATTTTGGCCTGCTGAATCTGCGGTCAGTTTGACTCTACCAGGTCAGTATCAAGGTCATTTCAAGGTCAAATTGAGAAAAAGCTACTTAAACATAATAAAGTACCATACATATAAGTTTTAGGGGTCGCTGAATCCAAATCCGCGGTCAGTTTGACTCTATCAGGTCAGGATCGAGGTCATTTCAATGTCAAATTGAGAAAGAACTATTTAGGCGAAAAAATTCTATACATTTGTACGCTTTTGTACAATCTGTACACATCTGCTCAATTTCAAAAGAGACGTTAAAGCGGGGTAAACCACCATCCATGATTGTCAATTCACTGACCATACATGACAAGCAATTTCTGAATGGATATATATCTATTTATTTTATAAGATTCAACGTTTCTATTGAATAAAAAAATGTTACCGTCGGCATTAACGTAACCCGATGTACACCTCGAGGAGGTTGCACGAGCGGATTTTGTACATCATGTAGCCCTGATAAGGGCTGTTTACTAATGTATATTAACGATGTTTTTAATTTATATATGTCAAAATTTTATAAATTTAAGAACTAACTTTAGAGTTTATGCAAGCGTCTTTTACTCATTTTCTCTTTTGGTGCTGTAACGAGTTCTCTTTTCTTGAAATGATCTGTGCAACGATTTCCTTTTACGTTTTCTATCTTTTCTTTGTGTATCTCTCTTAAGCATCCAACAAAAGTCTGCCATCATATTTTTTTATCCCACCTACCCTGATATCGAGTTTCCATCACCTTTATGTCTTGGTGAAAGCGTTCACCCTGCTCTTCGCTAAAGTCTCCAAGATTTTCTGGAAATTTATCTATCTAGATGGGAATGCAGGAGATGCAATTTTAAATTCATTAAACATCCAGAGATCTCTTTTCCTTAAACTTGTGTCTGCGTCATATATATATATATATGGGTGGTTCTCTGTGAAATCGAGCGGTCAAAAAATGAATACCGGGATAACTCTGGGAATATGTTCCTTAGGTATCCACGCGTATCCCTAAATTATTTCCGATTTTTTTCATCATTATTCTTCGAGTTACAGAGGGTCAAAGTAGGTGATCTAAGCATTTTTTGCATTTTTTGCACATTTTAATTAATTCATAGCTTCCCAGGGAAGCATTTTTCACTATAGACATACCAATATTTTTTTTTTGTAAAATTTTCTCTCCTTTTCAATAAAAATACTTTTAAATGCATAGATATATGTTATACCTGTCTTATAAGCCATTTAAACCTTAATATTAGTAAAAGCAAGATTTTGATCTGGACTAGGACTACCAAAAAATTCATGGAGATAGCTTTTTATAGTGCAAAAGTCCCAGCATAGGTCCCAGAATGGGTCTTGACCATTTTATAACCTAAAAAAATCCATCTAATTTTTGATGTCTCATAATAAACCCCCTACGGGACTGAAAAAATACAACTAAATTCTACGGAAAATTCTAAGAAAAAAAGTATTCTTATAATTTTTTGTTATTTTTCTTCCTTGCCAAGCTAAAAATCGATGAAAATTTCGAAATTTGATACAAAATTAACTACTGTTTTCTGTACAAATTAAAACTGAGATGGCTTCTCTTTGCGCTACAGAGGTTCTAAATTAGCGATTTTTGAAAAATAGACTACATTCTAAGTCCCATAGCTCTAGTTTGAATGAATGCATTTTAACAATCGAGGTGCTGAATTAAAGATCTATTCCAATTGAACATTTTGAAAGGCAGTGAGTCTGAATTTTCTGAAAACTGACTAAATGGCGACTGATTGAAAATAACATTGACTTTTACCGCTATACGATCCAATACTGCCTTTTTAAAATATATATGTCACAAAAGTATTTAGGCACTTGCCCCGTATAAAGAGTTTGAAAGAAACTTCTTATACACATGGTGAACGCCTATTGGATTTGAACAAAAAGTTGTTTATTTCCAATTCTTTCTGTACCATTTTTTGCAAAAAGGTTTTTTCATAAAAGTAGTCTAGCATTATATTAAATCTCATTTAAATTATAAATTAATTAACAACCTTGTGCAATAGCATTGACTTAAGGGTAATGATTTCTGACCCATCTCATCGATCGCCGCAGCGACCAGCGCCCTTCCTTTGAAACCCATAAAGTCAATGTAGGTACAACAAGGTTGTAGTAAAAAATTATTAACCAGTTCAAATAAAAAATAATATAAAAGATAACCTGCGCAGACTTCCAAACGTATCTGTTTCTTATACTAAATTTTAACGTTTGGAATATCTATGATTTACTGATCTTACCGCTTACAAAGGTCATAGCAGAATGAGCACTGAAATCAAATTTTCACGCCATTATACATATTTTCTATTCATGCGCAGATGTCATCCATAAATAACAGGAAAGTATTTATTTAAGTTTATCCTGCGCGGTCTTCCGAACGTTTAGTCTACTCCTGATACTACAATAATTCGAATGAAAAACTATATCAAGTGGCGCGGTAGGACCACGATGGCAATTTTAAGAAGCAGATAGAGTCGCGGCGCCCGCGCCAGTATTTACTTCTATATTGGTGTTCGGATTTTTCATTTACAGAAAAAAAATGCTTATCACTACTGTTCGTAAGTTATTTTGACTTATTAGCATGTTTTAATGCTAAACTATGATTTCCAATTGAAATATTAGCAAAAAAGCTGTTTTATGTCATAATGAACGAATGTCTAATTCAAGACTGCTCATATACTCATTTCAAATTGTTTTCTTCGCCCCAAAAGTGGTAAGACTGTAAAGTTGGTCGCATAAGCTATGTGTGTAATAGAGTTAGGTATTGCTGTCTCACAGTTTTCTGCATACTCACATAGACGGCCGTGTGTCGTAAAGTCAACTAAAGTATTATAAATCTTTGCTTTATATCAAGTGGCGTAGAGTGCGGTCGATGACAAGGTCTACGTAGTTTGCACCATGGTTTTTTATGTCTAGGTAAATAAATCATATAAGGACGGTGTCTAGGTTACTGGGTGGCCAATGACGGTTCTAGGTAAGGAGCTCCGTAGTTTTCGATGTCTAGGTGTAGAAATCATTCGAGGGTGGTGCTTAATGTACAGAGGCGCCAATGACGTGGTCTACGTGGGCGCTCCGTTGATTGTGGTGTATAGGTGTAAAAATACTTATGTGGGGTATCTAGGTTACGGGGTGGCCGATGACGCAATTAGGCAGTCCGAAGAAATAGCCATTAAGAGCGCGCGCAGGTACAGCGTTCGGGATCGGTATACGGCGGGCAGCGGCCCTATCGTAGAATTTGTGTGCACTCGCTTCGCTCGTGCTGGCAAATGTCGGGGCAGGCATCGAATCCCTGCAGCAAAGTAAGTAAGAGAAAGAAAGAAAGAAAGAAAGAGAATGAGAAGTTTTGCGAGTTTCCGAAAGAGGGTGCTCGTGATATAGGCCCGTCCAAAAGAGCAGTCAGCTTAAACGTGATTACATTGTTTTTGATAATTGGAAGTTAATTAGTAAACATACTTTTGACCGGGTATAAAGAAAAATAGTATATTCCACATGGGCAAAAAGTTCGGCTTCGCCTCGGGCATCATGTCGCGCAGTGCAGGAATTCCAGCCTTTCTGCCCTTGTAGCGTAATATACTAATTCAAAACATGCATCGAAAACGCGCTTTTCGCCTACGATAAAGTAAAATGAAAGTAGAGTTTTCCAAGCCTGAGGCGAAAGACGTTTTTAGTGTTTTTGTGTGTATATATACGTATAAACATACCCACACATGCATATATACATATATGTGAGGCGAAAGTGTTTTTGCCCTAGGGACAAAAGTACTCACTTTCGCCCCAAGGGAAAAAAACTTTCGCCTCAGATATTTGCATTTTCGTGTGTGTATGTGTGTGACATATCTCATACATGTATGTATATATCATTGGTCCGTGTGACATCAAACACAATTCAGATTTACAACGAACTCTCGATTCTCCTCGTGCTTAATCATCACCCTACTGAAAAAGCTTTAGTGAAAATCAGATGATTTTCTGGTGATTTTCAAGGGAAAAGCGTGCCAATTTCGTATTTGATTAGCAGCTGATTTTCTGGTGAAAAGCATGTGACCTCTTATTTTAAATACCCAAATATTTCCGCAATTGATTAGCAGATAATTTTTAGATGAAAATCATGTGATGTTTTATTACTTTAAAATATTATGTTCTGGATTTATATTTGCAATCATTGAATAAACTTTTTAAACATTATTATCATCATTATTATTTTTATTTTAATGGTTATAATGCTAGATTGTTCGCATTTGCATTGTAACGGTTTATCTTTCCCCGAGAGATTTGATAGTCAGTCGGTTCCAGGATCTGAATAGGGGAAAGGGGCAAACAAGAGTCTGTTTTTATATTCTTAACAATAATAAAGTATATTTCTAAATCAAACAATAGTATTTGGAATCAGTTATCAAATCCCGGCTGAAACAGAAATCAATTATGCGTCTCGTTAAAAATACTTCGCCTTTACAAGTGAAATTGTTTAAACTAACGCTGTTAACAAATTATAAGAATATCCACGCGATTTCGTTACAATAATGTTTCAGCGGTTGCGGCATCGGTGTATCGGTTTGGTGGCGGTATGACGGGTCGGTAGCGGATTTTGGGGTTAGGAATTCATTCGGTTCATTCGGTTTGGTGGCGGATTTCGAGGTTAGAAATTCATTTGGGACGGTGGAGTCGTGAGCGCACGGCTACGCCGATCCAAATGTGTCATGTAACAACGATTTCGATCGCTCTGTGTGCGCACAGAAACGGTTGGGATAGTGTCACGGTGTTTTGAGGTTATCCCTCGGACTTGTGGGGTCGTGAGCGCACGACTTCACAAATCTTCGTCGCTCGACTCGTTCTTCTCTTTATTCTGTGTGCACACAGCGATAAAGCGAGTCGTGTGATGTCGGCATAAGGCTGGCTTTGGAGGTTAGAAGTTAACCTTAGATTCACCAGGACGTGAGCGCACGACCTGGAGAATCGCCGGCGGAACTATTGTTACCTCCTCAACCCTTTGGGCTCACAGTGGCAGAGGGAGGCAACAATGTGTCGGGATGTAGGTTAGGATTTTACGGTGGCACCGAGTGTCGTCCACATGTGCTCACGTAGACGAGGCTCCGTGTCGTTCGGATGTTCCGGGTTGCCTCGTGGGCTCACGAGACGATTTCGTCGGCCTGGGTCTATCTCTCGCTTTTGCTTGTAGTATGTGTGCGGACGATACTACCTGGAGTGGAGCTAGAGTAGAACTGCCCGTACCGTCGCGCGATCCGCCTTATAAAGGCGCGCGGCGCAGATGCGTATAGGTGCGTTCACGGCGCGCCGCGTGCGCCGCTCGCGATGCCTGGCGCGTCGTTGCTGAGTTGCTCACCGGCTGCCACGCTCCGCACGCGTGCGGACTCACCTTGCGGATGTTGCGCGCGCGTTTAATCCGCGTCATGCGGATTCACCTTTTGTTCGTTGCGCGCGCGCGCTCGCTGCGCTTGCCGCGTATATTGCGGCCACCTTAACACGTAGTTACATGTGCGAGACTCGTGTCTCGTCACAGCTTTTTCGAAATAATTATTCAAAAGATTGTTGAGTGTGTGGACGGTAGAGGCTTGTCTTTATCGACCACTATTTTGTCATGTCGTCCACAAAATTTGTGCTACCCTGCTGTGGCTAACAGCAGCAAGTGACTAATATTGCTCTCATCACCATGTATATACAGGGTGGGCCATTTTAATCTATAAACCCCAATTACTCTGTTCCGAGGTGTTATTAAAAAAAATGTTCAGACGAAAGTTGTTAGTGGCAAAAGGGGCCGCCTTTTGGTGATATTAGATTTGACCTTGGAAGTCCTTAGAAGGTAATTTGAAGGTCAGAGTGTTTTTTTTTTAAATGGGAACCCCTATTTTTGACACCGGATTCAGAAAGAGCGGAAAATTTTACGTCGGAAAACACATTTCTAATTATTTTCCATGACCTTTAAAGGTCATTTCAAAGTCAAATAACAGAAAACCCATTTTTGCATGAATATTGAAGGTTAAGGTGTTTTATTTTAAACGGGAACCCTTATTTTTGTTACAACCCTATTTAATTTTTTTTTTCACGAACTATCAGAAAGTCAATTCAAGGTCAAAAACTAAAAAGTCCTGTGTTTGCTATTTGATAGCATTTTCTGATAGCATAATTGTAGTAAGAGTTCTTTTATTAGCAATATTCAACCCTAATGTGACAAAAACCTTAATAATATTGACCTGTAAAAGGTTGTCCTTACGTTTAGCGTTACCCAGAAACAACGACGTGGACGTAGTAAGGTCTGTTTCCTTTGGGGTGCTAGATTAACGTGAGTCCCCTTGCCTCTCACGATGGGGTGCTTGTTTAAAGTGAGTCCCCTTGACTCTCACTATTTTAACCGTGAAGCAACTGTTCGAAGTTGCCTCCATTTGCTTGTAGGCACAAAGTTAAACGACGTTGAAAATGTCGTGCGGTGTTCAGTAGAGTCTGTCTCGGAATCGCTGCACAGGCTTGACGAATGCGATCTTGCATGTCTTCTCTAGTTGTGGGCCGCTCTTCAAAAACAACATTCTTCAGGTAGTCCCACAAATAAAAGTCTGGAGATGTTAAGTCAGGTGAGTTAGGAGGCCAATTAACTGGACCTCCTCTACCGATCTATCTTTCACGGTAATTCTAATTCAAAAATTGTCGGACAATTAGTGCAAAGTGTGGTGCTGCTACCATCCTGCTGAAACCACATCCTTCGTCTCATTTCTAAATCAACATCTTCTAATAATACTGGCAACTGGTCTCTTATTAACTGTAAATAGCTGTTTCTATCAACATTCTGCTCAAACAAGTAAGGGTCAATCAAATACCCATTAACAATCCCACACCATACCATAAGGTAACAAATGGTACAACAATGCTGATGGTCTACATTTCTCTGCCAATGAGGATTTTCATTTGACCAATAGTGACAATTGTGCCTATTTAATTGTCCATCGCTATAAAATTTAGCTTCGTCAGAAAAAAAGGACATAGTAGAAAAAATTGGGATCATTTTCTATAGTCCGTAAAGCCCATCGGCAAATGCAATTCTCATTTGCATATGATTTATTTTTAATTCCTGTACGAGCGTGATATGGTAAGCTTGGTACCGAAGTCCATTTAGAATTCTCAGGAATGTTCTTCTTGGAATACCAACTTCCCTTTCAACTTGACGACTGCTGACATGAGGATCAAGATGAATAACTGCAAGAATAGTAACAACACGTGCATCATCTTCGTTGTACTCACGGCGTCAGCGTTGGCGAGCAAGGCGTCCTCGACGAGCTCTGACAGTTAAACTATGTACTCTGACATTAGTAGTATGTCTTCTATCTGGAAAACGTTCAGCGTAAAGTCTTGCTGCAGCATTATAATTATTGTGACACTCTCCTAAAACTATTATCATATCAACAATCTCATTCGGAGAATAGTCAGCCATTGTAACATTTAAAAGTTTTAATAAAACAGCAAAGTTTTAATTGATATTTTATGTGTAGTGAAATAAACAAACAATTTTTATAATAATCAAAAAACTCAAGAAGTAGTAATAGTAGTAAGTGATTACACTTGTTAAACTTTAACACAAATCTGGCATTTATTAGGCAATTACCACAATAGATTATTAGAATAAATATTTATTACGAATTATTGGGAAAATATTTTTTTTTATTGAAAAAACTTTATTTAATGAATTACTACGAAAAACATTACACAGTATGTAAATAAATGTCAGATTCAGAGAGAAGATATTATCTCAAAATAATTTATACATTTTCCAACAGTGAGGAAGGGCAAAATTAAATTTAGAAAAATGAGTAGGGGTAAAGTTCAATATGAAAATTTATCTATCGCTCTTTAATAGTGTCAAAAAAAAGGAGTTTCCGCAAAAAAATATTTAACCTTCAAATGGTCTTTGAAATCACACGATTTTTGGCATTTTATCTTAAAATGACCTTCTAAAGGTCATGAAAAATACATATTTTGAAATACTGTTTCCAACGTTAAATTTCCCGTTGTCCAAATAACCTTTCCTCCATGGTTAAAACAGTGAGAGGCAAGGGGACTCACGTTAATCTAGCACCCAAAATGAAACAGACCTTACTACGTCCACGTCGTTGTTTCTGGGTAACGCTAAACGCGAGGACAACCTCTTACAGGTCAATATTATTAAGGTTTTTGTCACATTAGGGTTGAATATTGCTAATAAAAGAACTCTTACTACAATTATGCTATCAGAAAATGCTATCAAATAGCAAACACAGGACTTTTTAGTTTTTGATCTTGAAACGACCTTCTGAAAGTTCATGAAAAAAAAATAAATAGGGGTGTAACAAAAATAAGGTTTCCCGTTTAAAATAAAACACCTTAACCTTCAATATTCATGCAAAAATGTGTTTTCTGTTATTTGACCTTGAAATGACCTTTTAAAGGTCATGGAAAATAATTAGAAATGTGTTTTCCGACGTAAAATTTTCCGCTCTTTCTGAATCCGGTGTCAAAAATAGGGGTTCCCATTTAAAAAAACACTGACCTTCAAATAACCTTCTAAGGACTTCAAAGGTCAAATCTAATATCACCAATAGGTGGCCCCTTTTGCCACTAACAACTTTCGTCTGAACATTTTTTTTGAATAACACCTCGGAACAGAGTAATTGGGGTTTATAGATTAAAATGGCCCAACCTGTATACTGATTTGTGTTTTGAGTTCTAATGGCAGGAACCTGTTGCGTACTGAATGAAAGACTTCCCAAAACAGTGATTTGTCCATTCTGTTCCTTCAGCTTTTCACTAATCATGGTCAAACTTTCACCTAATAATTTCAAGTATGCAGCAACATCAATTGGCTGCAGTTCAATTGCTCTGAAGATTTTCATCTCATTAGTGGAATCTCTTACTGCATCTTTTCCTGAATAAATAGACTGCGGTGATAACTTTTTC